>CALNVZ010000218.1:6086575-6110962 GCA_940671915.1 Paracentrotus lividus
CTCCATCTTCTTTTCTCTTTCTCTTTACCCCACACTTTTTTCCATTTTTTAGTGACTGCCGTAAGTTTTCTTCGGTACTTCTTCCTCTCCCCCACCCCGACTCTTTCGATCTCTCCTTGTATCTCTTTCTTCTCACCCCCCCCTTTTTTATTTTTTTATTTTACACTGCAGCCCTCTCTCTTTCTCTCTCTCCTCTCTCTCTCTTCTTCTCTTCTCTCTCTCTCTCTCTTCTCTCTCTTCTCTCTCCTTTCTCTCCTCTCTCTCTCTCTCTCTCTCTGTTTCATTCCTCCCTATCACATTCGTTAGTACCTCGGCAATGTTTTTATTTTCTTTCCACTCCTTTTTTTTTTTTTTTGGGGGGGGGGTGATTGAGTTCATTCTCTGTATTAATTGTTAGAATTTATTCGATTTTATTTCTCTCATTAGTGATCAGTAAATATTTTTATTAAATAATACAGCTTTAGTTATGTTAACTTACTGCTCTCAGTAAAGCGTGCACAAAGGTAAAGATAGTGTGCAATACAGTGATAACAAAACTTAAGGGATGAGGTCTGAGACGTCCATCTTTGCAAGAGAGATGATGCTTCTACGGCTCCCTATCATTTAAAATTCTATTTATTTGCTTTTTAAAGATTGAACCCGGAGTGGATACTCCAAAGATGTTGTTCAGTACGCTCACGTACCCAGAGCATTACAAAACACACAATGTAATCAAATACACAACCCACGTACCTATTTACACTATTATAGACCGATGAATACACAGGTCAAATGGATGGATTTCATCCTCCAAGAACTTCTCTTAAGCCTCATCTCCATCTACACGGGTCTTAATGGGTTAAGTTGGGGGAGGAGAAGTAAAGCGATCACTCTTTGTCTATACCGCAATTTAAAAAGCTCAGATAGCATGTGTATAGTGTGCCTTAAAAGTGGCGTATCTTGACCTCGGAAGCAGAAAATTATGAGTGATTGCCAATAAAAAATAAAATTATGAATTATTCGCATAGCTTGGTACCGCACATAAAAATTTAAAAAAAATGCCCAACTGTCCTAAATCATACCTGAAAATAATCTTTAACATCTAACTTAAAATAATTTTAAACTTGTGTGGAAAAACAAAACTGTATAAAAAGGGGCAAACCTGTATAAATTACGCCACTGTACACGTTCAAATTTGTTTAGAACTTTTGATCCCAAGTTTCCTTTTTCTTTTTCAGAGTGTAGAAATGTGAGATAATTCAACATTTTTACATTTTATGGTAGTTAAGTTTATTATTTCCCAATGTATTAGTGCAAAAGTGTTCCTCTTTGAAGAGAAAAGCTTGAAAAAGGTAATATTAACAGGAAATCTATTGTTCTGTATTGCATTGAGCTCAATGCAAAGGGTCACAATTTATGCATTGACAATTATTGAGAGGCTGCATATGGGACTGCAATCTCTGAATGGCGTACTTGGCATAGCTCCTTTATGCAAGATACATTGACCAAAAAAAAAGTTTCAAGAAAATCTAAATGATTTAAACGATCCTAATTGTTAGCATGTTATTTCAATAAATTTTTATTTGTTTTGATTTGATATGGTAATCTAAAAGAGAAATTTGATATTTATTGAATAATAAAAAAATGGTGTTTAATGTATTTGAATCACTATTGATTTTGTCATGGGGATTTTATTGATTTTATTTTATTTCAGTTCATACAGTTGGCTAAAAATTCCTCCACACACACAAACACACACACCCACTACAATCATACACCCACACGCACCAGCAACCACATCAATCATACACCTATACACACTAACACCCACATGAGACACAAATCCACGCATCCTTACACATCCACATCCACCAACATGCACATCCTCCATATACACACACTCACCCACAATTACACCCTGAATTTTACCTACCACTTATTAAATGATCAGGGGACTTTCATTTTCATCCGTTTAGTAATGGATTAACCACTCTGAGGTCTGCAATATTATTGGAATCGTAAAGGATGTTCACAATCTCAATAAGAAACAAATAAACCCTAACGAATGAAATAGAACGAATAGTATTAAACAGAATAACAAAGCAGCATTAAAAAAAATTAGGAAAAAAAAAACACAAATAGAGTTATACTCACAAACATGCATACTCTCTACAGCAGCGCCGATAACAGTATATCACTGGTCATATATCACACAGCCTGTCAGTATAGCATACACGTGCTTCAGCAATGTTTTTCATAACAAGCGGCAATCCCCTTGGGAATTATGCACAAGATTCGTAGTTTACTTGGGTGGTATAATAGTATAGTAAATACACCAAAACAGTAAAAATATGTTGACAAATTACCATAAGATTCCCATTTCGTCAAAAAGCTCACTTATAAGCCACGTTTCTTCTTCACAAACGTTATACGATGCATAAATCTAGAAAGAAAACGATATGCTTACTTGGAGCAGACGACTCAATGCGGTACATTACCGTGCTTCTTACGAAAGAACAATGGCGTCTTCGCCTCACTTACGGATTTGTGGTCATTTTTCCCGTTGTTTTCTGTCTGTAAAGCTCCTCGGTAGATTATTAAGAAAACTGCAAGATATTAATGACTCAAACTAGGCCAATCGCGTGCTGAATAATTTCCTCACTTATACTACAGCATTTTGAGTGCATTTACACAGAGGCTGTAGCGTACATGGCGTCCAATAAGCTTCGATACAATCTGCATAACGTTCGGCGTTGGAACGGTAGGAATGTGAAGAACGCCATATAAACTTCTGGCAAGCTGGCCGAGTATACATCGGATACGGCTTTTGTAGTTTGATGAACTTTTGATCACTAGATTCACATGTTTATGATTAAATTGAATTGAACACTATTTTAACGCATTCCTAACTTTAATTGAGACTCACATACATGACATAACAGTAAACATTCATTTTAACTGAAATTTAAACAGGAGAAGCATTTTGTTTATTAATCAACCAGCATAACGATATCCGATCTAAATATACACTTTCGTAACTTTTCCAACTTGTAATACTTTGATTGTCTGAAAGTTCATGGTGACCAATGAACTTTACGAGGTCACTGAGAAGGCTGAATGATAAGCCAGAAACCCTTAAGAAAAAATAGAAAGCGTCATTGAAAAACACCCGGTCAAAGTTAGGAGACAAACCATTAATGGTGGTGATGATGATGATGATGATGATGATGATGTCGATGTCGATGATGATGATGACGAAGATGAAGATAGTGATGATGATGATGATGAAGGTGATGTTGGCGGATGATGATAATGATGATGATGGTGATGATGAAGATGATGATGATAATGATGATGAAGATGACTACTCGTCAAATTTATTTTGGTTTTAACTTATCTTCATTTTTCTCTACCCGTTCTGGTTTTCTTGGTGTGGTATCTTTTAAATAGATAGATCAGAAGTGATGATGGCAAAGAAATACTTCTGAAGGAACTTTTATATTAATCTGCATATATTAAAATATAACAGTGTGTGACGAAATTTCTTCCATGAATAAAATTCTGCAAAATGACAGGTTTTATGTCCTAGAGGAACTCAATCTGACGGTCAAACTCAGCGAAAGGCTCATTTCAAAGGCGACTTCTCCCCCACTATTAATATTTCCCTTTAACGTTGAAGCTTTACGTAGAGCTCTATTTCTTGTTATTTATATTTTATTTTGAGCATCACAATAAGTGAAATGCAACAAATCAAAAGCTTTCAGACGGTGTGAACTCCTGTATAATTATGTTAATAGTGCATAACTAAAGATAGAGACCTTATGGTGTTGGACATTGATAACTATTCAAGATTGTCTTATAGCCGTAATGACCTTCCTTCAGGATGGATCAGTATCTGTTTTAAGGTTTCGGAGCTAAATCAAAAGACTGATTAACTTTATTGTATGATTTCGTATTACGAAGTTGGAGCGGTATGGTAAAGTTTAAAATAAAATATCGGAGCTGCAAATTCATGATTATCTAAATTATTCCTTTCCTTTAGTTCCTTTTGTCCTCTGTCTCTTATTACCTTCACTAGCTGAAGCTCTGCTTTTTCTTGTCTATATTATGTAATGTATTCCTTTACATGTTGTCATTTTGTCTCTGACAAACCCTGCTGGAAAGAACATAATGTAGCACAGTGTGTTTACAAAGTTGACTATGTTAAAACGCTCGAATTTAACATTGTGATAAGGTTTTCCACATAGTGTTCACATGGTGGTGTTCGGTTTCACACTGTAAATTTACCCCCGCTCAATGTGAAGATGTGGTTCACAATGTTAAAACGCTCGAATTTAACAGTGTGAAGACGACTTCATATACTGTGTTCACAGTGTGGTTCACATTGTGTTTCACACTGTAGGACACTGCGTTATTTCCAGCAGGGAAGATTCTACTAGGATCGAAAGCTGAGGCTCTTTTTGACTCAGTAATATAGAAGTCATATAGTCTACTCTAAATATCAAATATTACTTCTACGTCATCTACGTCATATGATGAGTGGGAGTGTCGCCAATTTAGAGAATTGACGGATGACGTTCCCACAGCTTGACTGACAGAGACAAACGCAGACGTGTAACGACAACAGACATCGAGGGGCCAAAATGGGACACGGTCTAGGGTCAAGATATGAAAATTGTATGGATAGGGAATTGCCTTTTTTTATTCCAAAATAGATTGGTAGTAAAATGCAAAATAATAACGTCGGCATTCGTACCCGACTATCAGTGGAGAAAACACTATTTGCATTATTATTACTATTAATGTTATATGTTGATTTCAATATAACATCATGATAACGTTCGTTACAAATAAAATCATAATATCTATTCGTTAATACCTTCATTCTCATGAGCATCCTTAGTATAGCAGGGCTCCCTTGTAAAACAGGCCCTTGTGGCTCTGAATGAGACTACCTTGGTTTTAAAGAAATATTGAATAAATTAATTAATAATAAAATAACGTTTTCTCCACTGTCATTGTCATGTGTATTGTATGAAAACAAATAAACATTCCTGTGATTCTAATATTGCGGGAAATATCTCCTTAAGAAGGTATCTCACGTCGAGGAGACGTCTCTGACAAGCTTATCATAAAATGTTCAAGGTAGTTGCAAGAGTGCCAATATTTTTACTCTCCTGTGAATAGCTAGTGCACTAGCTAGCAGGAAAACAAGCTAGTTTGCATAAGAGGTCTAGATAGTGACAAGCTTGTCATAAATTTTTTAAGTTAGTTACCCTCCTGCAACTAGCTTGCAACTAGCTAGCTTGGAGGAAGATATGTGAATTTATAAACTGCCACTATTTGAACCCTCCCATTACAAGCTTGTGACTAGCTTGCATGAAGATTTGCAAGTTAGTTGTAAACTGCCACTATTTGAACCCTCCCATTACTAGCTTGTGACTAGCTTGCAGGAAAATTTGCAAGTTAGTTGTAAACTGCCACTATTTGAACCCTCCCACTACTAGGTTGCAGGAAAATTGGCAAGTTGGTTAGAAACTGCTACTATTTGAACTCTCCCATTACTAGCTTGTGACTATATATGTCGGTTCGGGTTTGGATTGTCCGATGCTACCGGTGTATGAACGCAACGACATAGAACGCTGCGTTATACAAATGAAAATGTCTTATAAAATATAGTGACTGAGCGTGACGATCTTATACTAGTCATAATGGTGGTATCTCACTTGCCCTGAGACAGGTTTGATACGGATTTGAGATCAGTCGCGGATACATCTCGGAAACGTCTCAGAGGCATCTTCTGAGTATCTGCAACGTCTTATGAGTCACAGGAAAATCTAACGTGTTAATATCTACGAAAAATGTTGTCCATCGCAAAATCGTGTAAGTCTCGAACACGTCACCAAATTTATTATCTAGCCCTCTTATGCAAACTAGCTTGTTTTTCTGCAAGCTAGTGCACTAGCTAATCACAGGAAAGTAAATATATTGACACGCTTGCAACTAACTTGAAAAAAATCCTGCAAGCTAGTCAGTCTCTAGGTGGATTCACACCTACCCGATCAGGAAAAATTCTCGTAATTTACGAGAACTGTTGCAATCACCAAAATACCAGTAAATTGTGTTTTGTGTTCACACCTGCCCGAACCGTCTTTTTCCAGGGAAAATACCCGAAGTTATAAACAATTAGGGAAGAAATGGGAAAAAAACAAAGAAATACATAAGGAAAGAGAAGAAAAAAGGAAAAAACAAAGAAATACATAAGAAAAGCGGGGAAAGAAGGAAAACAAAGAAATACATAAAGAAAGAGAAGAAAGAAGGAAAAACAAAGAAATACATAAGAAAAGCGGGGAAAGAAGGAAAAACAAAGAACTACATAAGGAAAGAGAAAAAATGAGGAAAAACAAAGAAATACATAAGGAATGGGAAGAAAGAAGGTAAAACAAAGAAATACATAAGGAAAGAGAAAAAATAAGGAAAAACAAAGAAATACATAAGGAATGGGAAGAAAGAAGGTAAAACAAAGAAATACATAAGAAAAAGAAATGGGGAATAGAAAGTTCTCGTAATTTATGTTCACACTACAAAAGTTCCCACGACCTTGGCGAAACTACGCGTAGTTTCGACGAAGTACCTACTAATTTACGGGAATTTATCTTCGGGAATATTACGCGTAGTTTAGTTTCACACTTCCAAAATTACGCGTAGTTTGTGATCGGGGTAAGAATACCCGATCAGAGATTCCGAGAACTTTTCCAGATCGGGCAGGTGTGAATCCACCTTCTGTGGCAAGCTAGTTTCAAGACGGTTATTATGTTGTAAGCTAGTTTTAAGGTGGCAGCTAGATTGCAGCATGCTTATTTTCTGAAAAACACGCTTAATAAGATTGTGACAAGCTAGAAACTAGCTTGCGACAAGCTTATTTTTGTATAAGGGTAGCTTGACATCTTTGATACTATGATCTTTTGTTCGGCCCGGAGGATGTTTGGGACCGATTTCGCTAGTTTTGAGTATGTTTTGAAGGACGGGGTTAATAATGGATACAAACAAAGTTCACATCTACCGAAGATTATGGTAATTATAAGGGGGTAAGAGCGGAAAACGTCTTGACTGGGAATCCGTCCTCGTGGACAGATTTTCTTTGAAATTTCAGAAATTTCCGTTCGCAATTTGAAACTAAGATAAGTTTGAGAAATAGGGTAGGGAAATTTAGCTTGCGGTCGAGGTTCCTGGTAAATCTAAAACAGAACACTTTCGTGCTGTCGAATTCAACTGGCAGACGTTTTCAGCTCAAACACCGGATTAACCGGATCTTAAGCTTGAATCAAGTTCTACATGAAAACAACATAACGGTTTATCATTGTCATAGTCCTATTCCATTACATTACTGTAAGCTTATAAAACCTGGACAATTACCGAAAGGACAATGCCCTTCAGGATTATGGTACTATATAGTTAGGGTTTGGGTTAGTGGTAGATTATCGGAGGGAGGTATATAGTTATCAGGGGATAGCTGTCTGTGGGTAGTTGGGTCCAGGGTTCCCGAAGAATGAAAATGGGAAGTCCTGCCGTTTCTGGAGCCGGAACTGCACTTAAAGACGGTTTAGGTACACGATTCGTCATGTAGGCTTATATCTCGTTAATCAACGAAGATTTTTTTTTTCAGAAGGGGAAGGGCGAATAAACCCCATGTGGACATACGAGTAGGTCTATAGGTATTATAAAGGTTTGGAGTTAGTTAACCATAGGCCCAGCGTGTCCAGTAGCACACAGACAAGAAGACAAACAAATATAATGTCAAACGAGTATCACAAATGTTACCATGAGGCCTAATTACCCGGCAAGGCGACCCACGACAGCTGTGTAATCTGCAATGCTTTACACATACCCTGATTTGATATTTGACCTCTGACCTTTTATTCGTCTGTCATCGTGCTATGTGATATGCCTTTGGTTTACACTCATTGGAGTCTGTTTCAGAGAGCTGAATTAGATTGATTGGATTGTTGAATATTAGTATTAGATACCAGAATACATTCAAACAAATTTAAAATTTCATCAAGATAAATGTTTAAATAGTGGTGACCAAGAGGGAAAAAAATTCAAGTAACGGTCATCAAAACACATTGCAAAACAGTTATCTGCGAGCAATTCCCTTTTGATTTTGAAAAAGGGTGTTTTTTTAAAATACTTTTGAAACGTGTAGAGAAAATCTGACTTTATATGACATCAGCTACAGTTTCAACAGTATTTTTTTTCCTTCAAAATAATGTTATTTATGACTGAATATCGCCATTAAAAAAAACCGTACAGGTACACTTCAGGGAAAAACAATTTGGTGTTTCCGGTCACTTGTACACTTTTATTTTATATTGTGAAGCATGTAACGATGCTTAGGACACGACTTTTTTAGGTTTAGTCATCTCAACACAATTATTAACATGCACAACATGAAGGGCCCCACAGATCAGATTTTTGAAAACCTCTACAAAGTTACAAATTCTAAGGCAAGAAGAAAGTCATCCGACGATCCAAACTAAAAATAATATTGGGGGATTCGAAGAGGATATATGAATGCTTACTGAATTGAATTTCAACATATTTCAAGAGATTTTCAAACACTTAATCTCGTCCCCTTCATAATGTGTTACTGTTCCATATCAGTAGCATATTCCCGACTTTAAATGGATAAAGCAGACTTTCGTGTTGCATTCATAATCGATCTTCATTAAAACTCCCACATCGAACAGCCCTCACCCTTAGGCTATACTAGAAACTACATATAAATATTAAAAGAAACTGGGGTCGGAGTTTTTAAGAGTTTTTTTTTTAATGTAATTCAAACATTTTTTTAACAAACGTGCTATTTTTTTTTTTATGTGAATTTTACAATAAGGTTTATAGAACATTTGAAAACTAGCGAATATGAAATTATCAGATATTGAATATTAGCTGTTCTATAACTTATTTCGAATTCAAAGACAATTATGAGTGTACCCTTCACCATGTGGAATCAGAAACCCTTAAAAATTCCCCTTCTCTATCTTCCGTGAAACGTAATTTTAAAATGAAACATTTGAACCTTCTTAAATAACTGCCTGTTAAAGCCTTTTTTTTTTTTTTACCCCCCCCCCCCTTTTTCTTTTTTTTGTTGTTGTTAGTTTACACATTTAGTTTTCTAACAATGTAGAAAAATGGGGATCAGCCTTGACAAGCCATTGGCTTTTGCTGATCCCTCCATCCGCTGCATTGTTTTTCTCTTTTTATGTAAAAAATTGTTTGTATTTATATCAATATGTTGCACTGTTTATTGATATATTTGTAAATATTTTTTTTTTTAATGGATGTGAAATAAATGAAACTAAAACTAAATTGGAACTGAAACAATCATCCAGCCCTTTGCTCTGTTAACCATTATCTGGATATCAACATCATTATACCTTGTTTTTTTGTTTGTTTGTTTTTATTGAACATATCATTAACTGCCCACTTTTCTATGGTAGAGTGTTTAAATTGTAAATTAGCACATGTCTGCTTTTTGTCTTAAGTATAAGGTTAGCCATAGCCTTAGGCTTATTCTGATGGATGGAGGTTTGTTTTTGTATTATGTTTCTTTCACACACAGACAACAATCAACCTCAAACCCACAAACTTTCAAATAGAAACCATAGTCCGACAGCCTTCCCTCAAACTCGGTCTGCCTGTTTCAATTGAGAGTTCTAAATGTCTACTTTTACACTGCCCCTTTTTTTCAAGTAATATGCTGCTGCTGTTGTTGTTGTTGCTGTTGTTGTTATTTTTGTTGTTGTTGTTATTGTTGTTGTTGTTGTTGTTGTTTTGTTTTGTTTTTGTGCAACTTATTTATATTCAAAAGAGTAATGTAAAATGTCAGAGAACACATTTTACTTTGATGAATGATAACGCTGAATACTTTATTTCATCATCAAGGTGCAAACAAAATGTTTTATTGTTTAATTATTTTTGGAAAAAAAATTAATCCTACATATTAAAAAGTATTCTTCATATGCCATATTTAGACATAATGATTTCTTCAGAATAGCTCCAAAGCCTGTCTAGAGCAAGGATTACCCGAATATTTGAGCGACAAGTAAAACCATGCGAACAATCCCTCCACATTCCTTATTATACCACCACTATTATTATTTGTATACTCGACAATGATATATTATGATTTCACTTTTTCTTGAAAACCCCTCTGACTGCTTTCACAACCAGCAGGATTAACCGATTTTAAATACCCTGTCAGACCGATGACACTCAAGACCGCAGCAACGATTACATGACATGGGCCTCGGAGGCGCAGAGCATTGTTGAAAGTTTCAGTTTCAGTTTCATTTTTTTTTTTTTCTTTTCAGTTTTTAATTTATTCCATATTCCAATCAAACAATAACAACAAAAATTATATGTCATATCTATACAATGCATTAATTGATAAAATTATTATAAGACGAATGACATAAAGAAAGAAATATGAAGGAGCCTAAGTTTTAAAAAAAACTAAGCTTGTAACATTATTATAAGCTCCTTTGTGTAAATGATGTGTAAAAAAATACATAAACAAATAAATAAACACAAATAAATAGGAGTAACTAGAGTATGTACATAATCATATCATCTTCACATTAAACCAACTATCTGTACGCAATGGTAATAGTGAGACGTACCGAGATGACGTTGTCATTTGTTGTGGAGTGACGACAGCATTTCGGCACTACATTATAATCATACATTAATATTAATAAACGCAGTGGTAATAGTGAGGTGTACCGAGTGAGGGGGGGGGCTGAGCAGAAAATGCAAGGGAAAAATACTATAATAGCCATTTCCAGCTGGAGAACAAGAGCATTTTACAGATCGCCCACTACACATCGTTCTCGTCAAATTAAACATTTACGGTACAAGGATTGTGCACCTTTAAAGCTACGATCGATTCGTTGTAATACGTGGGGGCGCGCTGCTTTTGTCAGCATAGAACACGTTGAGCAAGCCGAGTCCTCAACTCGTATTATTGTATGACCTGCGATCTATAATTAGACAACAGTTCCTTATCTGTTTTCAACTGTTACTGCAGCACCATAGATATAATGAAATTGAATAGAGACAAATTAAATATTTCAAATACGATAATGTAAACTGTAATGTTTTATGAGCCTTATTATTGTATTGTACACAACCATTCATTATCATGTCTATTCTCACGGTGCTAAAACAAGAAGAACGTAAAGATAAATGAAGTACTAATAACAAAAAGGCGGGCATACAATTAATGATGGAACATGCAATGTCAAATCCAAGTTGTTTTCTAAAGGCCTTTCATGAAGACACATGTGCGACTTCGCAATTTATTCAAATGAAAAATGGTTGCAAAAAGGGAAAAAAATAGCCAGTTGTTTCGTTCTTTAAAAAAAAAAAAGTGAATCGCCCCATCGTTCGACATTACATGACCAGTCACAGCCCAATGGCAAACTGGGCATAGGGTTACCCAGAACTATAAGTTGTGATCTTTATGAATTATATTTATGGTTATTTATTTATTTATTTTTTTTTAACTGTTAAAAAAATTGTGTTATAATGGCGCTTTTTCTCCAATGTCAAGCTTTTTCTTATTTAAGTTTGAAAATGTCTGCACCACAAATGGGTCTAATCAACATTTTTGAGGGGGATAAAAGCTTATAATGACTCTACATGAATATAAGTTTAAAAAATGAATACTTTTTGTTGTTGCTCTTTTTCCGGAATATCATATAAAAATGTCCATCGAAAAATTTCATAAATACAAGATTGATTGAGAATGCAACAATTCTACCCACAATGACATGCCTATATATTTCTTCCTTTTTGCCTTTCGAAGCAATAGGCCTAAAACAGTTATGTGAAGTTTGAGTGTTTGTATGTTTTGTCATGTGTGAAGGTGTACGGGTGGATTGGGGGCGAATGGGTGAGGGTTTGAAGGGCTACGTGGTTGAGTGTGAGTGGGTGTGTATGTGTGAGGGTGAGTAAATAAAAAGATATTTTTGGTTTGAGCAAGTTCACTGTAATATCTCCTTGGTTTGAGGTGTTGGAGAGATAAAAGGGTTTGAATGGCTATGTGGATGAGTGTGTGAGTGGGTGTGTAAGTGTAAAAGCAAGTGAGGCTGAGTGCACATGGTGAAGAGAAGATGTGTTTGTTGTGGGGTGGAGGTTTAATGGTCTGGGGGGGGGGTTATATGGTTGAGTGGTAGAAAGGGATGTGGATGTGAGCAAGGGCGGCGATTTCATGTCACGACTGGGGGGGGGACGGAAACGGGTCACGACGGAAAAGGGAAACTTTTTTTCCTGGAATAGGGGGCACTTAGATCAAATGCATAAAGAGAAAATTACACTCTAAAAACTGAAGCGCTAATTTATTGGTGTTCGTATAGTGACTGCACTTGAAGTCCTAAATCAGCACCTGAAGTGATGTTTTAACATTTACCCAAGTGCTAATTTATCAACAACAAAAATGTTAAATAACGGTATGGGATTCGAACCGGGTTCCACCTAGACATGGAAGAGTACCGCAGACGTTACCAATAGACCAACAGAGATCTCCCTAACTTGCTTGAATTATGAAAGCATAGTAGATAATTATGGCAACTTTGAAGAAAGTTCATCATGAAACAATATGATCTGCTAGCAATCGTGAGATGTGTATTGGTCTAACGTGCTCGTAAGTGCTTCTCATCCAGGGGACCCAGGTTCGAATCCTTACGAAGTCACGCCATTTTTGGCCATTTTTCTGAAAGTTCAGCTCACGTGAACGTGCTTAAACAGCACTTTGAGTGCAGTCATTATACAAGCTCTTAAAAAGTGCTGATTTCAGAGTGTATTCGGATGAATATGGGATGCTCAAAAAATTTGCCTTTAAATCTATAATTTTAATAATCTTAATGGCTTTGTATTCTAGGAATGATAAAAGGCATATGCGAGTGCGAAGCGCAAGCTGAATATTTGAGTTAATTGTGAATTATATACCCAATTTAGTATCCACAAACCGAAAATGTTGAGCTCAAAATTGGAGTTAATTGTGCATTTATACCCGATTTAGTATCCGCGAGCACGAAGCGCGAGCCGAAAATTAAGGGTTCTATATAAAGTAACAAGGGGCACCTTTTAGTATTAACAGTGTTCCTTTTTAAAACAGAAATTATCCATTTGACTTTTCAAAACTCTGATAGGCTTCTTTTTAATGTAACATTGCACTTTTCTTAGCAAAGAAAAAGGGCACTTTTAGGATGGACGCAAAAGCGGGTGGCACTGTGCCCCAGTGTCCCCTCCCCGGGTGGCCCGCCTCTGCTCAAGAGGAATAAAGCATCCTAAAGATATTTCATATTTGTATATCCAAAATTGGTTATAGAATGACCTACTTTGCACATAATGCAGAATATAATGACAATTTAAAGACTAAAGCGTCGGAACAATTACAAAATTTGGATAAATATAGCAACCTGAGGAAGGGGCAAAGTTTATCTTGTGTTTTGTTTGCGAGCGCGGAGCGCGAGCAGAAATTTTTGACCTTACATATAGGATTGTATTAGACATATATTTGCTCTTCTCCAGCTTCACTAGCTCAATCACTAATAAATGAAAAAAAATGTTAAGCTATGAAATCGAACAGGGGGGGACGACCCCCAAAAAAAAAGAAATCGGGGGGGGGTCCCCCCCCCCCCGGATCGGCTCCGCCAATGTATAGGTGTGAACACCTATTTGGTGTTTGGAGGTAGAAGGAATAAGGGTAAACAAGGCTATTCGGTTGGTTGTGGGGAGAGGGTGTGTGACAATGGGTGAAAAAGACGTGTTTGGCGAAAGGGTTTTTTGCGGCTTTCTGTGTTTCATCGTAACTCCCCGCTCATGTATACATGTTCATCTCAGAGATAATGCTGCCGTAATTTAATGTGAACGGTTGTTTCCCGCAAGCGAAGATTGCCACAAAATAAAGTTAATTCGACGAGAAAAAAATACCCGGTCAATACCCACATTACTGATACCCACGCAGAATACATTTTTTATGGTCAGCTGGCTATGTTCGCAAAATAGCTGCACATATCATTACCGGAAAAGAAAGGAAAATGTAGGAAAGGGGAAAGTACTACAGGTCTGTTGACAAGAACTACCACATTGAACCAATAATAATTGATGGGTACTCCACGTAATCGAACAAGATTCAGGTGGAACTCTTTCCAGCAAGGACATTTATTAAAATAACATCATTCGATCGCATGCATTGCCCTGTACCGTTTCATTGAAACCATTCTAACCGTATGGGCAGACGGGTTATTTTTATTAAACTAGACAGTATGCTGGAGCATTTATACTTTTGCTTTATATTTACGATAGACATTGTAAATTTCTATGATTCTAAATGTATTTCGAGCGCTTTGTATCTTTTTAAAGAAAAGGCGCTATATAAATGATTAGTATTATTATTATTATTATCATTCTAAAACCCCGTAACATATATTACGATGAAATAACAAATTGTACTGCTAAATCAATGGTCACAAAAGCTGAGACGTACAGCCTGTGCGGACGGTTTTGGAATTTGGCCATTTCCCAGCAACTGGCGAAGAATCGATTTTGCAGTTCTGTTGTGGCGGCCGAACAGCACCTGATTGGTAAAACGGTAGAGGGCGCCACCCGAAAAAAAAAATCTTCTTTCTTTTAACTCTCTATCCACGGTAACCAACATATCTCCAGAAGCGATGCATATGCTCTGACGGCGTATTCTTTGCAGCGAGTGAAAGTTAGCAGGCGCCGCCGAAATCAAACTCCGCGTTAAAACTTCAGTGGCGCTCATGGAATGACCTAAATAACAGTCCCGGCCAGTGTCTTGGCGGTCATCGATCGTTGACCAGTCAAAATTAGCAAAAGAAAAACAACAACAAACAAACAAAGCCGCATCGCCCGATGTTCAAGCAGGCGCCTGTCGGCTCTGGTGACCGTGGGTTACATGACGAACCAGTCCGTTTGAGGACAGTATACCCCTACTTGCAACTCTATTAGTTCTCTTTTCCAAGTGTGACCAGGGACGTGAGAGGAGACCCTGGTGTGACAAACACCTCAACCAGATATCTATCTTAAAAACATCTGTTCCTTGACCTCGGTCCAAACAGTGGTCACCCAAGGTCACAGCTGAGGGCCAATATTTTTATTAGTTTTTTTATTCTTGTACTTTCCTTATCCAGAGGTCGATTTTCTTCGTTTGAAATTGAAAACGAATTAACATTTGATTTCTAAATATAATATGCCTGTGAAAACTTGAAATATATCAAATACAATCATTTTATTTTGAAGGGCCTACTCATAGGCAGAGCTACGTATTACGTAACATCCCAGCTGTTCTTTATCATTTACCCCTGGCTCAACGCTCAAGCTGGCCTGTGGAGTTGTAAAGTTTGATAACAGGGATTATCTGGCCATGCAGGGTCGATAGTGCTTGGAAATAGTTTCAAACGAGGTTTTATGATAAGGGGGTATAGGACCTGAATACGGAGGGTCAGCTCAGGTCTGCTTGCAAACGAGGGGTTGACGTAATGAAATATTGGAGAGGGCAATCTTGTCAGTTCAGTTCCATTTTTAGGGAGTGCCGCTTTTGTTAAAAAGCTTCGCTTCATGAATTTTCCTGGAGGCGCAGGATGGCTCTGAGCTCGCGTGACGGGTCCGGTATATCTTTAAAACGACATGTGATGATGCATCTGAAAGTCCGTCTGAAACCAGGATGCTTGAAGGTGTAGATGAAAGGATTTACAATAGAATTACTGAGGAGCAAGACGGCAAAGCATATCCATATATTGGGGCTCCGTATAAAAGCATCAAATATAGCACTGGACAAAATATTCAGCAAGAAAACGAAAACCACGAGAGCTAGAGTTTTGTTAATCGTGACATCTTGTCCCCGGGCTGGTGCTACCTCGCGACGTTTCTTGTGGATTACCCAAGCAATGCTGATGTAGGCGCCTATTATAATGCCGGTGAAGATAGCAGTTTGCACCCACCATATGCATATCACGTAGGTTTCACCCTCGGAGATGTCTTCCAGGAAACACACCCTTAAGGAGTCTGAGTAACCAAAGCTGAAAACACCTGTACTCGCGGGCACGAGCCAGACAAGACATGGGTGAGCCCAACTCAGGACGATCATGAGGACCATGTTTCTAGTACTAAACACTCGCCTGTATGTCGTAGGTGATTTGAACATTTTAACCCATCTATTCACAGCAATCAGCGTCAAATTCTCGATACTCACAAACAAAGAAATATTCATGATCGCTCCTGTCATTTCACACAGAAATCTTGATGGTGCACCATTTTGACTTAGAATGGCATTAGCCTGGACTGGGAAGAGAACACAAGTTAGAAGATCTGTTGCTGCTAAACTGAAGACGAAAGCATTTGGTTTTGTACGAAGTTTGTTGGAGAAAAAGATAGACACAACCACGAGACTGTTTCCGATAAGGCCTATTGGTGTCATTATAGAAACCACACAAGCTGACGCTACGAACACCCATTCATGTATTGTGATGTTTGTCCGGTTAACTACAGGGAGAACCTCCATTGCACTATAAAGTGGTAGTCGGCTAGTCGTATTCGAACAAGAGTAGTTGTGGAAGTTATATGATAAATTCTAGAACACATACAGGGCTAATGAAAGGTTCCTGTAGGTACAATATAATGGGTTGAGAAAAAAAGAAATATGAAACAAAATACTTTCTACCAGTATTCCCCCGGTAAACTGTAATATGGATCCTGTGGAAGTAGCAGTGTTTAGGAGAAGAAACAGAAGGAGATCCGTTTAAAAGAGTAAAGACTGTGCGTATAAGTTTTGATTAATTAAGAGGATTAGAAATTGATTGGCGGAAAATCTAGCATGCTCGGCTATATCTGATGTAGTCCTTGAGGATTTTTGACCAAATTACATCTATCTCTGCACTCTGCTGGATGCAACTTTGCAGCACGAGAAAGATATGAGCGCGTATAGCTAGGCGACTATATACAGCAAAGAACCATTTAGTCACGTCACTTTATTCGAGACAGCGCTTAAAACTCGAAAAGTAATCCACTAATAGAATTAAACCTTTGTGTCAAGTGTCACATTGCTGTGCATGAAGACGAAAGAGTGGTAGTGCGATGCGGTTTCCAAATTTAAATCAATGGATATGTTCTGCATTACAGTAAATATCGTTACACAGATTGGTCTTGCAAGTTCTTTGAAAGTACCGCAGACTTTCTCTTCTACTGGATACTAAACTTCAGAACGTTAGCAACTGTAGCTGTAATGCTCAATTTGCGTGTTGTCCGTTGTTTTATCCTGGCGAATATGAAACAATCTGCCGACAAATAAAAAATCATAATAGTTTTCTGAGACTCAGCTTGAAGAGATCGTAATCATAGCAAGGAAACTTAAGTGACTGAAGGACTCGATTTCGAAGACGCGGCTTTTATGGTTCTGTTATTATTTTGTTTTTTTGCTATCGTGTACTTGATGTCGTTGAATGATGAAAGTATTATGTTTGTATTGTTCCATATTTATTGCATAGCATTAATAATGAAAAACAATCTAATTTTATTCTCTCTCTCTCTCTCTCTCTCTAACACTGGCCTAGAGCTAGACACAATTTCTTTTGTTACTGGGGAATAATTAATTGACAATTCCCTTCATTAACAAAAACAATTAATGCCAGTGCTCTCTGACGTGCTACAGCGAGTGTTTTAGGACAAATTAATCTGATTATTTAGAAGTACATTGCGTAACCAAATTGTCTCCATCTTGCCGTCTTTGTAAAGCGCATTAAGATGATAGAGTAAATTGAATGTACTTTGTGAGATGAGACGAGTGTTTGATGGCTGAAAGATACACGTAACAATTCTAATGATTTGATGATGATAAACATCCGTTCTTTATAACTTTTATTATCACTGGATCGTAGGAACCCCCCCCCCCCCCTCTCTCTCTCTTTCTCTTTCTCTTTTTTTTTTCTCGGCTCTCTTCTTCATTATTTTTTTATTTTTTATTTTTCTCTCTTTCTCTCTCTCTCTCTCTCTCTCTCTCTCTCTCTCACACACACACACACACATACGAACACACAAACAAACAAACAAACAAACAAACAAACACACAACCTTTATTATACGAAACACACACACTTTCAAAAACACTCCTTAGCCATTGTCGAAGGTGAGATGATTTTTGAATCACGTCATAAGACCTGATTATGCTCAAAGTAACACGTTTGAAAAACAAATCGTTAAAATCAGAAATCAATCAACTGGCGACAGATAAAGAATCACAATCGTGCATTCTACTGCAGTTGGTAATAAATTCCACAATATTGTTGCTACATTTATATATCTTTCATGATAGTAGCATTATAAAGTTGCCTCCATAAAATGTCCACTTAAAAAAAAAATTATAAGACCAAACAATGCGATGAAAATGTATCTTTGATTAAAAGTGCTAAGACTGGATATTTTAAACGGTTTCCTTTAAAATCAGGCCAGTACTTAAAACTTTCATGGTTTTATTGCATGATAGTTCTGCAGATCATGTTGGGTTATTTTTTTATACTAAAATATCTAAATGTATACCATGGTTAACAAATACTTTTCAACCTTTTTCGAGGGACTGTAGCATGTGCATCATTGCGTTCTATATTTCGCGAAATAAGCCTTGAATTGATTTCAATTGTAGCCTTTTGTCGATAGCAGTTCAGTTACCCCCAAATCGGGGATTAATTGACAGAATCAAATCGAAATGGGAATGGATTAACTCATCTTTTATTCCATTTTGTGAAAGGTCATGTGTAACATCTGCCCGCCTGTCACGATTTTTCTATATATCACAATCGGATGTGCTCTCACATCTCAAAATGTTATCACAGGAGGATGCCGTAAAACTAGTCCTAGATCTTAGAAAGAAATCATGAAATCGTGAAATATGCAAGAGCACTAAAATCTCAAAATTTAACCATCAAACCGCATTTGGACTAACAATTATGCCGAATGTAGGCTTCTCAATGACCCAAGCAAATTGCTGGCATCAACAATCTTGCTTGTCTTCCTTTTTGTTTGTTTTGTTTTGTTTTGTTTTTTGTTTTTTAAATATTCATCCTTCCATGCAATTATCTGCAGAAGCACTCGAATATGGTATATGAGAGCGACAGAGAGAGAGATGGGGAAGAGGGAGAGAGAGAGTGAGAGAGAGAGAGAGAGAGAGAGGGAGAGAGAGAGAGTGGGATAGATAGAGAATATGATATATTATGACGTCATTCCCGATAGCAATACCCCAATAACATCAATTAGGAAGAGACGAATTTCTTTGAATGTGACGTCATCAATAATACTTCAAATATCATAACTCTAGCACCCTTTTTATGTTTACGCAATAATTGTTTTATACAAAACATTTCTCAGATCTATGAATATGTTCATCAATCATCAGTTTTATTGACTTCAAAATGACAAAATGACAAGAATATTGTCCCAAAATTTTGTTCAAAGGGAATTACATTAATTTTACTCACCCGTGTTTTCGCACTTTCTCTACAACAGATGATTAAGAAGAAGAAAAAAATATATACTGATGAGTGCAATCATGTGTTCACATCTACTGATGATGAATAGAATCATGTGTTCACATCTACTGATAATGAATGCAATCATGTGTCCACATCTACTGATGATGAATACAATCATGTGTTCACATCTACTGATGATGAATGCAATCATGTGTTCACATCTACTGATGATAAATACAATCATGTGTTCACATCTACTGATGATGAATGAATCATGTGTTCACATCTACTGATGATGAATGAAATCATGTGTTCACATCTACTGATGATGAATACAATCATGTGTTCACATCTACTGATAATGAATGCAATCATGTGTCCACATCTACTGATGATAAATACAATCATGTGTTCACATCTACTGATGATGAATACCATCATGTGTTCACATCTACTGATGATGAGTACAATCATGTGTTCACATCTACTGATGATGAATGCAATCATGTGTTCACATCTACTGATGATGAATACAATTATGTGTTCACATGGACTGATAATGAATGAAATCATGTGTTCACATCTACTTATGATGAATGCAATCATGTGTTCACATCTACTGATGATGAATGCAATTATGTGTTCACATCTACTGATGATGAATGAAATCATGTGTTCACATCTACTGATGATGAATACAATCATGTGTTCACATCTACTGATGATGAATACAATCATGTGTTCACATCTACTGATGATGAATACAATCATGTGTTCACATCTAGTGATGATGAATACAATCATGTGATCATCTACTGATGATGAATACAATCATGTGTTCACATCTACTGATGATGAATACAATCATGTGTTCACATCTAGTGTTGATGAATACAATCATGTGTTCACATCTACTGATGATGAATACCATCATGTGTTCACAACTACTGATGATGAATACAATCATGTGATCATCTACTGATGATGAATACAATCATGTGTTCACATCTACTGATGATGAATAGAATCATGTGTTCACATCTAGTGATGATGAATACAATCATGTGTTCACATCTACTGATGATGAATACAATCATGTGATAACATCTACTGATGATGAATACAATCATGTGTTCACATCTACTGATGATGAAATGCAATCATGTGTTCACATCTACTGATGATGATTGCAATCATGTGTTCACATCTACTGATGATGAATACAATCATGTGTTCACATCTACTGATGATGATTGCAATCATGTGTTCACATCTACTGATGATGAATACAATCATGTGTTCACATCTACTGATGATGAATGCAATCATGTGTTCACATCTACTGATGATGAATACAATCATGTGATCACATCTACTGATGATGAATGAAATCATGTGTTCACATCTGATTATGAATACAATCATGTGTTCACATCTACTGATGATGAATACAATCATGTGATCACATCTACCGATGATGAATACAATCATGTGTTCACATCTACTGATGATGAATACAATCATGTGTTCACATCTACTGATGATGAATACAATCATGCGATCACATCTACTGATGATGATGAATGAAATCATGTGTTCACATCTACTGATGATGAATACAATCATGTGTTCACATCAAGTGATGATGAATACAATCATGTGTTCACATCTGCTGATGATGACTACATTCATGATTCTAATATGTACAGATGATATATATGTAATCAGTTGTTCACTTCTGCTGATGGAACCAATAGTTCTTGATCATGCCGAAATTCTTTTTTTTTTCATCGCTTGCTAGGGGTAACTCCTTCTTGTCAACGACCTTTGAACAAGGGTATCAGTGTTACCGCACCAATTTATATCTAACTATTAAACGCACTATACCGCTTGCGGCAAAATGGTTCGTTTAGATCATTCCTTAAAAGAAAATCACTGTCAAAAGAAAAGAAAAGAAAAGAAAAAAAAAGGGTTATGGTCAAGGTCACAAAAATCATGTTTTATATCATTGAATTGAATATATTTCTGTAGATCATGATGTATATCGAAGTCCTAGCTTTTCTGCGTGTATTACCTTTATCCATCAAACTGGACTGTATGTATATGACTAAATCATCTAATATATTTACTCTCACACTTGCAAGAATCAAAATACTACCTCCATTATTCATTATAGGAATTATATGATATAAGATCTACCAACAACCTCTGTGAGAAGTATTGTGATATCATAAAAATAATAATGATTATGCGCCTGATATTGCTCGGATTTCTGGAAACCGTATTCCGAGAGTGTAATCGAAATGTTTAATTTATATCCCTTGGGACGTTGGGGTCATCCGTCCTTAATGTTTTTTCTCTTGGATGCGTGCAATTCTTGGCACTTTATCAATTGACTTGCCCTTCTTCCCCAAATTTCACTATGTCTCCTCTCTCTCCCGACCCCCACCCTCCTCTCTCTCTCTCTCTCTCTCTCTTTACCCCACTCTATCTTTCAGTCTTTTTCTTCTTCCTTCTTTCTATCTATTATAATCTTTTTCCTTTCCGAAAAATTCCAATTAAAAAGTTACAATTGCTGTGCCGCACTTGTTTTTATTGTCTTTAAATGGTTTAGATTTAATGAAAAAAAGGTGCATGATTTTATATTATTTTTTTAAAATTAAATTATTATATTAGGCCTACTCATAGAGGATAAACATTGGTTGCATAAATGTTATTTAGGGTGTCACTGCATGCCTAATAAATCTAAGCATACACATTACTAGTTTGTGTGTATTTATCGCAATGCCAGGGTAATAAATTGAGCAGTAATTGTTTTGTATTTGTTCTGAACCCCCTCTTTGCGTTCCCTCCATATACAATGCTCATAAGCAACCAATGTTTATATTTTTCCCAATTTAATTTCAAGGTTTTTTGCTCATATTGTCATCTTCTAAGTAAACAGAAACATTAGAGTAGTTTGTAATAAAAATTATCCCCACTCAAAAGAAGACCATTTCATTTTGAAACCATATATACCTTCAACCATCTCATTTTATCTTGTGTTTCAGGTCGTTTTGTGCCTCATGTCACTTTCTTCAAAGCAAGAATTAACCTAACTTTTAGTTTGGGTCATCTAATGTTCGCGCTGATTGTATTTGTCGGAAAATACATTTTTAAGTAGTAAGTCAAGTTTATAGGGGAAGTGGATAAGTGCTCATGAAAAGTGAACTCGCCCATGTTGTATTTCGAATACACTTTCTTCGCCTTCAACGCTGGGAGCAATTTGTGAGCCCCCTGCGTGTACGGTTGCACGTAACTTGTTACTGATATCTCTGTGCATGCGAAAAGCGTTAAGTCGACATCTCACCAAGATAGCACACATGCATGCTTTTATGTGTGTTAAACTTTCACACGGGGTTTTACACACCACGGTACACAATCTACTCCCCTTCGAGTCTCCCGCTCATTTTTAATTGCAGACGACAGATAGTGATATCGCGATAGCAGAAACGCGGTGGTTCATTTTAAAAAAGGAAACAGGGAGAGGAGATCGGACTGCTTGGCATTACGTGCGTTTTACTGGACTAAAGAAAAGGGTGAGGAGTTGAATTTTATTTCCTAAATTGATTAGGGTTGAAACGGAGACCGTGACACGTGGCGTGTTAAACCAAACCTCAAAGTCACGTCTCAAGGTACCGTCTATTATCTGAGGTACTGTCTATTATCCATGTGTTGCATCGATCGAGTAATAACCGATACCTGTTGATATTTTTCACTAACTTGCTTGTCAGCCGCTTCCGGTTTAGATTCTCCGCTCAATTGCTTGGTGATTTCTTATCCTTATTTCTTCGATTTTTCATTTTCTTTCCAAACGACAGGTTTGTCTCTTGACTAGAGCATCAGTGACTCGGACGTGGCTTCATCGATTTGCAGTGCTTGTCTTTAGAAAGAGAAGGGTGAGAAAAGGGAGAATAAAATCTATAATATTGGAGAAGCTGCACTGCAGTGGGCGAGTGAGCGGAAGCTGGTGGACCTGTGTACCCAAGCTCCGGGGGAAGTACCGGACGACAAGTACCACTTATTATCCTGCATCGTTGAGTAAACAAGCACTTGACAAGGTAAAAATATCGTGCTTTTATTCACATATTTCATTTGGTTTCATATTTGATAGCGATAGATATCTTGTGTAATAAATGCGTAATGCGTCCAACAGGCCTCCCCTGTTAGAAAAAAAAATCAATGTCCCACATTGTGCTTAGAGTCTACAATACGTTTATATTGACTCGACTATGCAACAAGTGTGAAGACGATTCTACACTTTAGTGCGGTTTTCCAAAAAGTGTTCACAATAATGATGTTCGGATTGCTGCTATGGTAGGAAAGCTGTTTGCAAAACCTTTAAAATCGGTTTCGTTTAGGGAAAGGAACTGACCATCTTTAAGAATAGTTATTTTATCATAACTTTGATTATTAATATAATTTCAAATAAATTGTGATATCGCTTATTCTCAACAGGATTTGAATTTCTAACAATTCTCCAATACAAGTAATATTTTTCAAAGAATATGCAAAGCAGCAACTGTAGTGCAGCATCCTTACATTTTATGCTGTGAACGTAAAGTAAATATATTTTATTTACATTATTAGGAACCTGCTCTCCGACTCATTTCTGTTACCTTTGAATTAGGGTTTGAAATAGTTTCCATGTGGTCTTTGACAAGGTTGTTGGTTGTAATTATCTCTTATGCTGCTAAGATTATAAGCTATTTCTGTGCATACTGTACATAGTCAGGGAGCCAGCTACAAATTTATTTACCCCATTTTCCCTAAAAAGTTTGACCCCTGGAAGTGATGTACATTAGTACAGTGACCT
>CALNVZ010000218.1:6116373-6134556 GCA_940671915.1 Paracentrotus lividus
TCAACCCTGTTTTTAGGAAGACACCACCGGCGTATCTCACGTTATTTTGTGTGTGTGTGTTGTGTGTGTGTGTGTGGTGTGCGGGGGGGGAGGTAAAAATACAATCGCCTTCATGCAATATAACTTATACTGAAATTTGTCTTATAATTTTATCATTTTAGGTGGATTGTCAATATTAAAAATATTCTATTCAAATTGCAAAACTATTTACGTGTTATTTTTCAGTAAAAAACAACCAAAAAAAAAAAAAAAAAAAAAAACAAAAAAAAAAAACTCCCCCAGGAAATTATCGGTAGTCTATATTAGTCCAATATAAAGAGACAGATTCATTTAGAAGATAATAATGCTTTTTAGCTGCTATTGGAATATTGTTTATGTGGTATATATAACAGACGGAGCAGCGAGAGGCCACCGGGCGCCACCGTCGCGCGAGGCTGAGAAAGCCGACTGGTGATGCAATATGTAAGACATGGATCTTGAGTTTTTATTTGTAGCTAAAGGTATATTTAAATTACTTGCTGGTTGTAACATAGCTTCAAAAGAGAAACTGGTCGTGGAATAGCGGCCATGGATCGCTTTGGGTACGGTGTGTGCACTACTCGTTTAAAGTTTTCATCTGATTGTATTATTGAGTTATTATATTCCGCTTTCCTTCTCGATAAAGCATATATATCTCATTTTGAATTAATTTCATGGTGAGCTAGTGGGGAATATTTGAGGCATCAATCAGTTTTCATAAGGAATGTCTCAAGATAAATGCATAACAATGCGCGTCACATCTATCATCTCCTTATCGCCAGAGATTGCAATACTGTAGGGCCTGAGAGTAGGGGACGTAATGAATATATTATGGTGAATTTGATTGCGGCGTAAAAAGTGAAGTTTCATGACCTTGCGCTCAGCAGAACACTCTGAGCGTACGAGTAGGCAGGTTGCGCACAGGAAAGTTACAGTTTTGCCTGGATGGGGGGGGGGGGTGGGGGGTACAAAGACGAATTGTGAATATCATGGGAACTGGGGCACGAATTTTGGGTTGACTTAACTGGCGGTCAATCCCTTACGTTAACGAGCATGGCATTACTCAGGCAATGTTGGCTAGTTAACAAATAAACAACAGAACAGCTTCGGAAACATTTTATCGGGCACATAATTAACGAATGTCCACATTAGATTTATGTTTACGGATTTAGTTATGGATTTTGTAGCATGTACTGGGGAGGGCGGGGGGAGTTCAGGAAACGTATGTCTGAGGGATGACAATTATTTTAAAAATAATTTTTCTTTGGGAAGGTTATGACGTATATCCAATAATGTGGAAGATACGGGAACTTTTTTGCATTACGGGGGGTTGAGGGGGTGACAAAGAAAGAACAAGATGATGTCAAGATTCCTCTGAATAGTTCAAGGGAAGTAAAGTCTGAAGGGCCACTCTTGGTTTTTAATTTTCCGTTTGTAAGTCAAGTTGCTCTGGCATGTGTTGTTTGCTTTTAACCGGTTGTGCATTTTTGTCTTCAGCTTTGTGTCAGACTTCCGTGTCAATGGCACAAACGCACCTTTAGCAAACACTATCCAGCGATACCTGTCACTGTTCTACCGCCAACCTCATCGTCTCTCGAGTTCTCTCTCCCAAACACAGCACACACACACACACACACACACACCAACACACACACATCACCACACGACAAGCACACACTGGTATAGATTTCACCTAAGTATCTTACGTCGTGTACATAGAATGCAGTGGGGTTATTCCATCGGATTGTACGGAATAGGGGGGGGGGGGCGCCGGCCCGGAAGGGGGGGGGGGGGGCGCAGAAATTTTTGAGTTCATACAGAGTCTGTTTTTTTGTTTTTTAATCATTTCTTTTCTGAATTTCTTCTGTCGAACTTTATTTTAATTTGCCTTGGGTTTTTTCATGTACAAAGTATCTTTTCACTCAAAATGGGTTGTATGTTTATAGGCTGCAGGTGTTCGGCAACCGATTTATATTTGTATGAAAAGCAGTGAAATATGTATTTGTCTATCCGGAAATCTTTCTAGATATCATTCCAATTCAATGTTCTCTTTTTATGATACGAGTAAATTTTCCTTTGGTCTGCTCGATTTTTCATAAACATGTATTGAAGGTATGCTTTGTGTGATCCTTGCCGTGCTGTTGAAGGGCATAACGGCCTATTCAGAGTGGCTATTTGACATAGGCATGGGTCAGCCTAATGTTCTGAATGAGGAGACATTGATCTCAGCAGTCTTACTCAAGATTAGGTGGTATCTCTAGCGTCTTATTAAATGTTTGGGTGGGGGACATGCGACGGAGTGCCGCGTCGTGCCGGGTAGCATCGAGCGGAACGACTCTGGAACCGGACGGCGGCAAGGCGCGCAAGGACGAGTAACGAGGTTCCCCATTACAGGCGGAATGGCAGGAGGGAGGAGATCTTGTTTGAATTGGTATTGGCGTGTCACTGAGTATCAGGTTTCATCTACGAAAGACCTATAGATCGGATGGTGAAGGAGGGTTGTTTGATAGAGTGGCGGGTTTACGGTATCTTTCTTGGTCCGGGGTTGTGAGCTGACGGGATCATCAATGTTTCGTGCGGGTGAGGGTGTCAATTGGGTGGGTGCAGGGGTTTTTCTGGGGGGCCCGTTCCATGAGATGCGGTGGAAGGGTGGGGATGGTCGGGTGCGGGGGCGAGGCCATCGGACGATGGATGAGAAGACAGGATGGGTGGCGGAGTGTCGTCTGCGAGTGGCAGAGGACAAGGAGTAAAGAGATAACGAAGATGGGTAGACGTAAAGGGGGTGAGTGGAGGAGCGTTAGGGCGGGGGGTGGATGGGAGAGGGGGGGGGGTGTAGACTGGGGGGAATTCTGTGATTAAAAAGTCATCATGAAATGGGATGATATACCATGTATGTCATATGGTATGCAGGATATAAAGTGATGTTGCGTCTGGCCTAGTCTGTGGGAGGCATGTAGTTGGTCTGTTATGTATCTTTGCGAAAGGGGGTGCTAGAGATCAACGTAAACAATTCGAGTAAGATGGTTGCGCGATGGGGAAGGTCGGTATTTAACACGGGTTAGTGGACGGAAACGGAAGCAAACAGTTTAGAAGGAAGAGATTAGGGCGAGAGATGAGCGAGAGGTGAAGAGGAGAGGAAGAGAGGTGGAGGCCAGGTGTAGGCGATACTTGAGACAGTGTTTGTTGGCTAGAGGCAGTGTGAGAGACGTTTAGTGTGAGAGGTATAATAAGAGAACGTTCGAGTCGTTGGTAAATCATATTGTAGGCTTTACGAGATGAGCGTTGTGCTGAAGGGGCGACGAGCCGCGCCCCGGGTCCGCGGATGATCATGAGCGCCGACTAGGAACCGTGCGTGAAAGAGAGGGAGGTAGGGGATGGAGGAGAGAGGGAAAACGGCTGAGAAGCTAGAGGGGACAAGAATTGAGGTAGGAGAGTGGTGTGAAAAGAAATGGACTAGTTGGTATACAAGGAGAAATACAGTCAGGCTTGACAGAAGTAATATTGTGAAAAGAGGAAGTGTAGATTTTAATACTCGGAGGAGGAAATAGAATGCTTCTAGAGAGAAGGAAGTGAACCAAACTATGGCTCAGCGTTAGACTGTGGACATCCGGCACGGGGATCTTATTATGACTCGATGCTGCAGAGGCCTATCGCCACGCAAGCTGCCTGCGGGGGGCTTCCGGGGGAAGGAGGATCGGAAGATGATGGGAAAGGGGGGGGTGAGATAAGAGAGGATAGCAAGCCTATAGGTCTTTGAGGGTTAGGCCAAACGCGGTAAGGACTTATTTAGGGAGTGAAATGCGTGGGTTCAGCGTATGAGATGGGAGGCGTTGCGGGCAATGTACATGGTGGCTAAGGGGGATTGATAGGGGTGCATCATTCATCTTTTGGTATTCACGAGTATTGGCTTTTTGTGAGAGGTTTAAGCGTTTCTCCATTTGTTCTTGCCGCGCTGAAATCAAAGCAGACTGACAATTAGATAGAATTAACTGAATAGTGGTTGACTGGGAATGAATTCGGGGGGTAGGGGGGAATACTGAGTAGTAATACTGGAAGCTTACATGCTATATGCTTGGGGGTTATTGATATGCTGGCTGTCATTTTCGCGACTTGATTGAGGCACGTTGGTATCTCTCTCTGGGGTTGATCTCAAATCTGAAATTGATATTTCGCCTTTACCCAGTCAAGACACTTCGGGAATATTGCAATCTGTTCATATTATACGCCCTTTTGCTATATGTGAATTGTTTATACAGAACCACTGAAAAATAAAATGGTGCTTTCTTGTTCTGAGTAAACTTTGAAGAGAATCGATATATCCCCACTCAAACACATTTAAAAAAAAGCACTATGTGTGACCAATGGGAAAGAGTGGGTGAAGCAAAAATCGACACTGACAGGTCAAAGCATTTTTTTAAATAAAATTATAAATTTCCTTTTTTTTTTTTTTTAAGTGCTTGCCATTCACATTAACTGTGTAACATAAATTTCTGCTGAAACACTTTGAAGAAAATTAAATATTATAGTTCTTTTCTTGTCTAAAAATGGAACAAACATGCGTGGGCAAAACAATCATTGCAACTAAGGCACCGATGAACCGTTTAATTATTATTGTAAATTTTCCTCTTTTTTTCATCTTTACACAAGTGTTTGCCATTCATACCAACTGCATGATAGAATGATGTAATTTGCCGTGTAAATATGCTCACTTTTCAGAAAATGAAATACATCATGTTCTGTTCCTTTATATTGTTGGAAAAAACTTGTGGGTAGAACTACATGTATGTCACTAAACTATGAATTATATCACCGGGAATAACCATTTAAATGCAAAGTGGTTTTTAAAATGAGTAATTTCCTCTTTTGGTGATGCAAATTTTTGTAAGTACTTTACGAAAATGATATATCATGTTTGATGTTATTTTCCGGTAATTTTAAAAGATGAAGGAGGAAAAGAGTTGTAACAAGTATCATTAAGAACAATTATTACCACAAACGCCTAAAGGCAATATAACCTCAAAATCAAATTATTCTCAATATGGCAATTGTGAAAAAAATACTTATGTTGAAGGACGCTTCCGCTCGATCAGCTCTGGATGCTATTATGTTTTTTTAATATGAGTGTGCATTCAGAATAACTTCTAAATAACAACCATTGAGAACTTCAAGACGGAAACAGCCCTGCAAAAAAAAAAAAAAAAAAAAAAAAAATCCTTTTATTTTATAACTTTCTATTTTTCATTTTAATGTGTTCCTGCGCTATTCAGTTCTATTTTCAAAAATAATACAAAAAATAGTATAACATTTAAATCTGAAAGCTATTTTATTTTCATTTTTTATTATGTACTAATCTTATTTCTTATTTTTAAATCTGTGCTATTTGAAATATGCATTTTTTGGATCAGCATAGGAAAAAACAGGATCATTTTACTAGGGAGAGGAAATGGGAAATCAATTTGATGAAAAGGCACAATTTAATAAAGCATGTTAACCTCTCACAATAATAGAATAGAATTTCGTCGCCATCTGCCTGTTGCGATACACCTTAGAAAAGTATTTTCTGCTCGATTACACGAAGAGAAATATTTCGGATACACATTGTCAATTTCCCATCTGCCAGCTCCTATTTTTAAGGTTGTGGATCCAAACAATTTCTTCAAGATGTTGATATTTTATGAATATACTTGTTTATAAACTTTGAAGAACAACCATGTTGTCGTTAAAAAATTAAAAAAAAAAAAAAAATTGTTTTTGAGGAAAACAACCAGAAGGGGTAAAACAACCAAAATTCTTTGATACTATGTTTGTAGTAGCAGATCGAAGGAGGGATACAGAATTTCATTTATTCACAATGTCATGTACTCGCCTTTTTAACCTGGTTACATGCTCTTGCTCGATTCCCTCTGGGGAAATGAGCTAGAACGCGCTCTAATACAAACCTCAATTTATCAAGTTCATCGTATTTAGATTAAAACAAACAAAATTAATATGCTTATGCTGCAGTCACACAGACACTTACGTTTAGTTACGTATTTGTTGTTTTATCCTTATTTAATCTATTATTCTCTAATTTCCTATGGATTTCTTTGTTTTATTGGATGAAAGAAATTATCACTATTCCCACTGCTGACAATGACGGGAAGGCATCCATGGGGATCCGCAGAAAATAAAATGAAATTTGGACGCAACCGGACATAACTGAACGTAAGTTTCTGTGTGACTGCAGCATTACGTGTATGCTCCTCAAATGTGTTTTAACGTATACGTGTCGGGAAATATTAATATAGGTCAAAGCTCAAGCTCAAATTACATCTCAGCCGCGAAATGTCATCTTTTCAAAACAAACAGATCAAATTTAGATACGCAAAAAACTTTCTGAGTGGATGATACCATGGGTAGATATTAAAATTGTTTTGATCGGGTCGCTCAGGATCGGGACGAGTCCCTCTCTCTCTCTTTATGAAATAAAAACGGCAATATATTGCGAAGCCTTATCCGCTACTGCGTATAGTCTCAAGATTCAGACCCGCTGAATTGCTTTACATGTCTTTTACTGACGTACCTGAGTCTGAATCTGTAAACTACATCAACTCATCCGCCATCTGTATTTGTCTCTTGTCCGACAGTCACCCTTTCTCAATTCTGTTGGCTTAACTCCCGTCGAGATTTTAGCGGCACGTAAAGCGCTATTCAACCGGGAGCCTTCCATCAAAATAATGCGATTGACCGAGGGATTTGAATTGACATCCTCACGAATAATTTAACTACTCAAAACAAGAAACGGACGAAAAAGATGAATTGTGGATGCTATTTTGTCAAGTGAATCAGAGAGATGTCAATACCCGCGACATCATTATTTTGTGATTTTCGTGAAATCGAGTGATGAAAGCTTCCGCTCTCACTTTCACTATGACTAGTATAATGATTATTTTGGTGGATCGTAAGGAGAAGGAAGGGAATGTCACGCCATCCTCTTCTTGCTTTTGTGACATAGTTAAATGATTTATTCCCTTTGTCGAAAAACTCTGATACATGATCTAATAATTATGGTTATTACAACTCCATATCTAAAATAACTTCTTCGTTTTTTGTTTTTTTGTTTTTTTGTTTTTTGTTGTTGTTTTTTTGGGGGTGGCACATTAAAATTACGGGTTGGATCATAATTGAAGATTATGATGTTGCTGTTTTTGTTTTGTTTATGTTTGTTTGTTTATTTATTTGTTTGTTTGTTTGTTTGTTTTGGGGGCCGCAGGCTTGTGCCCCAATCCACCCGAAATTCCTTGTGTCATGGGGGGGGGGGTCTAGATTCAATTTGTTGACTCCAGCTGGTAGAGGTATTAATCACAATATGATTATTATTCCATTGAGGATTCGAAAACTATTTGATAATTTTATGTATCGTGACATAAATTTTTACTATGATTATGGGGTTTATATATGTTCTGATTAACGGCTCTATCATGGCATAAATATTTCAAGAAACAGGGCCCTGTAATAATAGCTACGGGTACCCTAAAATAAAAAATAAGCGGCAGAATCGAGAGAGAATTACTCCCCGGTGTCCCCTTCTGTAATCATTATTATTCGCTTATAGAGCAGCCACATGAAACACTCAAATCAAACCATGTTTTTAATACGATCTCACGTCGGCCCGGATTGATTTTCCGTCTCTATTTTGAGATGCAGCAAGTGTATTCATCCAGAAATATGATGAGATAATGGGCAGGGCACGTGATTAGAATTGATGAGACGAAGTGATTGAGAAAGAATTATGGACTCGGAGAGAGAGAGAGAGAAAAAAAAAAGAGGGGGTAGAGAGAGAGAGAGAGAGAGAGAGAGAGAGATGGAGTGACAGGCCGTTACGACTGAGAGAACATCGTCATTTCACAACAAGAAGGGCTTCATAACATGTTTCAAGTTTGATACATTACGTCCTTTTTACCCTCATTATTATGCGACTAAAAATGATGCCCTTTTTGGTCTCATTTTTTTCCTATTTTTTATTTAATAGGGTAACATCAAATTGTTACATGTTGAAGGGGAGGGGGGGGGGGTAATTTACAGTAACAGCGTCTGAAACTCCAACTTAATTGTAAATATTTGTTGAAGGTTTAAACAACATAAAGAAAAACATAAATTTAGTCCAGTTTATCATTATTGTTGAGAATTTTCATCATTACTTTGTTACCTCGAATATAAAATCCTAAATTATGAGAGTACCTATGTCATTTTTAAAGTTTATTCTGTCGAATATTTTCAGGGTTTGTCTAATGAATCACATGCAATATTCAAACTTTCTCATGGTTGATTTTTGTTCCGTGTTATTGTTTGTACATAAAAAATGAATACAAGGTATGCTCATAAACATTTGTTTTGCTTTGTTATACATGGACTACACACTACGGTTCCACGATGGAGAAAGAATATCTTCTTTTCTCTCTCTCTCTCTCTCTCTCTCTCTCTTTCCTTCTTTTTGTTTAAACGTTAATAATAAAAGTTCCCTTACTTCAGATAGACAATGTACTTACTATGCTGTTATGAAGAATATATTTGAAAAATTCCGAGTTCATGTTTTGATGTGTTTGCAGAGTGTTGTAAACTGTATCTTTATTAGACAGAAGGAGATAGTTACATTATCATGATTGTAGAGAAAGAGGGGGAGCAAAGTAGTTGTTAATACATGGTTAGATAGGGTAGTCACGTATCAGTGTTGTATAAATTGTTCCCCTTGTTTTCTCAATGTGAGTGCATGGGAACATTAATGTATGTCACTTAAATCAAGTAGGTGCTTCTTTATGTGGCTCCAGATGACAGGATTCATTAACATAGAGTGTCAACTGAATAATTGCAAGTAACTGTTGTCTTCACAGTTAAACTTGTGTCTCGGTAGTACTATGTTGAAAATGTGAAACCTAACTTTATACGCCCTTGCTGCATGATTTCTTTTACAATATTCGTAGTTTTAAGGGAATTTCTGGAATACACTCCAACTTAGATATTTGAAGACCTGTTGGTTCTAACTTTATACAGATTTATAGTTATGATAGCCGGTGATATACATTGTGTATTTATGTATCATTTATCTTTACGGACACGCACACACACACACACACACACACACACACACACACACACATTCATCAATAATACATGTCTATCAAACAATAAAACTTGAAGAGGGGTGTATAACAAATTAATCAGTTTTGCTTTTGTTTATATTTTTGTTTCTTGTTTTTAATGTGAAAAACACGTAATTTTAGGTTTTTGACAGCAGTTCGCGAATTTTGTCAGAAAAATGTAAATAACCGAGGTCATACTCGAAAGCCCAACCTCAAACCTACAATAGACCGATGAAAAGAAATTGCATATTGATTGGTTGTCGATTTAGAGTTGGTTCCGAAGTCTAACTGAATATGATTCAAACTCACAATCAGTAAATGAACATGATGAAATGCAAAAGAGTATAGAATGAGAAGGTTCTTTTTCAATTTTGTTCTTGTAAATGATAGATGAAGTAACTCAATAGCATAAACCACGGGTATACCATGTAATGTGAACCCTCCCACATTGCCGATAGTACTTATTAGCCTAGAAAATGTGGGTGTAAATAGATTACGGTAATTTTACTAGGGTATTGTCGACACCACGGAAATGTTAAAGAAGTGAATTTAAACTTGGTCAGCTATCTCCGGTTACATCGAGGCTTCAACTAACATTGTAGCCTCGATATTACCTCCGCAGTCATGACTGTTTGTCACAACGCCCTCGTAATAGAATACATTATCCATTTGAATCGATGAAGGCCAGACAAAATAGTTTTCTATGATTTGGATATGGACCACATTCAACAGGAAATGATAAGTGAAAAAGACTTAACTAGATTGTGGTCGCGATTGCATGTCTGCGGGACAAGCATGTACCGTAAGTATTCGAGTTAATTACAGAGAGCTTTAACCTCCTTTATTTAGGGGAGACCGGGGACAATTATTGTAACTTTTTTTTTTCAAAGTTGACTTATCAACTTTATTATAGCTAAATACTTGCTTAAAACTAAATTAAACGAACTATGCATGTCTTAGGTCGACATATGAATAGGTTTGGGTTATGTAAAACAATGTATTTTTAAGCCATTATCATTTCAAAACAATTGGTCAAGTGCATTGTTACAATTGCCCAACAACACGGGGAAATTGTAGCACAATTGTAACACATGAAATTGTAACATTTTGTTTTTCTTTATCACAGTTTATGCACTTGACAGATCCAAGATTTAAACAACATTAACCACATAAAAACGTTGAAACGTTAGCAAAATACAAGCCTCAAGACATAAAGTCTAAAAAAAAAAAAAAAAAAAAAAAAAAAAATGACAGAAGCGAAACATTGGGTAATGTGAGATATTATTTTCTTGCTAATTTATTTACTTATTTTATTTTTATTTTTTATTTTTTGCTGTAGAAATTTCCACGAATCTGCTTACACTCAAATAGCATGTGGAGCGATGAAATGCGCATGCTCTTTACACAGCTTACGTTTGTATTTGGTAGGGATGGGAACCTCTGTTACATTTGCCCCGTGTTACTGTCCCCGGTCTCCCCTACTTTTTTTTTTTGCTCGAATGTCTTGGAAACTGGCCTTGAACGAAAATCAATGAAAATAAGGAAAAAACTAAAAGAAAAAAGCAATGGGAGAAGCCAAATTTCACGTAATTTTAATCTGAAGTCAAAAGGAGCCTGAGCTTTCGATCCTAGCAGAATCTTCGTCAGAGACAAAATGACACAGAAAAGTAGGGAACAAACATGGATATAGAGAAAGACAGAGAAAAGCTACACCTAAGTGGCAAGCCAAGAGGGAGAGAACAAAAAGGGGGATGTAAAAGGTGTGAAGAAGCCAGCCAATCAAAAAGCAAGAAGAGGTGTGATCAAACAGCAAACTGGAACAAAAGGGAGATGATTGGCTGGGAGAGGGAGGAGAGAGTAAACAAAGAAGGGATTAGAGTAGAGGCTAAGGGGCTGAAAAGAATGAAAGAAAAGAGAAAAAGCCAAGGAAAAAAACACCTAGTAGACCTGTGTGTTATAGACCTACAAGAAGAAGTAATGGGGGGGAGAATAAATAAATAAGTTAAACAGGTAAAAGAACAAGGGGAAGACATGAAAACAAAACAAAAAACAAAAGAGAAGTGAGAGCCAAACCTGTAAGGGAGAAGAGAGAAAGAAGAATTGATAAGAGAAACAAAGTATTAGTCAAATAAAACAAACACCTGCAAATAGACTAAACTAAGCTAAAAAGGAAAGGGGGAAAAACAGATATCAAGAAAGAAATGTGAGAAAACAGAAGTTAGTCATTACCCTCCTGAATGTTGAGACCGTGAGGTTGAATGGTACGAAGACGTCTCATCCAGAACTTCTCCCTGCTGATACGGACAGAATCAGGACGGGTACCTAAAAATTCAATGCCCTGTAGAGACATGTCAGAGATGGAGTGGTTAGGAAGGTTGAAATGGTTCCCAACTGGGGTGTCAAGCTTGGTGGTGGTGACAGTGGATCTGTGCCCATAGAAGCGTCTTTTGAGAGTGGTCTTGGTTTCACCTACATACTGCATCTTACAAACTCTGCAAGTGATAAGATATATAACATTAGAAGTGGTGCAGGTGATGTTCCCCTTGATGTGGTGAGATCTGCTAGTGGAGGTACTCTGGAAAGTATCGCCTTCCTGGATGTGTATATTGCAAATGATGCATCTGTTGGCTGTACATTTGAAGGTGCCATGCTGAATGGGAGAAGAATGGTCAGTAAGGGAGGGGACTTCAGCACGAACGATGAGATCCTTGAGGTTGCGGGGGCGTCGGAATGCCACGATGGGAGTGTCAGGAACGGCCTGTAGGAGACGATCAGACGGAGACGGTAATTTTAATCTATTACACAAATCGTCATTCCATATGTTGCAGCATGAATTAGATCATGCTTTCTCAAGACACTATATTCAGCGCCTTTAGTTGTTTACCTGCATGAGTACCCATTATGGATGATGTTGGTTACGCCTCGGTTGCCATGGCAATTCATGAATGGGTATACACACAATGACCAATGACTGTACCGCTCATTAGTTAATCGCTCATCCGTGTGTCCCTTGTTACGTCGACCCTTTGCTATCTCTCAATGTGGATAGCTAATGGCTTGATTGACCTGTGGCTTTCTCACTTTTTTTTTTTTTTTTTTGTCAAAGTCGCTGGTTTGTAGCTAATCATTCTTAAGTTAAAGATCAAATGCGTACTAACCCAAGAATATTAATTATGTGCCAATCTAGCTGATGTTAAGTAGACTTGGAGAACCTCTCAGTTCAAGGCCAAATACTTTCTAATTCGAGAATATTATGTGTAAATCTAAAGTAGATGTAGAAGTAGACTTGGAAGACCTTTAAGTTAAAGGTCAAATACGTTCTTCCCCAAAACATTTTATGTCAATATAGCTTAGATATTGTAGTAGACTTGGAGAAATTTTTAGTTAAAGGCCATATTCAAGTTCAAGTTCATTTTGTTTCCCGAAGTCACAAATCAATATAATATTGCATTTCATATAAATGTTGAAGTAGACTTAGAAAACCTTTAAGTTGGCCAAATACATTCCGAATCCAGAATATTGTGTGTCAGTCTAACGTAGGTGACGAAATAGACTAGGGGAACTTTCAGGTTAAAGGCCAAATGCGTTGAATGCGTAAAATTGGGGGAAGTCCATAAGGTATGCATTGCTATGGGGGGGGTTCGATACTTATACCCCCCCCCCCTGCTGGCGAGCAGGGATCTGCTTGAAAAAAAAAAACAGTTAAAAAATATTAAATGGATTTTTTATTTTTTTTATTGCTTATTCAATTTCTTTGAAGGGCCGATCGAACGACCTCAGCCTACCTTTATAGCTAATAAATGGCATTCTTCTTGAGGGGCCGAAGGCAGAAAAATTTTGAGCACCTACCCTTACCCCCCCGCCGTTGTGATCAATTGCATTGATCATTGTTTTTTATATCATCCAAAATGCTTGTGGATCGTATTCGTTCTCTGCACTTTCTGTGTATGCTATGCTGTTCATATACAGTATACAGTCTGTGTCCAAAAAAATGGTACAGTCAGGAAAAAAAATTATTTAGGTATGAAATCTTCTCAAATGATGGGTGTTTGTAGTACTAACTTAAAGCCAAATAATTCTTCTTGCCGATGCATTTTGTTTTGTATAATTTGCTTTTGTAAAACAAATGTTATGCTAAATTTTGTGCTGCGATATGCTTATCGAAATTACACACATTCATTGTTTCGGTGCGCTGAATTCATGGCTATTATGTGCGAAAACCATAGAAAAGCATGCGCGAATTAAATTTTTCTTGATTATAGAAAACTCGTCTTATCTAAAGATCTACATCACCAAATGGGATGAAAAAATTGCAGAAGAAAGCCTTATTTTCCTACTTTATGGCAAAAGTAAACACTTTTACAATGTGAGTAATTTTCATAGTTTAAAAAAAGAATTCCACCTGTATCATTTTATTTGACACAGACTGTACATTATCATCAAGTGCAACGGACATTTCAAACCGAAAGAAACATGTTCATCGTTTCTTCTCCCGAGTTTTGCGCAATTACTAAAATTAGTTGACATTTCTCAAACTGTCATGTCAGGAAAGAGATCGAAATCTCCAAAATGTTTCAGTTTGGCTCTTGGTAATATATACATAAGATATTTGCGCAAGCTCTTTGAATAAACATTCAGTGGAGAATCGAGAGGTAGAGTTTGGTTCCCAGCAGAGGCGGCGGAACGAATTTGAAAGTGGATGGGGGGGGGGGGTTACGATGTAAAAGGGGCACTTTTTCTTAAAAGGGGGTACTTGAGATCAGAGGCATAAGAAGAAAAATATTCGGATAAATAGGGGGTGTGCAGAAAATTTGCCTTTAAATTTTTGCTTTTAAGAATTTTAATGGCTTTGTATAAACAAAAAGAATTTTGAGACAAGATAGGAAACGTGTTTGACAATCGATTTCTCGTTATAATCATTTTCTTTCTGCAAGTAATGCACATTCCTTTTTGCATTCTACCTCGCTCTCATTTAGAGTTAAGGAGCTTTCACTCTAAATCGAATGGAAAAGCGTTCATTTGAGCAGTATACTCAGCAACAAAAAAGAATGAGTGAAATGAGTAACAAAAAAAGAGGTGAGTTCATAGTGAAATTCGAATGATTTTGATGGATGATCCTTGAGGTGACTTCAAAGTGAGTGAAAATGGATTCAAATGTGTATTTTTAAATTCATTCTGGCTTCAATTTTTCTGAAAATTTCTGTCAATAGTGTAGTTTGGCACTCGTTTTTTGTTTGTTTGGTTTTGTTTGTTTATTTGTTTATTTTTTATTTTTTAATGATTTGAGTGAGTTTGAATTCAGCCGACCAATCAACTGAGAGAGAGTGTTGCGCTCAATATCGACTGCAAGCGAAAACACCTGAAATTGAAACAAAATTACTTTACATGTGTAATGTAATTGGGATAGGTTGTTACATCGACATGGGGTAGGTTGTTGTAACAACCTACCCCATGGGGGATTTTTCACATAAAATCAACTGTAGCAAAGCCATAAGGCAGAATTACAGGGCATGGCTCAGGGGTATATTAGTGACATACATGTACTATATTCACAATACCAGACTATCATCATGTGCATTCAGTTGTAAGAACTATTACAAGTTTTAATTTTTGTCAAATATTCACTTGGAACTGTAAAAAATGGTTTTTGTTGATTTACTTTTTAATAAAACAACGTAGAAACCTCACGACCGGCAGTTCATCACAGCTATGTGTAGGCTGTATATAGATGCCAGTTAGCATGAACTCTCTTGTTCCAACTTAGCATACTGAGAACTGTAACAACTGACCCGTGTAACTTCCATCCCCGGTCTCCCCTACATTTTAACAATTATTGTACATCTGTAAAACCTGAAGCAAATTTAAATAGGTGAATATATGAAAAAATCATAATCATATTTTTTTGTTGTTTAATATATATTTTATAGTTTTATTTATACTTTTGTGTCTAATTTATTACTTTACAAAGCAGAACAAAATGTTAAACATGCTCCTGACAGAAATGGAAATTCCATAATATTTTCTTCCAATACCATCTCATTATATACTCTAAATAAATGAGTATCAAGATGGTGGAATTACATCAAAGATTGCCTGGGCTCCTCTAAACCTATTTTGTCACTGACAAGACTCATTTTTATAATGCTGGCGTCACACTGTCCCGAAGTTGAGTAACGATGGACACACCATGATGACATATTAGGGTTCGCGCGAAGTCAGCTGATGCCTACAGAAGGTCATACACGATTGTGACTTTCTATTCTTTAGCCGGATGACGTTTTGTATAATTATGTAATATGCCACAGATGAATAGCATTTTTAAAAGATTTATGCCGGTGCGAAGCACACACGAAGGGTACACGAATGGCCCCCCTGCTTTCGTGATCAGATGAATCAAATTTAAAAATATCCATGACCGTGGGTCCATCCTTGCTCAACTTGGGGAAAGTGCGATGCGGGCTTGACAATTTTATACGATCATGGATACACGGTGGCATTGAGAGGGCGTCACGAAGTCGTGTTGCCTTCGCATTGCCTTCGTAGGGAAAAAATACCCGATGCTACGATGCTCTAACGAAGTAAACCTTCGCACAGTCCATCGGATTTTTTTTTGGGGGGGGGGGCGGATGGGGGGGCTTCTAAATATTTTGCCGATGCTCGGAAAGTTGGCTGCCGAAACGCTGAAAAAAAAACTACACGCGATGGTCAGGTGTTTTTTTTTTTTTTTTTTTTTTTTTTTTTTTTAAGTTGCAGAGAATGTACTCTGAACAAATGCTAAAATGGGCCGCGATGGTGTGTGATAAGAGCAAATTTGAAATTTCCATGTTCGCTGTGTTCCATCGTTGCTCACTTCGAACTTGTGTGACGCGGGTTTTACGATTAGACGTATATAATGAATGAGCATAAATCGGGGGATCAGTGAAATTTGTGCGCTTGATGGTTGGATAGCTTATTGCCGATCAAGGAAGCACTTGTAAGTAGAAGAATAATTGTTAGCGATAGGGAGTTAAATTAATGAGCTTGTGTCGTCGAATTTACCCTTAGGAATAAGCTTAGACATGTATTTTAAAGATTTATAAGATTGTGAAGACGGTTACATGACTTATAAGAACGGTTCTGCATCTTAAGAGACACTCGCGGAAAGTGGTGATGAATAGAGGGACGTGGGAAGAATAACATAAATGGAACGAGGAGGCGAGCAGATCAGAGAGAGAAAGAGAGAGAGAGAGATAAAAGGAGAGAGATGGGAAGGAGCAGAGAGAGTGGGAGGAAAGAGGTGAGAAAGAGACCTGATAATGGGTAGAGGAGAAAAAAGAGAGCAGAGGAGGAGAGAGAGAAGAGGGGGGGGAGGAAAAGGGGACGGTGTACGGTGCAAATAAAGCGATGTAAAAAAGAAGGAGATCAGTTTTTTCTGAGATAGAGAGAGAAGGGCAGAACAAGAGGTATAGTTTATGCAGCAAGGGCTCGTGTAGGAATTAGATGCATGTAACGAGGGAGGAAGAGATAGATACCTCGTTTACACTGTGACTCGGGTCGCGGGTTCGACACGGCAATCGTGCTCGACACGGCAATTTTGTGCCATGTAAACGGGATCATTGTGATCCGCGACCCGGGTTCGACACGCCTTTTTTGCTCCTCCAAAATCGTAGGTTTCGATCCGGGAGGCGGGTTCGACTCGGCAATTTTTATGTGTGTAAACAGAAAGCCGTGTCGAAGTCGATGACCTTGAGGTCAGATATGGACTTTGGCAATACATCGCAACACACATTAATGACGTCCCTTACTTCCGGTCATGATCTGGGAGCCGTGTTGAACTCGCCTTTTTTGTTGTGTATAAACACGATCACAGGTTCACTCTTTGCAGTGTCGAACTCTTCCCGTGGATTCGACACGAGAGCCGAGTCTCAATGTAAACGCGGTAAGAGAGGGAGGTGGTTGGCGAAAATAGAATTGAAAACATATAGAAAACGACAGATATAAATAATGAGGGGACAGGTGGGACAGCGAGAGAAAGTGGGCTGGAGTTAAACCATGAAATATGTTTCTACAGTGATTTCAAGAGATATCGCTCACCAAATAATGAATGGCCTCGTCTGAGTTACGTTTCATCTTAATTGTTACAAATTATCTGAAATTTTGCTGCCGAATATTATCTTTGGATGCACGTCTTTGTCTAATTAATGGACGCCACACGTGACTTTAAATAAGGAGATTGTTTTTTCAATGGTTTGATTTGAATAAATTTATATTATTCACCTGGTTAAATATTTCCTGTGAAACGCCCTCTCTCCTTGCTTCAACATAGTAGCAGCAAAAATTACCCTAATTCACATTAATGTTTATAAAGAACGTGGGGAAAGCACAGCTGGAAATTCCGTACCCGCAAGAGGGAAAGGGGTGGAACAATAGCCTACCCCCCCCCAAAAAAAAAAAAAAAAAAAAAAAAAAAAAAAAAAAAAAAAAAATCCACCTCGCCTTGCAGTTACCCAGGGAGCAAGTAGGGTGGACCTGACATGGCGAGATATAAAAAGTAGTCCTATCTAGGATGGTTGTATGGACCCTAACCAACATCGCTAGGGCGGACTACTCTTCAGATCAGCTGCAGGAGGGTCCCTACAGGTGGGGGCGTCCAAAATAGCCGCCCCTTTTACAAAAATTAGCATTCTGAACAAAAATGTTTGAAGCAGAGTTTCAAATACATTGAATTTGGTATCAAATTAAAGATAATAAAATTTCCCACGATTTGGTACTATTTTCAATGAGAATCGTATTCAGTAAAGTTAAAATTTTAAGCGTTAAACTTGATTTTTCTCATTTTTTTCAAAAAATAAATTTTTATCTATTTGTTGTTTTACCTCGTGTAATAATCATGTCAAGACCTAAAGCGCGAAACTTTTCAGAAATGTGCCCCAATTTGTGGACAAGAGTATGTAAAAAAGAAAAAGTAATACCCTTATCCAATAAAAAGATATAACGCTATAAAGTTACAACTGCAATATACGGAAAAACGACGTTTTTGCCCCATTTATGTGGTAAACCCATACAT
>CALNVZ010000218.1:6135679-6158826 GCA_940671915.1 Paracentrotus lividus
CAGTTAAACAGCACTTTGAGTGCAGTCACTATGCAAGCACCTAAAAAGTGCTGATTTCAGCACTTGAAGAGCTAAAAACAGCACTTCAGATTTTAGAGTGTACAAGCGAAACTGGGGAGGGGCAGGTTGTTCAGTGCACCCCACTTTTTCAGGCATCAAAAACATGACAAATGAACCTCTTTCTATATTAATATATAGTGCCCCCTTTTTCTCAATTAATAGTGCTCCTTTTTTCTAAACAAAACCTTGTGAAATTGTAAAAATCTAAAAAGAGCACTTTTTTATGTATTTTCAAACCCCAAATTCTCCTCAACCTCGTATTAAGAGGTCACAAGCACCAACGTTGAATCAAACAAACTTCCGCCTGCTGCTATGCTAGAGACAAATATATTTCAAGTGTGTTGTCAACAATTGAAATCAACAGTGTCGTCCTGAGAGGGCTCGGATATGGGGGGGGGGGGTTGCAGTCGCGGATCCATGGGGAGCCCAGTGGGCCCGACCCCCCCCCCCAGAAAAAAAAAGGAAAATGGACAGGCGGGCCGATTGAGCCCCTTGATGGCCGAAGGCCACAAAAAAAGGCCCCTGTAATGAAATCCTGGATCCACCACTGGTATGGACTTAAGCCCCAAAATGTTCTTGACAAATTTCTGGTTCTGGTTCCCAGTCTATTCCCAATTTTAATACTCCTCGCTCTTTCCACGCCATACATGCGTCCTGAACAGTACCCACCATTTCAAAAAAGTGCCCGCCCTTATACCCCCTGTGCTTGCCCCACTTCCATACTTTCACCATTTGAATCTCTCATAACATCCCGCATTGCTAAAATTCACTGTACTTGACTCATAATTGCCAGCTAATTGCAGGTTACATTTATAATAATGGCGAACCTGTTCAAAGAAAAAAATATGGAATTAAAGCGGTCTCCTAATTTCTATGTCTAACCTTTCTTTCCCCTCCTCAAAAAATGCGACTTATTTTGCTTTGCAACCCATATTTCATCCTGGGCCGAATTTTCGCATAACCTCCTTATAGCAACATATTGGATTGGACAAATTGAAATTGCTATAATATATTAATATATCACATAATTACCTCATAAGTCTATGAAGTTGACATGCTTCTCAGCTCGCGTACTATCATTGTATAAAAAAAAAAAATTGATTAAAAAATCCAATAATAATAAAATAACTTAACTCAACATACATAATAATAATAGTGGGTAACATAATAATCAATAAGTGTGCTATTCGTTATAGTTTGCACAGCGTCCCACCATCGCCCAAAGTGCATCGGCCCCTCTTTCTGTAGATCACCTCTCAACATGTTCTGAGCTGATAATCCCATTTATCTTCATATATATTAGCGTTGCTTAGATTTAACCCTTATAATATTAAATTTGCTATAATCCCATAAATTCTGGTTTTTGATCACCAGGCCTGTATATGATAAATATCTTCTTGCGAGGAGAGCCGCGCAGGGCCCGGGGACGCGTTTCTTCGATAAAGGTATCTCGGGCTTGAGCAGGGTGGGGGGGGGGGGGCTGAACAGCTAAAAATTCACCAGATCTCAGGCCAGCTCCTATGGCTTTTTTGCGTTTTTGTTACCCGTTTTCCATATGAAAACTGCGTGACACAATCAGATAGATAAGGACAGCTGTATTGTTTATATACCAAACACGCATCAGTTCCACTACAGTGCACTAATCGACAGAAAGAATTCTTTATCGGGAATTGTGTTATTGTTACTTGTGGTATAGACTTCTCTCTACGTCTGACCGTCGATATCGCTCTTTGTTAACAATTGTGCCCTGTAATTAAAGACGTTGTAAAAGGAGAGTTGCAATCGCTGTGCAGTCAGGACTCGATTAAGTATTTTTATCATTTGATATTTTTTTTTTATTATATATCAAAAACGCCGGGGGAAACATATTTGGAACTCAATCTACAAAGAGTTAAAATCCATTGCGAAAGAGATAATTTAATATTTATTTAACTTCACTCAGCGTATACTAGGAAAATCGTGATGCCGCTGCTGAATTTCACAGAAAGCCTTTTAGTCGACTGTCCTGCTTTGCACCAAAATATCCATTTTCATCACTAAGAAAAACTGTACCCAAAACAATGTACTTAATAATGGGAGATTTTAAATCTCAAAAAACGCCGAGGGCTCAGTGGGCTAAAAATAAAAAATTTCTTCCCAGCGTATTTTATCCTTGTTTTAACTAATAGAACATTAAAACCTCTCATAAAAACCTGTGTATAACTAAGTAACCATGCGATCTTCTCGATTTTTTTTCCTATATCCATGTCATATCAATCAAACATTTCCCGTTTTATTTCGGGCCATCCTTCCTATGACAATCGTGTGTGCATGTGAAATATGGTTTCTCTAGAAAGAAGCCCCCAACGTTTTTTCCTATATGTAATGACAAAGTGTGGGGCTGCAGCCCCAGCCCCATCCCCGACCCGCGGCCCTCCCTGGGGGTACGTTTGGTGTTTTCTGCTATTAATATAGGACAAACAAATCTATTTATAACTCTGTAAACTCCAGATGTTTTTCTTAAATTTTATTCGTTGGATTGTGACATTATCTGTACCTCGTCTTGTTTATTGTTTTACTCACTATTACATTGTTGTACATTAGGTTATTAGTATTTTGTCATCTCACTTTTATATTAATGTAAGGCGTCCTCACTCTGTTCATGTGTTTGGATTATCTTGTGCAGCGACTCTTTATGGTATTATATCAGTGTAAACCTTTAGCGAAATAAAACCAACAAACGTAACTGTGACTGCAATCAGCCCTTTTCAATTCGCCAAATAACAACCCGATATATTGCACAAGCCAAATTTTATTAATTTGATTAAAATAAGATTTTTATTAAAATCTGCCGCCCCCAAATTAGGTCCCGTGTTCATGACCCACCCCCATCTCCTCACCTCACAACAAATATTGGTCGAATGAAATCCATTCTAACATAGGGTTCTTTATTAACCTTTATGGAAACTTGCATATTCCTGTAATAATTGTTAGATCACGCCGTGCAATACACATGCGCGCACTGTATAGGGTATTACACGTGTATGTATGGGCTTTCCACATAAATGGGGCAAAAACGTCGTGTTCCCGTATATTGCAGTGGTAACTTTATAGCGTTATATCTTTTTATTGGATAAGGGTATTACTTTTTCTTTTTTGCATACTCTTTTCAATACATTAAGGCACATTTCTAAAAAAAATTCCCTCTTCAGGTCTTGACATGATTATTACACGAGATAAAACAACAAATAGATAAAAATTTATTTTTTGAAAAAAATGAGAAAAATCAAGTTCAACGCTTAAAATTTTAACTTTACTGAATATGATTCTTATTTAAAATAGTACCAAATCGTAGGAAATTTTATTATCTTTAATTTGATACCAAATTCAATGTATTTGAAACGCTGCTTCAAACATTTTTGTTCAGAATGCTAATTTTTGTAAAAGGGGCGGCTATTTTGGACGCCCCCACCTGTAGGGACCCTCCTGCAGCTGATCTGAAGAGTAGTCCGCCCTAGCGATGTTGGTTAGGGTCCATACAACCATCCTAGATAGGACTACTTTTTATATCTCGACATGTCAGCTCCTTCCAAAATATGGGGTTTTGCTCCCTGGGTAAGTATCAAAATAGGATGTCAGATCTTTTCCATTAGTCGACAATTCTTAGATGAAATGTAAATATTACGGAAACAATCTCCGTGATTGTCCTCAGACAGTGAAATATTACTTTACTTTTTTTTTAGGATAAAGAATAGTTTTTTGAAGAGACGCGCGGGAAAATAGGTCGTCATCGATATTTTCGATTCGGGGTTTGTTTTCCCGCCCATGGAATCGATGCCTGTGATTGCGTTACCATGGAAACCAACCTCCGAGTACATCAACAACGTGCATTGTTACAGGAGATAAACAGCTGCCCATCCGAACAAACGGAACCTCTCCGTATAAAGGGGCTTTCACAATTGTTCTTGCGATCGTTTGCGATTATGTTGCACACAATCGCAACGGTTGTAATCAGTCGCACTACCACTTGTGAAAGGGGCTAGGAGAGCTCATTATTTTGAAAAAGGGGTAATATCCATTTTTTTCAACAAATTGTTGTTGCTGTTTTTGTCTTAATATATTGAATTTATAGTTCTGTACACTCTAAAAACTGAAGTGCTAATTTATGGGTGCTTGTATAGTGACTGCACTTGAAGTGCTAAATCAGCACCTGAAGTGCTGTATTAGCACTTACCCAAGTGCTAATTTATCAACAAAAAAATTTTCATGGTCGGTATGGGATTCGAACCGGGTTCACCTAGACATGGAAGAGTACCGCTGACGTTACCAATAGACCAAAGGAGATCTCCCTAACTTGATTGAATTATGAAAGCATAGTAGATAATTATGGCAACTTTGAAGAACGTTCATCATAAAACAATATGATCTGCTAGCAATCGTGAGATGTGAATTGGTCTATCGTGCTCGTAAGCGCTTCTCATTATGGGGACCCAGGTTCGAATCTTAACTTAGTCACGCCATTTTTTCCCATTTTTGCTGAAATTTCAGCTCACGTGAACGTGCTAAAACAGCACTTTGAGTGCAGTCACTATACAAGCTCTTAAAAAGTACTAATTTCAGCCTCTGAAGTGCTAAAAACAGCACTAAGTTTATCCATATGAAGATTAAACACATCAAAATGCGTAAAAAAAAGGGGGGGGCTACGAAAACAGTATGGTTATAACAGTGTTGCTATAATATGAGCAAACATGTAAAGCAAAAGTTAGATTTTCTCTGAATGGTCTAAAGTTGATCTAACCCCTTTTGCATCCAAGCTCTTCATATTTCGTATAAATATTAGTCTTTACCATTATGATTATAAACCCATCCTCCGGGTCGAGGTCAAAGATTGAATTTCAAAACTACCAGTCTTATATCGAGGGTTACAACCGGTTATGCGTCAGTCACCCTCTGCGTCTTGTCTGTTTCGGATCCCACAGACAATCGTCCGTCGGACGCAAGAAGACGCATTTTTTTAAATTATTATTTTGTTTGTTGTCTTGGCATGCTATAGTAAAGTCGAAAAGCAAGGAATAGCACGATTATGTTTGACATCATAATTATCATCCTTTCGAAAAGTTTTGAATAGTAATTAATTGTCTATATTATACATGGTTCGTGAAAATCATGCTCTTATTGACACATTTCCTTTCTTGGTCATTAAAAAAAGACACGCTCTTATTGCAGTTCCTTGACCATCTTGTCCCAATTTTTATCCCATCGGATTCAAGGAAGAAATGACATTGTTTTCACATTTTTAATTAAATTTTGTTTATTAAAAAAATATCGTCCACTCTATTTTGCTTCTGGACATACGATCATGTCATTGTCACATCGGAGTCTCCAACTACAAACCAACACCACACGAGCCAATGACTTATATTACCAGAAAATGAAGTCGAACATTCAGTGTGACTGAATTATCATACTCCCATTTCACGTGGTTGACATGGGTTCGGTCATCGACCGATGCTACTGGTTGTCATGGCAACTGTCTAATTTAGAAGATCGTTATTAAGTCTTGCCATTTAAGCCTGTCTAAGCGAATGATGCATTGCATCGTTCATTAAAATAAAAAAGGGTCTAGACTTTTTTTTAACTGTATACTGTCATGGGTAATGCGGTGGTCACAAATACTCATCAGGCTTAGGCTACGATGCACGTACATGCGAGAAACCCAGCTTGCCTGCATACGTAGTCGCCGTGGGCCAGTTGCCGTATTCCTACATTTATGTATGAAATGTATTGCAAAAACGTCCTGCGTGTGTTGTACCTGCTCCGTTCGTGCCTGAAAAAAAAATTAATTTCGTAGAACCGTTTTACGTAATTACCAATGCACAAACAGTTTTGACCGACGAATACAAATACATACCAGAAATTAAGAGTAAAGTTAAGATTTCAACTAACTGTAATTCTTACCCTTGACCGTACGTGGATGAACCTTTATTTACATTCTGTGAAAAGAAGTGGTCTGCTAATAACCAAAGTTTTTTTTTTCTTCAAATGTGGCAGTTTCATCCATATTCTCGTTCGATACATTGTAAGCCTGTAAAGAGCTATTTCTTTTATAACACTTATCTGAAAAGTTGAATCTCGTAATATTTGTGCGTGTTTGTAACATGATAACCAACATCGTTAATTTTCTATTTAATTGAAGAAAAAAATATGTATTAAAAGTTGCATTTATTTTCATTTGGTTTAGAAAGAACCAATGAAAACAAATATGATTATTATTTTATTTGTAAGTACAACTGTGAGCGTCTAAGTTAAGTATAGCTTCATGATTTTCCTTCCACGTATTTCAGAAAGGTCATCTGAATCTAAAACAAAATACCTATTTTAGCATTGTTTACGAAAATTGCACGAAAAAATGTGTCAAAAACAAGTAAAAATGCAATAATCTCAGTAATTTATCATTTCCATAATTATGAACGGCGATATATGCATTGAGATGTTTCTCAATAAAAGATTGATTTCAAAAGTCACTTTTCTGAACAATAATTAAATGAGCAGACCGCCAGACGGTCTACGAAACAAATCAGGCTCATTTTGATCATCTCCTCTCTTGTGTTCAGGAGAGCATTTCATGAAATAAATATTCACTGATTCTCACTGACAACTGTTGTAAGCTACTGAAATGCTTGCATCTGATTGGCTAAGAGCAAATTTGTCGGGTAAAAGATCAGAAAAGTCCTTTCATGAAGCACCCCCGGATTTCCATAGATTACCATCTTGCCAACTGACATTATCCGGGTGGTTTTTCTTTAAATCAGAACAGATCGTAATGAGATTTTGTAAAGCTTAAAGTATAAAGACCGATTGGGTATTCTAATACTTCAACTTGTTGTGGAATACTAACTCTCTTTTTTGAATAATTTACGTCGTTATTTTAGGAAGTAAACAGATAATTATGCAGACATCCAGACGGTTTCAGAAAAATCAGATTCATTATGAGATTTAAGTGGATTATGGAATTCCCGTCTACTAGTATTCTGTCTTTTAAACGTTTGAATTGTGAACATGTCTCTTCTGAATAATTTCAATATTATTTTAGAAAAAGGGATTAATAACGGTTTAAGCAGACGGCCGAATAGTTACCAAAGTAAATATGACTTTTAAAAAGATGAGGTTAAACTTGATTAAAGAATATGCAGGGTTTTTTTTTCTCTTGTTATTTTTTTTCTTTTAATGTTTTTCCTACCATTCATTACATTTGCCTATAAATAATGTCCTCTTCTACATGTATATTTTTAAGTATAGATTACCGTTCTTTTTTATTTTATTTTTGTTTTTTTCCAACTTTTAGATTTAGGTTATTAAATAATAAAGAACTGTGCTGAAGTTTGAATTGAAGATCCATAATTTAGTATTTGCAATTTAAATGTTATATTGTAAAATAAAGATAAACCTACGAAATAATCAGGGAGAAAAAAAGACCCTATAAAGCACATGTTAAAGCACACCCACAGGCCCCCCCCCCCCCGATATGTTTGTTTAAAAAGACCTTCCAAAATGTTCGTCTATAAAACCTCCTCGTTGTTTATTTCTTTATTTTATTTTATTTTGTAGAGCGCTTTGAATACATGTACATCATATAAATAAGCCTGCGATTGCCCACACTGAGATAAAACACGACGACAAAAGTATTCTTTCCTTTCCAGATCAAAACCAGCAGCCCCAAACATGTTCATGACATATACTCCTGTGATTTCCATTCGTGTGTAAAAGAAAACACAATAATGGATTTTAAAAAAATCGATACATCCCTTGTGCAAAATGAAAAAAAAGGAGGAAAATATTAATAAAGAACAAGTCTTCCAGAAATTGACTTTTCTAAATGTCATAGCATCAATCGATAAACAAACCCGAAGCATACATCAACAATCGGGTTCAATAGAGCTGTAGAGATGGAGACATTTGAAAAGTACTACTATCTGTGTGGTTTTAAAGCAAAAATCCCCGCAATTTATTTACGCTTTCAAGTACATCTATTTAAAAAAGACAACCACATAAACACCCCCTCAAATACTGAGACAATATGCTAAATGTAAATACATAATAGTTGTTGACAATAATTTTTTTTTTTTTTTTTTTTTGCGGGAATAGTATTTACTGAAAAAAAATGCATGCCTTGGGCATGTGTAATGAATAACGTTGTTATATACACTTCCATTTTAACAAAAATGTCATGATGTTCTAAAAGATTGATCTGTATATAACAAGGGGTATATTACATGTATGATATATCAATAATTGTATTAAAAGCCAATAAAACCTGCGTAATTGCTAAACTTCTCAAAAGCACTGATTCGGTTACCCAAGTCAAATAAACATGTCCTGAGCGTCCTATTTATAGGTGTATATCATTATGATAGTGATTTGAAAACTGATCGTATGCTACGTGACACGTGCGTGTAACGCAGCACTTATGTCATTTAGCAGTAGATGTGCAATATATACCACCTGTTCATTGCGTGTCGGGGAAAAGTCATGCAACGGAATTTTTTTCTACAAAATCTGTCGAGAGCTGCACGACGACAGTTATTTCCAGCAACTTCTTGTGTAAAAATATCCTTCCTTGCAGCTTAAAAAAAAAACAAAAGACAACAAAAAATTGACTCTGTTAATATTCGAACCTGGGCCCCTGTACGAGATGTTCTGCAAACGACACGGCTAGACCAATGACATATCACGATTGATACAGACCATTATTGTTACATGATGAATTTGCTACACTTTTAGCTATGCTGTGCATAAATTAACATACGGAGATCTATGCTGGTGTGTCGGTAACGTCAGCGATACTCTTCCGTGTCAAAGCGGACCTCGGTTCGAATCCCACCGATTCGCACATTTTTGTTGATATAGCACTTTACGCGCACCCTTAAATTAGCACCTTAGTTTTTAGAGTGTAGTTTAGGACTGTTACTGACACTTGAATAGTTAATTATATATAAAAAAATTAAAAAAAAAAAGAAGTAAGAAAGATTTACGTGCTATATACAGTTATCCTCAAATTGTTCAACCCCTGTCATTTTTTAAGTTGTTGGTCGTGCTCCTAACTGAATGTGTTTCGTCTAACTTTCTGTTGATAAGTTAAGTTACTAACAATTGAACAATAAGGAAAATTTGAAATTTTGAGAATTTGTTATTCTAGGGGGTATTTTGTTGACAGATTTACTAAAACGACTGTTCATAATTATCATAATCAATAGGGGTGCGAAATCTAATTTCTTATCTAAATCATCTTGATTATAATTATTCATTAATTTTCACCTAAAATAGTTCTTGCGAATGTCCAAAACCATCATTCTTGTCTTCCGTGGGTTTTGACCAATGCGTCTCTGGAGAACGTCCAGGTTGTGTAAGGTTGCATAGTCTTGGGCCATTTTGTGAGTCTTCAACTTCTCAGACATATTTCTCAAGGGATTCTTGTCAGGTCGTCGAATTTTCCTCTCAGATCATTCATTATGATTGTCCTTGAACTACTTCTTGACTAACTTGGCAATATGCTTCTGAACTTCGTCCTGTGGAGTATGTCCAATGCTGTCCCAGGTAACATTACAAGCATACTTCTCAAGTTTTCATCCAGGATCTTAATAAAAAATGTCCTCACCGGGATGCCTCCTATTCTGAACAAATTCCTCAGTGCTACCCACTGATAACCCCAGTAGCGTTCTATGTGAATGCCATGTGCTAAAATCAGGACACTGTTCTTTAGATTGAAGGATTCATCTTTTTCTTTTTTGTGCAAATTGAAGAAAGTCCATATCACTTGTAAAAATCTAATTTTCTCTCATCAACTTATATAATTATGGTCCATAAGTTAAAGTTCTGGTTTAAATGAGCTCAGGAACTGTCCAGAGGCCTCCCGGTGGGTCTGATTGCAAAACTGAGTCTGTATTTGGATGTGTCAGTATAGAAGTCCTCCTATGCAGTATTCTCTATTGGCACCTTCGTCTTTGGCTGAGTGGAATCCATTTCGACTTTGTTGTAGTCTGTGTGTTATTGTAGGCCTCTCAGTATACTATTTGGAATTCAAGGAGACTTTTGCACTTTTAGTCATGGTCATGGAAGCTTTTTCCCAAGTGTCTTATATCTGGTGCTCATGAAAGAAGAACTTGAGTGTTAAATCAGGGACTAAAAAGTGTGGGTAGACACGCTATTCTATTTCACTACACTTCATATGAATGTTCCTAAGTGAAAATGCAAAGTCCTGGCAAGAAAACCAATAATAAAGAGGTGGGAAAGCTGACGACTTTGCAGGATGGCTCAAAGACCATGCTACCTGACTCAGCCTGGAGGTCTTCCAGAGGACACATGGGCCAGACCCCATCGAAGCCATAAAGAAAGACTATAGACTTTTGCCCAAAAAATATTTTAGATGGTTATTTGAAGAATATAATATAAGTATTTGTGGTTATTTGATAAGAAATTGGACTGGGTACCCTACGGTATGAATAATTATGAACATGGTGTTTTCATAAATCTGTCAATAAAATACCTACCTGGAATACCAAATGGCTGAAAATATCAAATTTTTCTAATAGTCCCGATTGTTAGTAACATAGTGATCACCAAAAAGTTTGACGAAACTCATTTATTCAAAAGCAAAGTTTAAAAAATCTTAAAAATGTCAATGTAAAAAATGAACAAGTTGCGGACAATTGTACATTCGTGATATTTTCACCGGAGGTATAGCTGAGGTATATTGAAAAAAAAGCGTTTTTTAATGTGTTTTTTTTTTCTTCATGAACATTAATGAGTCTGATAATGTCATAATTAAAATGACCTTGGAATGAATGTTTGACCTCGATAAAGTTCCTTTATGGTGGTGTATAACACATTATATATATATATATTAATATATATACAAACCCACTCAAGAACGTGACAAAAAATGAGTTGAAAAGTTGAAACTTAATGTAGGCCTATTTGAGTTTCGAGGGGCCCCAAAGCAGCTACAGCAAAAATTTATTGATTGTAATTTCAATGAGTGTATAGGCTACAGGGCTGCTTTTCAAGCCAATTCTTTCCTGATTACCAAAATAAATATTGTCGCCCACAGAATAACAATTTCATAGATTTATTGATCATTTTAGAGAGGACGGTCAGTGTTGGAGCAAGAGATTTGTTAAGCCCGCGTCACACTGTCCTGAAGTTGAGCAAGGATGGACACACGATCATTGAAAAGTTTGTTTTTTGCTTCTTATTTGTGTATAGTCAGCTCTTGTCATATAGATGAAATCCTACTTTTTTCCCACTTTTTGGAGAATTTTGCTCCTACTTTTCTCATTCAAGCTGAGTTGAAAGGCCTCCGTGTGTCCATCTTTGCTCAACTTCGGTTACAGTGTGACGCCACCTTTACCAAAGAGTCCCTGTTTTAGCATTACACAATCATTGAATTTAACTATCAAATACACACAAAATGATGTTATTAATTCCACTTTGTGTTTGATAATTTTTTTTTTCATTGAATGCATAATGACTGAACATATGAATTTGAATATTTCCTTGACTTTGGATCCTTCTCCTCAAGTTGCTATGTTCAATTCATAGCATTTACCTTTTCTCGTCAGTGTCAAATGAGCATATCGTAGTGTGAAAAAAAAAGAAGATGATGAAACATGTAAAGAGAGTTAATTTGAAACGGGTGTGGTAATGTATTGTATAAGATCTAATTAATTAGCATTGATAAACATGATTCGAATGGCGAAGAACAGGGCTGCAATATCCGTCTGTTAGGCATATTTAATTTGTTTTAAAAAGCATGTGTAGACAAAATGGTATCTAAGAAATCTTCAGAAACCTATTAAAGGATGCGCTAAAACTTAGGGAAGCATTAAACACCATATCATTTAATGCTTAGGGATATTGTTTACAAGGACATATTTTTCAATGAAAAGAATTTCTATATATATTACAGATATCACAAAAAGGGGGTGAAAAAAAAATAGCTTCACATTCATTTCTTGATATCGTTCAATAGTTTGCAATTCCTATTTCTTTTCCTCCTCCCGAAGCATAAATCAATTACCAGTGTTACCACATGAATTCTTGCAGAAAACGGCCACAAGTCTCGTTTTTTAATTTGCTTTACAATGACGTATAGCAAGGGGTTGCCTCTTCATCATGCCGATACGACTTCATTTAATTCCACCTAATAAAAAAAACAGTCTTCATGGGAACCTCATTGAGCAGTGCCCTGTAACAAAAAGACTTACGATGGATAAAAATTTACAATCGATTTCATCTCGGTAGCAACATCACAATACGGACAGGGTGCCCCAAAGTTGACGATCTTAAATCCTAACCCTAGCCCTAACCCTAATCTTAATCATACACTAATCCTCATCGATGACTGTACAAGGACTCCAAATGAGGCTTCCGAGATGAAATCAATCGTAACTTTTTATCGATCGTAAGTTTTTATGTTACAGGGCGCAGATCTATGAGCCGAAAAACCATGGATGTACGATCTATTTTTAAGGGTCATTCGTCACAAAGATCGATTGCCTGAGAGCGTATAAATGACACTTGTTGAGATATGCAGACGACACCTTAATTGCTATCGGCAAAATGTATCGGATTAAAAAACACCTCGATAGAGAGATAGCTGCTGGTTCCCGCCCACACGAAACGATAACGTCTGATTGCTATCGATTCATAATGTCGTCTGCTGAGGACTATATAAGAGCGACAGCTCAGTCTCTTGAAAATGATACTATACGAGTTAAAGCCGCCGACTTTTTACTCTTTTAGAAAACTTTGTAGATGACCAAACAATAGAAAAAAATAGTAACAATACTCCTCTCCGTTGGGATTAAATAAAAGTAAATATTAACCTAGATTTTAGCTCGACGTATTTTTTAAAAATAAAGTTTTTACTTGATTACATTTCGAAACCTTTGAGCTAAAACGGACACTTATATGTACATGAATATGTTTCCATGAGCAGTCTTTATGTATACCTCATTGAGCAGATATGTAAGCTGACAAACTGACCACTGAGGGTGCAATCTCGCTTCGCGGAGACGTCTCCGCGACAGAATAAAAATCCGTCTCCGCGACAGATAAAACGTATTAGAGACGTCTCCGAGACGTCTCCGCGACAGTTTATGAAAAAAAAAAAGTCTGAAGTAGTCCCAAATCCGTCTCCGAAAATCAGGAGACGTCTCCGAGAAGTCTCCGCGAAAATTTATTAAAAAAAAAAAAAAAAATCTGAAGTAGTCCCAAATCCGTCTCCGATATTCAGGAGACGTCCCCGAGACGTCTCCGCGACAATTTATGAAAAAAAATCTGAAGTAGTCCCAAATCCGTCTCCGAGACGTCTCGGAGACGTCGCCTAATTTTCGGAGACGGATTTGGGACTACTTCAGACTTTTTTTCATAAATTGTCGCGGAGACGTCTCGGAGATGTCTCGGAGACGTCTCTAATACGTTTATAGTCATAGTATTATATGTCTATAATAGGTGATACATGAAAAGAAGAAGCGGGTGAGTGTTAAGTCAGGGGGCGACTGGAAAAATGTGGGTAGGAGCGAGCTATTCTATTATCACGTAACATTCATTAGAAGTTCCTAAGTGAAAATGCAAAGTCCTCGGCGAAGAAAACGCAATAATTAAAGAAGGTGGGGAAAGCTGACGACTGCAGGAGGTGGCTTCAAAGGACCAATGCACCGAAATTGATCTCGCGAGCCTAGGAAGGTGTAGGTTCCTAGAGGCGGGAACATGGGCCAGAAACCACTTGCATACCCTCGGGGAGCATAAAGAAGAATATAGGACTCATGAGCACCGAGAAAGAGAATATATCTATTAGAATTGCCGTGTGTGTACTTTTTGAAAGATAATGGCTACAATGGATGGTGTCACGCTAGTTTTTGTGGGCATTCATAGGAAATTCGGATCTGGGTAGCTGCACTAGGCTCCATAGATCAAATGCACATCGAATCATAAATACATATGAACAACAGGTCAGCTATGATTTTATCCATAGATCGCTCACTTTGAGTAACATATCCAGACCTGGAAAATCATGAAACAGAGAACCATTCTAGGGAGTTCGCTGAAAGATATCAGTTTTTTTCCTCTGGACATAAAGTGTGCAGGACCCATATGTCTTGGTGGTGTTTAAGGTGGATGAAGCAATAACGTTGTGAGTATTTACTACGCACAGAGGGTCTTTCCAGGGAGTAGAGACGCTCGGTGCCCGAAGCTACTGCTCATTCTTTTTAACGCACCACAAGAGTTTCATAGAGCTTATTGGGGAGGTGTATTCGGAATTCTGGGTATGGCTATATAAAGCCAAGAGCGATTTTAGCCGGGATCAAGACGGTTTGTGGATACACATCCCGTGATGTAATTAAGTATCCCGAGACCGACCCAGTGTCATGTTCAATTGGACGCTGAACGGTTAAGATTTTGACTCAAGATATCCGCGTTCAGTTCTTATTCAGGAGGTGTATGAGGGATTTTTTCTTTTTCTTCCAAATGATATGCAGCATGCTAGATCTGACTCTATAGTCCCAAATAAAGGATACAATGAGCGTAACTAGATTGTAATATGATTAACGATTCGTTAAGTACAGTATAACTCTTATTATTGGGGTGGTACTATATAGAAAACTCAATTATAATGACATTATTATTGTAAGCTTTGTTAATTATAATTCCTTAGGTATATCATGTACAATACTCACGTTGTGCACACAGGCCTCGTTTAACATGTATATGAGTGACACGAACTTAATATGAGCTTAGTTTGAATACCTAATTTAGAATGTTTCCGGAAGGTCAGGGCAATGACTCTCTTATCCTTCCATTAAGGTTCTCGAGCTATATTAAGCAAAGTATATTCTTATTTGTGATTGATGAATTTTCATAATTGTAGTTTGTAATCAAAGGCTATTCTAGGGCAGTCGATTTATTACTATAACACAAAATCATACTATTTTATGTATTACATTTTTCCATGATTACTACACAATCATCATAGATCGCCTCGCTAATGGCATCTAACTATAAGATACATTTATAAGATTTGTTATTGAATTCATCTTTTTAAAAAGTGATATATGTTCTTGTTAACGTGTCATGTTGTATAGATGTTGAGTAATATGGCGGAGAGTTGATCTATAAAGAACCCATGATGAGCGCTCGTTTCAACTACATCACTGCAAACTTAGAGTCGAAAATTCTGAATAATTTGATGTGTCGGTGAGCTTGAAAACTCTAGAACTACAAGATATCTTGTGAGTGTCTTGAGGTATTGTATGTCCAATATTGTGGTATATTGATGTGCTTTCTTGAAATATGTAGTGTAGAGAGTTCATACATTAAGGAAGTAGGACAAGTTACCTTGGTCATAATATTGAGATTTCTGACTTTACTTGATATTCTACCTTTATATCTTATCCATTATGCATCATCTTATTTTTTGGGCACGAATATTCTTTGAGACCGTCTCGTTACTTTATTTTTATGTCACGAGTGACCTGACTAGTGGCCCTCCGTGTGTCCATTTCCTAGGACTCAACAAAGTCCTATTCGGGTCCAATTGTGACCCAGCGATTGGACGGCTGTTGACTGGTATTGGAGGAGTAGATCTTCTGATCGATTCGTGTAGCACCATGTGAGAGCTCGATGACTTTGGTGGAGTACTTTGTGAGAACGTAACTACGGAGTTTTGATCACTCGTACTACCGAAATGCAATTTCTATTGTTTATTACCAGTCTCTATTATTTTGAGTGTGTGGTGTATCATATGTTATTGTATTTGTTTGGGTTGTATTCATTGATGCTATTTATCGTTTTGATATGCATAGGCTGTAGATACTTGTATATATTTTGACACTATAGTGCTACATATTAGGAATCTTCTATCTTACATCTCGTATAGGTCCATTTGCTGTTTCATTCATAGCAATATACTTTTTTAATACTGGTATTTTCCTATTCTGCTGATGGGTACATTAGTGAGCATTATCGGGTGGTACTGGTGTAAAAAACTGACACGATGTATGGAGTGGATTTCCTCATGTAAGGATCGGTTCTGTACTACATGGTAGCATTCCTGGAATATGAGTAGTGAGTGATTGGATAGATGTATAATGATACTATAAATTATGTATGATCAGTTCGAACGCTGAATATTTACTCTGCACTAGGTCAGCGAACAATCTGGGCTCCTGAAACACATATCCTTGTCTCGACAAACTGAATGAGTGCACCATGATTGTCAAATTGTTTATAAAGGAGAGTCAATTGACTCGTGCGGGAATGATTCATTGATATATGGATTAAATTATTCTCGTACGTTCTTATATTACGGATGCGCCTAACTTGGGTAAGCATTCAATTTTCCAACATTTTCTTGTGCTCTTCAATCTTGAGGTAGGAATAGTGCATTTACCCGTTAAGGACATTAATTCTCATTCGAACCATAGCACCTTGAAGTTCTAATACTCTAATCTCCGTCAACAGGTTAACTTAACAGGATGAGAGACACATGCGGGTTGAGCATGTCCACACAACAGACGATCTCTGAGCTTTACGCACCTCAGATATCAATTCAGTATACTACTCTATGGACTAATCTGTTCAATATCTCTGGATATCACAGATATGTTTTCTGCCATTCCCCATATTATCTTTCTTCCTCTGTGTGACCAACTCAACGAGGCCTATAATATACTCTGAATTTTCACCCACCTTCCCATGAGAATTTCGCGCAATCAAGACGGCCCCGTCTCAGAGCTTCTATCTGATTAAGATTCTCAATGTCCTGTTAAACCAATATTTTAAGTGGGTATTGTACTAGCACGTGTTTAGGCTTGTGAAACTAGATATAGCTTATCAAGATTGTCAGATGATACGTATAACGACACTTGGTATAATATTTTTTATTCACTCAATAATTATACACCAGTACTTCATGGGGATAATCAAATCTTAGATTTTTCGGCTAGCAATGATATGCATTCGATAGTAGACGCTGTCTTGTCTCTTGACCTGGAGGTGGATACTATTCTAGACTCGTTTGTTTGCATTATAGGAATTCACAACTCTTCACATAATTCGATTTCATACCTGTCGCGATAGCCCTAGATGTCCATGCTATTACGGTACGGATGGTTGCTCACATCACGTACGGACGTGTATTCTTACAATATTGCCCTTATACTAGCCTACTACCTCATTTAATCTACACTTAACACTTTTAATTATTATGTACTCGGATATACTGGTAGGATTCCTATGAAGTCCAGTTTTTCTACGTTATGTATTAGTATCGTAACTCTTTTGTCCGAGTTCTGTTGATAGGTTTTATTATAATGTTACAATAGCGGGCAGCAGTTTATATCTATCTAATGCACAGCCGAATCCATTAGGATGTTATTGAATCACTTATTTTGTTCCTTTAGGGTCATGTTTTTTTTTTATCGTTTTTCCTTAATAGTATTTGATATTGACTGCGCGCTGTAATATCGTTGTAATACTAATAAGATCGCATGAAGTTATATTAGCAGCCAGTATGAATATTTATTAAGCGGCACAGATATTTTTTATCGAGACTTTTATAGGCATGAATTCACAAGAGGTCCATAATAAATTGTACTCGAATACATTATGAGCCTATGTATCTTCTGATATGAGTGACTGACTACGTCTCGATGGTTTCCGACAATGTGCATGAGCTACACATACCCGCGCATGATTATCCTGATTCAGCTACATCCGTAGTACACAGTTAGATGGAATATATTGTGTTACCTATGAGGAGATGTCAAATAGATCTATCATTTAGGTAGGGACCACGGAGGTACATCATGGATTATACATGATAACATTGGCATTGACTGTATAAGACCTAATTGAGCATTGAGATGTATGAACGGGAGCGAGGTGTTGAGGTAGCTAATTGCTTTTAGGGGGACACGACTTGTCTGGTTCATGGACTACCAAGTAAGTCTGAAGACACATCAGGTGACAGATTGGTTCTTCTCCCTGGTACGGTTGGGGCACTTTATAGTTTATTCAGCGCTAAGATTTCTTCTAGCTCGTACTTTATATTCTTATCAAGTTTTGTTATATCGTTATGATTGCGAATTTAATCGACATCAAACTGTAGGTATTACGACAAGACTATCTAACATGTATCATTTGGTAGATTTAATTTGTGTATGTCTCTTGCACGCTGCTCCTGTTCTTGACTAGAATAATTCTTTAGTCACCTGTTCAATATTAGTGCCGAACATATGAGTGGTATAGTGCTGTAACTTCACCGTCGGACTCCGAGAGTGGTCGACTAGAAGTGTACGCCTTCTCGTGGTTGAGTCTTACCGTGCGAACAGGGCAGTATGCCTGACATATGAACTCCGTCTTTACCCGTTAGGTGTAAGAGGATTAAAAACCGTATTAGGAGACGTCATGCCAGGTCTGGTGAGACGTTTAGCGGTCGAGATCAGTTTGTTAGGTTGTGGAAAGGATTACGACCTGGTAGTGTAAGTGTCTCAATTCCAGTCTCCTAAAGAGTAATATTATTCCAGAGGCCAGAGCGTCCTCACGAGATACGTACTTTTAATCGTGAGATGTCTAGACACATTGTATTATCTCGACCACTAATCCTTGAGTAGTTACAACTTAGTCCGCCACCCGAGATACAATATAAAAGAGAAGAACGAGGTGAAACACTCGAGGAATAGAACACAGTTATCCACGGGTCGGGAACACATTAATTTGATATACTGTATAAACAAATCCTGTGATGTATGTTACATCGTCTCGAGGGATCAGACTCGTTCTCGGAAGTGATCGATCGGCACTATATTATTTTCATGGTGAATGACGTAGGTATGTAGGGTGATACTTCAGTTTTTTTTTGTATTTGCACATAGTTGTGTCGTAGAGGGGGCAGAAGTCTCATGATGAGTAACTGTGATAACTGTGTGATTGAATTCGTCTGGTCTACTAAGTTTTTATAATCGTATTCACGGGAGAAAAACCGAGATTTGTTAAATTCTCCTGTACAGTCTGTAACCAGGGGCTCAAGAGCGTGCTTCGCTTTGACACCATTGTTTCTTCTAGGAATAAGTAAGTGTGATAGCTGCCGTTGGCAGCTTAGGAGGACATCCTTGTGTAGTGGAGGAGGTCATCGACACGGGTATGAATCAAGAGGTGCGATATGGGCTCACTCAGGCGATCCCTTCCACATCGGCCTTTATTGAAGGATTCATGTCATGCCAAGATCCGCACGAACCTCCAAGTCCTTTTGAAGCTGTGGTTAAGGTTTTTGTCAATCAGAATATAGATATGTATCAGGGATTCACCCTCACAGGAGAACTTGGGGTGAACGGGTAGGTTGGGGTTGTTGTTGAGTTATCTCACAGCACCCGTCCTTGATCCGTCCGAACACATGCGGAGGACGGATCCGGCCAGCGGCTACTGAGAGGGCTTTCTAGTACTTCTCTCTGTGGTAACTCGGCGAGAGTGAGGACGATGAGGGAGAAGGATGGGAGGCGAATACCACGTTAGGTTTATACTTTGGAATCACATGGTGGATATCTCTATATACGAAGTTCAATGTTTACCTGAGCCCGGGACTTGTCTATATGCTTCCTATTTTTATTATAGAGCTTATTTGAGTCAGGATATTTGAATATCAACCCCATGTCCCTACTAGTATACAATTAATCCACTTCAATCATGGTTTGGGTATATTAATTTATGTATCTATTTAATTATATGATCTATAATGTCACAATTCTAGATTTTACAGCTCTCCTTGATCGTTGGTTTTTGGTATATAGAATGCTATCTTTAACTTGATAATAAATGCCGAACATATAGAGTGACCTACATTTACTGATGTACACGCACTCGCGTTTTATAGCTAATATCATTGATATGTTTCATCCAATGAGATGTATCTCCTGATGCTTGTATATAATCATATACCTCCAATCTTGAGTCAGTCTTAAATCTCATGGGTGAACACTGGAATCTTGGTTCTTCTGACCGATACGCAGCATCTCACTCTTCGCATATGGACGGAAATCCCGTGATACTAGTCTGATTGTCACTGCAATATCATTTTCCTCCATTTTTGGTTGATCTCGTGTAGATGCGCATATTGAGAATTACATGAGCTCTGGTGCGAACAATCCGTAAGAGTAAATGGGTCACTCGTTCCTTATGACACTATCTTTATTCTAATATAGATGATTACAGCTGATGGTAAGTAATATTCTATCTATGTCAGCAAATCAGTTCAGATACGTACTGAAAGATTACAAGAATCGATTAATGTTTGACGAGTAGATTATACACAATCAGATTATATCTATTACTAAGCGTCACCACCGGAGTCGGTTACCTGCATGCTCTGAAGCACAAGTTCTCATTTAGTTCTTATTATTTAGGGACTTGAGCGGATTTATACCATAGGTACCCCACTCAGCCCGAATATCACTTTCCGTATTCGCGACAGCAAGAGTGCTTATATTGTTTCGCATTGGTGTATTGGTTTACGTTTCCACACATATCTTGTATGTTTTAGCTGTCTCGTATTCATGCTTTTTCATCAATGCGTTTGCCGAGGTGCTTATTCACTTTTCTATGTGTCTAACCTAGTTTCTTCCACTTGTAGTAGTCATGGGTCAACTTATGCCCATACGCCATATGGTGTTGAGGTCATGCGTGCGATGCCTATCTGGTGGTCGAGGAGTTGTCCGATGGCGGGATCGTATAATCGGACATCCAATTGGACTGGTCAACAGTATCCACATTGCATCATTTGTGGAATCTATCAACCGCTTCATATTTGTGTGTGTGCATTATGTTAGTGTGTTTTATTGTATGATGCGCGGGTGGGGTTAGCATGTACTCTTTTTGGTGTCCTTTGTCTATGAACAATCGCATACGCAATTACACAGAAGAAGGTAACGTCTTTCGTTGAGTTGCTCCGTTAATGAGTGACCAAGCCCTTGAAAGGTGCCTTTCAGGTACACACAGAGCTCCACTTGCTCCCAAGATGGCCTATTTGCTTTAGCCCACCTTTCGCACTTATCAAGTATCAAAATTTCACATCTGAGCGAAGAGAGTTAAGGTTCAGATACAGTTTGATCGCTAATACTCCAGGCTGTTCAAGCCTTTGACCTTGGGGTCGATGTAGTGAGGTATTGTGTTTGACAGGTTTCTTGAAAAGACCTGAGAGGCGGTACGGGGGTTCCCACAACCTTGACAGAGTACGTTTACCGTTACCAAAAATATACTCACAAACGGAGATCGTCCCAATGAGCTTTAGCTACCGTTCATTGGAAGATTTACCTTTAATGATCAATTGTAGCAGGAAGAATTTAATCAGAGCAATTTGTCGGAGTGGTTGTAGATAGATTCTGGTGACCTCATATTATGATCTGCTAGCAATCAGTCTAGAGATGGTATGTTTTACCTACTTAGTATCGGTGCGCTCCTTCCCTCAGCCATCTTCCTCCAAGCAGGGCGAAGGCTCATTGGGTCGAGAATCTTCATCGGAATTGTAAACTTACCGGTTTTTGGCACCCCATCTTCATTGCGTGAGGATAAGTATTAAGGTGCTTACAAAAGTGAACGCTGAGCCTGAAAATTACAACAATGCCAGGGGAGCCAGTTTGAATGTTGAGTCAAGACTCAAGAGGCTTCTCTTAAAAAGTGGGTGGAATAAATTATACAATTGCCTTACTGGAAGAAGCCATAAAAATACAGCATAGTACACTGTTTTTATAGTATTGCTTATCATAATTTTTGAACATAAGAAAAGTCCGAACCAGTACAATAATTTAATCAATATCAACCTTTAGGATAAATAACTTTGCTCAGACAGTTTAGTGTCGGGTTAAATTTTCGTCGCCCAATTGCTTTCGCAACAATAGTAAGTTTATTGACACCACATTAATTAACGCCATTTTTTTTTCGCGGATTTTATACGCATTGTACTTAGCGCGTTTGTCTCCGTTTTCTTGGAGGGATCCAACTCATAACCTTTTATAAAATGAATGTTCATATCCCGTATAGAAGTGCCCTTTCTCCAGTTATATGCGAGAACATATATTTCGAATTTTTACCTCTGTTCCGCTCAGCTGCCTATAAAGAAACATTCATACTGGCGAAAGTGGTAGATTATTTTGGTCACAATTGTAGTTTATTCAGCACTTAATCCGGGTGAAACTACGGGAAAAGCATGATCGTTATCTAGTAATTCGTATTCAAGAAAGCCTCATAATGCACGCGTAGTTATCTTGGCGCTGGATGGCTACTTTCTTCATGATATAATTATTATCACTTGAACTTCCCTGCCGGGTGACTGTGGTCATGTGGCAGTTACTTTCTCAAGATTTATATGTATCCTTCTCTATTTGAAGAAACATAAATTGACTTTGATATTCAAATTAGTTTCAAATTGCGACGTAATGCAATACATTTTTGAATCTTCATTGTCTAACTAGTGATATAAAACTATAATTAAGTTCACTTCAATCGTTTTTTTGTTGTTTTTTTGTTGAAGTAATCATGACGTGAACTACAGATTTATAGTTTAAAAATGTCGTCACCCTTGCCTCGTTTACTCATCAACAATTCAAGTTCATTTTCAACATTATACTTGTATAAAATCTGTAATTTGCCCGATTATCTATGGATTATTCTATTCTAATTGGCAAATGAAATTATCACAATATTATAATGCGTAATGCACATGTGCTTTACGTGCATGGCAGATGTCGATGAACATTTTTATAAAAGGGAAAAAGTGGAGAAAATTTTATTTGGAGAGCGTTCGCGGATAAAGCCAGGTTCACAAAGGATACTCGAACACTGACACGCGTCTATACCATTTTCAGGAAATTTGCTTCTTGATTGCCCATGTACCTTTGTATGGACAGCAAACGAATCTATCCTAATTCGTTATGACGTCATTTTCATCCTCCAGTCACGGAACTTTTAACTCAATTAATCGGAGGTTTAGGTGCTAAAAAAAATTATCTTCGAGCAATTTTTTTTTTAATGTGATGGAGTGACACACTTTACTGTCG
>CALNVZ010000218.1:6158851-6172077 GCA_940671915.1 Paracentrotus lividus
TTATCTGTCGCGGAGACGGATTTTTATTCTGTCGGGAGACGTCTCCGCGAAGTGTGATAGCACCCTTACGATCTATTTTTAAGGGTCATAGTCACAAAGATCGATTGCCTGAGAGCATATAAATGACACTTGTTTGAGATATGCAGAACGACACCTTAATTGCTATCGGCAAAATGTATCGGATTAAAAAACACCTCGAGTAGAGAGATAGCTGCTGGTACCCGCCACACGAAACGATAACGTCTGATTGCTATCGATTCAAATGTCGTCTGCTGAGGACTTATAAAGAAGAGCGACAGCTCAGTCTATTGAAAATGATATTATACGAGTTAAAGCCGCCGCTTTTTGCTCTTTTAGAAAACTTGTAGATGACCACACAATAGAAAAAATATAACAATACTCCTCTCCGTTGGGATTAAATAAAAGTAAATATTAACCTAGATTTTAGCTCGACGTATTTTTTAAAAATAAAGTTTTTACTTGATTACATTCCGAACTTTGAGCTAAAACGGACACTTATATGTACATGAATATGTTTCCATGAGCAGTCTGTATGTATACCTCATTGAGCAGATCTAAATTTATAAGCTGACAACTGACCCCTGAGGGTGCGATCTCACTTCGCGGAACGAAACGATAACGTCTGATTGCTATCGATTCAATAATGTCGTCTGCTGAGGATCGCTCTGTGGAATCCGAGTTAAAAGCTGTTCTTGCTCTTTTTAATAGAAACAATACAGATGACATATTACATTCTATGCCAAAACGTTCACTAAGATGTTAACTTGGCAGCAATCAAAGTCAAATCTAATTATTCAACAAAGGAAAATGAGGAACCAAACATTTTTTTGTGGTGAAAAAAATGGTCACCCTTGAAACGATCAACTTGAGTGTCTTTCGAATTAGCGTTAAATAAATAATTTGTTGTGGTGGGTTACTGTTTACAGGTGTGCCAGGAATATCCACTCAAGTCGTTTACTTGTGTCCACTCATTCAAACAAGTGAAATATTCAGCCTTCAATAGATCGATTGTCCGTCAGCAAATGAGAATGATGAACCAGGAATGTGATCAATTTGACCCTTTTTTATTATTATTATTTTTTTTTTTTAAGGTGGATTAATTTACACTGTTTTTTGTATCTTATATACACTCTAAAAACTGAAGTGCTAATTTCTGGGTGCTCGTATAGTGACTGCACTTGAAGTGCTATATCAACACCTGAAGTGCTTATTTAGCACTTGCCCAATTAATTATCAGTTAATTTATCAACAGAAATGTTCAATGTCGATATGGGATTCGAACCGGGTTCCACCTAGACAAGAGTACGTTTACCGTTACCATATACCAACGGAGATCTCGCTAACTGGATTTAATTTATGACAGCATAGTAGAGGATTATGGCAAATTTGAAGAAAGTTCATATGCAACATTATGATCTGCTAGCAATCGTGAGATGTGAATTAGTCTAACGTGCTCTTCAGCGCTTCTCAAGCAGGGGACCCAGGTTCGAATCCCAACGATGTCACGCCGTTTTTGCCCATTTTTTGCTGAAAGTTCAGCTCACGTGAAAGTGCTAACACAGCAGTTTGAGTGCATCACTATCAAGCTTTTAAAAAGTGCTGATTCCAGCCTTGAAGAGCTAAAAAACAGCACTTCAGTTTATAGAGTGTATCTTTTGATAGAAAGTCCGACAGCAATAATTTAACCAATATCCACCTGAAATAACAGTTTACGTATTCGGCTATTTTCGCAATTAGTTTAATTGCCCTCTTTCAACATTTTTTTTCTCGGATTTATCACCTTGCTACCGTCATCGGACCAACATGATGTCATATCCGAGCCCCTTTCCAGTGTTTACAGACATTATATCACTTTTCCCCTCAGATGCCTATAAAAAACATTAATACTGGGCGAAGGTGTATTTGGCACATCCGTCACGAAAGCTGATGTTTATATCGATTCAGTAAACTCTTGCAATACATACATTGAACCCGGCTTGTATGCATCTTTAATTTCTTGAACTAAATGATTCTGATATTTCAAAATTAGTTTCAAATTGCGACGTAATGCAAATACATTTTTGAATCTTCATTGTCTAACTAGTGATATAAAAACTATAATTAACGTTCACTTCAATCGTTTTTTTGTTGTTTTGTTGAAGTAATCATGACGTGAACTACAGATTTATAGTTTAAAAATGTCGTCACCCTTGCCTCGTTTACTCATCAACAATTCAAGTTCATTTTCAACATTATACTTGTATAAATCTGACGCACTCGAAATTGTTATGCCAATCTCGAGGCATATTCTTAGAAAAATGTCTATAAAAAAAAGTTTTTGTTAGCTTCCCATGTTGTCGCGTTGTTTAGAGGGTTAAGCGCCATTAGATTAACTCGAGGTATCGCTATACCACAACTAATTGTGGTAAATAAATTGTCTTAATCCAACATTTTTGTACCAGGAGTTCAGAGGCAATTCCTTTTCAAACTAACTTCTGAAAGAGAGTGTTATATATATGTTAGTTTTCCCGTTGACTCCTCGTAAATAATTTTGGGCCTCTGGGCAAAAACCCAAAAGAGTCACCTTTGAACATGTTAAACTCGTGGTTTGATTTTCACCCCCCCCCCCTCAAGAAAAAAGAGAGCAAAGTATAAAAACGACTACAAACAGCAACAAGAAGCCATGTGTTTCCTAAGTAAAAGATTCTTTAAAACTTTGCCCCTAGCTTGGTTGAAAGAGATAAACTTCGATAATGACCTTTCCAGTAAGTGCCCTGTATGCCTTAATCTTACGTAGATGTGAAAGTAGTCTTGCCAGGGTTACAGTCGGTCGAGCAAAATTGAGTACGTGTCCGCAGCCTGTTACCAACTCCTACAATTTTGTATATTTTGTGTTTTGCAATGGAGACAGAAAGGCCACCGTGCCCGTGTCTAAAAAAAAAAGGTGTCCCTGTCTGCGTCCTACGCAAGGATTTTCTGCGGAATCCAAAGTAACGCAGATTAGTTGCAATGAGAAAAACTTGTTTAATCGAAACCGAAATGTTGTTTTTATTCTCAGCAGTTCTTCCTAAGGGAAGGCCCACACCATGGTCATCTCATTTCCTCTATAAACCATCTATATCACTGTCACGAGCCTTTGTCTTCATGACGTCATCAACATGTGACGTAATTTTGTTTGAACACCTCTTTAACACATGTTCTTGGACTGCAACATCTGAGGTGTTGATGTCACAGCATAGATACCAGGGAAAATAGAATGAACATCCTTGATGTTACTTTCGACGCACTGCAGCACTTGTGGTGTTGGAATTAATATAATGAGCGTTGATTGGGACATCATAAAGGTTCGTATTCTCAAAAGCCGCCTAACTTTAAGCCTAGCTTAAATCTGTGGTTTAACTATGGCTAGCAAAATGGGAGACAAATGTGTCTACGTTGCAATGTTTCTGACGCTTTTGCTGGATTCTGGAATCATGCTTTAATGGTTAAGAAAGCTTTTGCAATATCATTCCCATGAATTTTTTAATATATAGTTTATGTACCAACAATTCTGATAAATTGAACATGTACTTTGCAAAATTGTATCCCATTTTAAACCACAAATTTAAGCTAGGCTGAACTTTAGGCCACCTTTGAGAATACGGGCCAAACAGCCCCTGTGCTTGGAGTTTGTTGCAATCAGGTTGGAAAAGTGACTTTCCAAAATAACCTTTGTTGACTTAACTCCTTGTGCGGTGGTCAGAGCTTGCGATAGGCTGTGACCACTACAACCCAAACTGCGTGCACTTGTGTTTGATTCGTAACTAATGGCGCAGTCACATGTACGACGCATGGCCAACGCACAGCATGCGCTGGGCGTGCGCCACTCACTCGTCGAGCGTGCCCTGCCAACGCAGTGCATTCGCCGCGTATTTTAATATGTGTTGTCTAATTTGTATACGCTCTGTGTGTGCAGTGTCGGCAATTTTCACAATTTTCAATGCGCTGGTCTTGCGTTGTGTACACGTAACTGCCGCATTAAGACCGTTGTATTCTAATATAATGTTTTGTTCTGTTTAGTGTCGGTTCGGGGTTGGTTTCACTGGTGTGACTCGGCTATCACCAGGTGCGGATTCAAGAAAATCAAATTGAATGCATTTCGGGGGCCCAATTGTCTTGGGACAAAAGCGGCTCTATTATGTTTACGCATGGGCCCGGTAAGTTCATTGTGTGACTCCGGTCTGCGTCCGCTACTGTTTACTGTGTGAAATCTCGATTATTGGTCTTTACCGTCGGTCTGGTCAGACCAGGAGTTAGGATACTGGTTTATAATTCTCGTATGGACACACTCGGCAAGGCACATAACAAGAGAGGAGCGTGGAGTGCTTGGAGTAACAGAGGAGTCAACCTGAATAAACAGTACTACCCTAGACATCTATCGTCATTCGCTCATACTATATCAAATGACATGTCTAAGTTGAATCGATAGTTGAGTGCGAAATGTCCTTCTAAACTGAAGATTCTGACTACTCCCAAGGGGCAGTTGGGATGCCGAGGAAGAAGGGGTAGTGCTTGTGGGTGAGGCAGTAAAAAGTTGGTTAGATGATAGTATGTTGATTGTTTGATTTGATTCTGTGGATTATTATGTAGAATTGTGTGGTCTATTGGACATTACAACCTACAATTCCACGATTTTTCTTTGTAAAGACATAGGGTGCGTTTATGGTCGCAAAAAATGTTAAACGGAAGCAAATTTATGAATCATGATGGAAAACGCATTTACAGAGCATAATGGAGAAACCTAACTTGTGTTCATTGTCATCAATTCCCGGTCGCAAAAGTAAAACGCCTTTCAGATTTCTAATCTCAGGAAAACTTGGTGCGTTTTGAAAGACGATCATCTTCTATTTTACTACAATTAGCATTGCGAAAGCTATGCTAAGCGCTGGATTTTAAACACATTCCAGTATGATCAGCGTTGCATTTTCGACCACGAACAGTGCACCGCTGGTCGTAATTATGACCTGTATTGTATTTGCGTTTTGTAATATGATACATGGTCCTTATGTCCCCTAAAAATAATAAAGTTAAAATAAAAAATAAAAAAAATTGACCATGAAGATATCCACTTCGAAGTGGAATCGATATTTGGGTGCGAAATGTCCTTTCTTTTGCGTCAGATTGCCTAGAAAATCTGTGGGAGTTGCACCTACTCTTACTGTAGTCGGATCGAAACGCAATATACCGCAGGAGTTGTTTTCAATTCTAAGCGAGCTGTGAACAAGCACATGCCCGCACACGTACTTCACTGTTCATGGGCGCTTAGAAATTGAATTAAGATTAAATTAAAATTAAATTATGACCATCATGATTATGACAATGATCGGCTCAATGATGAGAGGAATCATTATTGTAATGCAGTAAGTCACTATGGAAACATAGGTCGATGACCGTTATGAGATTTCCGGCAGGTATTTGGTCTATATCAAGGATTTTGTTATCATACCCTTCTCAGACATTTTCTCTAAGAATAATTCCTCCCTCGCTCTCTATCAATCACTCTCTCTCTCTCTCTCTCTCTCTCTCTTTCAAACACCACACACACACACACACCACACACACACCAGCGCGTAAATCCGTGTGAAGAGTAGGGGTGGGGGGTGAGCGAAATAATTTGCCTACATATGCAAGCACTAGGTACATGGAATGTTTTTGAATACCTATTAAAGCCATGATGGCAGAGGCGGTCAAACGGATTTCAGACGGCGGGGTGCAAATAGAATTTGTCTTTGAATGTATGCTTTTAGATTTTATGGCTGCCTTGATTACTTTTCATATAAGAAGTGGGAAAATTAATGCGAGCGCGAAGCGCGAGCCGATAATTTTAAGCTGAAATTGGAAATATTTGTGCATTATAGATCCTATTTAGTATCCACGAGGGCGAAAAAAAAAAAAAAACATATACCAGAGGCGGCGGAACGGATATGAAAGTTGTGGTCATGATGGAAAAAGGGCACCTTTTTCTGAAAAGGGGGACACTTTAGATCAGAGGCATAGACCTAAAGAGAAATGTATTCGGAGAGGGAGGGGTACGAAAAAAATTGTCTTTGAATGTATGCTTTTAAAAAATTTAATGGCTTCCTTGACTACTGTTCATTTTAGTAATGGAAAAAGTAATGCGAGCGCGGAGCGTGAGCCGAAAATTGTCAGCTCAAAGTTGTGGTTAATTGTGCATGATAGACCCTATCTAGTATCCATTTTGAAGATACATTTTACATGACTTGTTAAATAACAGCGATAGAAAACAAATCCACAATCTGTGCTATGAAAATTTTGTGGGCTGCAGGTCCCAAGCCCTCCACCATCCTAGCCCGCAACCAACTACATTAATGTTTTTGATTGTCGACAACACCATTTCCTAAAGTTTGTTCCCAGACGAGGGCATTGGATCCAACCTTTTTATACTTAGCCTACCGTTTGTTTCTTAGTGCAAGAAAATGTTGGTGTTTTGGGAGTTAAAAAGAGGCACTTTTTAGTATTAAAAGTGCTATTTTAACCAATAACACAATTATCTAGAGGTTTTTTTTTTCATTTCTTTCTTGAAAAGTGGGGGATGTTTGTACAGGCCACCCCCCTCCTCAAAAACTGGGGGGGGGATGTATCCTCCCCCATCCCCTCCCCCCCCCGGGATTTACGCCAGTGACACACACACCACACCACAACCTATTTTCCTTTATTTCTTTATGAAATATTGTACTCGTTTTCTTCTGCCGAAGTTTATGCACAGACATGAAACAGTGCATTAAAGAAGGGAAATGTAATCACATCATCTATTATTTACATCATGAATATCATGAGCATTAGTGTATTATCATGATATCCATACTACAACATGATATACAGACTACCGGTACTATAGTCAATAATATAGGGGAAATCATAAAAAACGTCAATTATTGCAGACTCATGCTACACAAAACACTGGTGACACACAAGAAGAACAAAACTTGCGTCAGCTTATAAATCTTTTATTAACGAGTTATAGAGATGATGAATCGTTAAATGTAGCTTGGTGATAAAATAGTTTGTTCACCGTCGAAATAAATATTAGTAATTTGTTTGAGGGCATTGGCCTTATGAAATAAATGGGAGGGCGTTTTTACAATGGCTGACCGGGAAAAGTTTTATAGATAGATTATGGAGGCATAATCATAGTGTGCACCCTTTTCATTTCATGTCGAGATCTTCAATATTGTGTAGTGTTGTGCAACCTAACATCACTAATTTTTATAAAGTGAATAAGATAATACGAACTTATTTTTTTCCCTGTCTCCTCACACTGGGGCCCACAATCTAAATCAATACAATGAGCTGAGAGAATATAAACGCGGTTTAACGGCAATGTTTTAAAATGCACCAACCTACAACCCCTACCGCATTTGTTTACAAGCCAAAAGGATGTTACGTGAATCCATTTTGATACAGAAGTAACTAGTGCGCCTTTCTGAATTTCAAATGAAATTGTTTCTTAACAGCCACCCCACCGTGCCGTGGGTTCTGCACAAAGTCAATCCACAGAGGAAAGACTTGTCAGGAAGCACTATGGTGTTATTTGTCCAGCTGGAGAGCACATCTCCATACTGTTCCCCATTCATTCATTCATTCATTCATTCATGTCTTTTCAGTGTATTGATCTGCTCAAATCAAAGTACCTTGGGTCCGTTCACACTGTACTTGCACGTATGCAGAACCATAAACAAGTTTACATCTCGGCCCGGCCTAATCTCCCATTCATCCATTCATGACTTCCCCATATTATATTGATCCGCTCAAAGCAAAGTACACCTTATAGCATGTTATGATATGGCAATCAGACTGTGGTGGTGGTGGTTGTTCCCACACGTCCAGCGCCCAGCGTGTTTATGTGGGAATCCACTCAACTTATCTTAAAATTCTTTTCCATCCAGTTATGCCTTCCCCATGTATTGATCCGCTCAAAGCAAAGTACCTTGAGACATTTCAGACTGCACTTGCACGTGTTCATACTAGTTCAGTGCCCCACGTGCTTGCGGAACAATGGACAAGTTTACACCACTCGCCGGCCTCTTCCCCCATTCATTCATTCATGACTTCCCCATGTTGATTTGCTCATAGGGAGGTCCTTTGGGACCTTTTTACCAAGGAGCTGCTCCTTGTTTTCACACTGTGTGCACGTTTTTCACTCGTCCAGCTCCCATGCGTGTTTATGCGCGAATCCCCTCCAGTTGCCTCAACTTATATCTTAAAACTGCGTTCCCACACAGCACTCCATATGACTTGTGCTAAAAAAATCTTCACTTGATCTTGAATTATCCCATGTCTTTCTAAGCAAAACCGAAGTGCGTATCACTTGAGGATCATAATGACATAACTGTTGTTGCAGCATAACAGAGTCATAATGTACCGTAATATGTTGGCAATACTTTGTTCCAACTTGCTTCCTTTGCCCAAACCCACCTTGATTAGCTAACACATTCCTGTTTGAACGGTGGCGATTATTAAGGGTGCTATCTCACTTCGCGGAAACAAAATTGAGACAGATTTGCCAGCATGGCATTACACTATATCTGTCTCCGCGACAGATTTTTTAGTGCTGCAGGAGATCTAGTACAATACCATGCTGGCCAATCCGTCTTTTTTTTTGCCACGTAACCTTTTGTTCGTGGCACAAAAGAATTCGTCGCGGAAAAATCTAGTACAATGCCATGCTGGCAAATCTGTCTTAATTTCGTTTCCGCAAAGTGAGATACCACCCTAAGAAGAATGGGCAATTTTCAGATTGAATTCAGATTCTGCATTAAAGGTGAAGATTTTCTACATAGAGGACGCTATTGTTTGTTTCTTTCCGCATGTGTGCAGTGATTTCCGCCCCCCCCCCCCCTAAAAAAAAAAGAAAAAAGAAGATCGGTGACTCTGCTGTCTGTGCGTAGGGCGAGCGAACTGATGTTAAATGCTTTCTTTATGCCACTAAATCCGAGATACGTTTAACCTTTTTGCACAGCTAATGACCAAAAAAATTAAATAAATAAATAAATAAAATAAATATCGTGGTCACATTCACATCTACTACAGATTTCATCATACACGTTTTGTCTCACTATTTCCATGAGGCACATTGTATCTCCATTTATTATTTGATCTGAATTAAAATGAAACCATTGTTGTGGTCATGACATTAAAATGTGGCAGCCACTGTCTAAAAGTGATTTGGAAACGTTGATGACAGTTTACCTATACATTATTTTGTGTTGTGAGGATTTGGAATCGCTAAAATGATAAGAAATCAACCCAACTCAGCTTTGAGTCACATGCACTTACACAGAAATGCAGGTATGGGGCAACACAAAATGTTCGGGACCAAAACATACCAGTCTTTTGGTATATTTTGGGTCATATTATGACTTTTGGGGCATTTGAAGAGCATTTGAAGAGCATGAAGAAAGAGTCTTTTCATGCGGAGCTTTTTATTCTGATATTCTTCCCAAATATCATAAAAATAACAAGAAAGCTCACAATAATTTTCCTTAATCTTTTCCACACGTTCCCAATACACTAGATTCCCTTTAAGGCAATAAATAGATATAAAAAATTAAAGGAGGAAAAACCTGGGTTTCAGACCCTCATCAATGTGTTGACAGGGGTAGATTATTCGATGGACAAAGAGGGTTTAATATTATTCTCTCTGGATCCCGGCTTTTTTAAGACAGTGTAACTCGGGTTTGAAGATCAAACATTTGCGATTGGTGGATTAAAGTTAAACGATTAGGAAGGTAGTTGAGAGCTTGAATATACTGTAATTTTTAAGTAGAATAAGAAATAATAATAGTGTAAGAGTAATAACAATGAATAAATAATATTAAAAAAAACAAACTAAATTCTAAATTTAAAAGTTTAAAATCATTGCTCTACTTTGTTTCTCCCCTTTCTCACAGGAACTACTTGGAGATGTATTAAAATAAAGCGTCTACTCATCGGTTCTGTAAGTAATATTCATTTCTAGAAACATGATTATGAGTTCTTATCTTTATAATTCTGTATATACATGCAAATACATTCACCGCAGTCAATTATTATTCATGACATTCAAGAGCTAAAAGTTGTGATAACTGACATTATGCGACTGACATTCGTATTGAATACATATTTCTGCTTTCATATGATATACTTGAAGCGACAAAGCTTACTAATCTAATAAAAATGTCATAGCAATATCTTAAGGAAAAATAATCATGAAAATATCATGAAACAATCTCAAAATGCATCTCTGACACCCTTCAAATGCAATGTTCACATTTCAGCTTCATATAAGTTTCAAATTGTGAATTACAAATCAAAAGTGACAATTGTTCTTTCAAACATGAAAAATATTGCTTTGAGAATGTATTGCACTATTTTGAGCAAGAACAAAAGAAAGGGGAAAAAGCTACCACGTTTTCTCATTTTGATAGTGGTGCTGAATATTTATCATTTCTTTTCTCGTCCTCTTGTCAATTTCATGGACGGCTTCTGTATTTGAAAAAGAAATCAATCACATAAAAGAAAAATCCATTAGCGGAATTGAAAATGTTCAAAATAATATTTTGTCAACTACTTCCGTGAAATGTTAACATGACATTTTTAAAGTGCGTATTGTGTTAATAAAGGATAGCAAAAGAGATTAGTTGAGGCAGACTGTTTAAATGGAAAAGTAGCGGATCCATTCTTATTGTAGACTAAGAGACCACTGTGAAACAAAGAATCAATTTTCTTTCTTCGAAGAAAGCTCACGTGATCGAATATAAATTCATACAGCAGACTAACAATGGACGTACAGAATGATGCCTTTGGAAATCACAAGTTGTTATAGCTTAAGATTAGTAGCCACTTTTTGTTTTTCTGTCGCTGAAAAAATATGTTGTTCACGTTAAAGTGCCGCCATCGGGGAGATTTTGGTGTAACTATTTAACGTCACACTTGTATTTCATTAGAGTGAAACTTGCTGCAGGAGCACCGACATATCATTCTTTTTATATGTGTACAACTAATTTTATTACCTCAGAACGTGTGGGGTGCAAATAGGTCACGGGGAAATTTCCAGAGTATTCTTTGATTCGATATAAAGGAAATAATCACCTCATTTATCATGTTTTTCTCGTTTGGTGGGCGGTGGGCGAGGAGTGTTTGTCCTTTTGGGTCTCGTTTGATAATAGAGTCAGTGATTATTTTGCTGTCCGCAAGGATGATACATCGGGTAGTAATGGGATATTGAAATAATAATGACTGTGTATTTTAATCCAATACTGCATGACGTAATGGGAAATATAATACAAATATTGGGACAAATCTACCGAGTGTTGAACATTACATTTTAAGATACTTAAAGTATTGAGGCGAAACCGGAGTACATTGACGCCTAGGTTTAATTTCTCTAATAATGTTAATATTTATGTTCCTTGCAAAACAATTCCTCAGTTCCATGTAGGGAAGTAATGAATCATTACAAACCACACGCCTCAGTTATATAGATCAAAAGATTTACCTTGAATATTGTCTATGGTGAGGAAATAAGCGTTTAATCTTAAATGTTTCATCAGATATAATTTTCAACAAATATTATAGCTGGCGTTATAGTTTATTTATATATTGAAAATATGTGTTATACGTTCTTGCACTATTTAACATCTTATTCATAAGTCGGAACCTAAAGCTCTCTTTAATTTTGATGCAATAATTTATTGACTGCAAGACCTTGCAAATAACCTATGTACTATATTGTCTGTCATATTTGTTACCTTCATGTGATTTAGATTAAATCACAAAACTCGCCTTGCGATATCACGCACATCTCGTCTAAATATAAATCGACCAATAAAAATATCAAACCCGACCCACTATGATCACACCTCCAAAACATCTCGAGCTTCGAGATGACTCGAGGCGAAAAACAATCACTTTTGAATCGTGTTTTCCTTTTCTTCTATACATCACTTCAGTCAACAGCCCGCAGGCGATGTCCGCCCCAGCAAAAATGGCGCGAAAAGTACAGAAACCTACATCTAAGCGCGGGAATTTTGTGTCTGTTCATGTAGGAGTTTACTGTACGATGGTCTCTGATAGCTGTATTTAAAAAGCAGTGACATTTCGGAACGTTTTGTGGTTTTGTAGCTTTCTTCTCCGTTGCTGCTGCTCGTTTGTTACAATTGATACGATTCAAGGTGGCTAACCGCTGATTTCTTTTTTGTCTTCTTTCTTGGGGTTTATTCTGAGCAACTGTATTCATAGAGCAAAGATAATACATGCATATCTAATGTACGGTAATATTATTTTTGACGTATCTGGCGTCTCTAAAAAAAAATATACATTTTTTACAGTATACACTGGCTGTAACCGAGCTAAAATTTCATCGAGGATTTTGATTGTCACTCTATTTCGTCGTCATATGATTTGTTACATAAATTTAACCAAAACATAACTTTGTGTCCCTTTTTCTTCTTTTTGTTTGGGGGATTGTTAGTTTAGAAGAGAGAAATGGTTTATGGGGATAGGTCGATAATGGAAACAACAAACAAATCCTGCTTTAAAAACAAACAAAAACAAACAAAAACAAAACAAAAAAAACGTCAAACTCAGCGATATGCTCAGATGTATTCAACCTTAGCTATACGAGCTCGGCGTTTGAACCTGTGACCTATACTAGACCATGTTAGAAATACTTACTGAGCCATCACGCTCCACTTTTTCCCTCTTTGTCTGCATGTATTTGTTCAATTATTATTCGTATGCGATATGTAACAACAACGAAATGCTAAATGTTTTTATTAGAAAATGTTGAATTGATCTTCCTTTCTTTCGTATCTGAAATATTTTTGCAAGCCTCCCACGCCTCTGGCAATGATGGAAGAGTATGTTCTAGAGAATCATACATTAAAGATCCATGTGAGACGCTGATGTGGAACGACGTATCAAATTCGCGTGAATAGCTAGGGCCTATAATACACTAATACAGAAGAAATGTATCAATTACAGAAGAAATGTATCAGTGTGACCCCTGTGATTGGTGATTGCTGAACACATGTTGAAACTCATTTTGTACCTTGTAATGCGGAAGGGTGTCAAACTAATTTCAATTGGACCATTACGCAATGAAACCTTTGTTGGAAGATTTCTTTAATTTTTAATCAGCGGTTATGTTTCTTTTCAAAATCAAGAACATTAATTATGTATACGTC
>CALNVZ010000218.1:6187264-6205347 GCA_940671915.1 Paracentrotus lividus
GATTTTGTGATCAAAATTGGGGTTATAGAGCCTATTGAGTATTAGCGAGCTGAAAGTTTTGAGCTAAAAATCGTGCCTTATAGACTCTTTCTTAGGATCTATGTTGAAGATACATAATAATCTTGGCTCATTAATAATATTTGCTATGAATATTTTGTGGGCTGAAGGCCCCTAGCCCATCCCCAACCTAGCCCAAACACAATTACACCAATTCTTTGGACAAGGTTGTTGTCTCCACAGAGGGCACTAGGTCAGCCCTTTTTTATACTTATTGTTTGTTAATTTACAGTGCGAGGTCGCATAGCGACCGAGCAGGGAAATTTGGGTTAAAAGACATATGAAGTAAAGAAAGGGGCACTTTTAGTCTTGTAAATGACACTTTTAAGTAATGTCTTAAAAGAGTATGAACGGCTTCTTTTTAGTATAAAAAGGGCATTTTTAAGCTAAGAAAAGGGGCGCGAGTAAAAATTTGAGCTCAAAATTGTAGTTTATTGTGCATTATGGACCCTATTTAGTATCAGCGAGCGCGAAGCGCGAGCTGAAATTTGGGGTTTTAAAAGCATAATGGAGTACAAGGGCCCTTTTAATTGAAAGTGCCCTTTTTTAAACAGAGATTGTCCATGGACTTTCAAACCTCTGAAAGGCTTCTTTTAGTATAAAGATGACACTTTTTTAGTTAGAAAGAAATTTTGGGTCATGAATAGGGGAAATTTTAGGATGATAACTTGGGTCACTGTGCCCCTGCCCCCCCCCTTCCCATCGCCTCTGCCACTAGGCCTTCTTTCTGTATATCATTTCCTAAAATTGAAGATAACATCATAAAAATATAAAAATAGAACACAAATGCAAACGAAAACATTCCTGCGAAATGGTTTAAGTGTAATTCCTGCGTAATTGTTCTGACAAACATGATTATCATCCCAAAATAAAAATTGCGAGCGCGAAGCGCGAGCTAAGATTTTACATGTAGGGGGACTGAAAGCAAGTGTTTTAATCTTCCTTCTTGTATTTCTATTCAGTATCTGCTGCATTTCTGCCAAAAAGTGGGGTTTTAATTTTTTTTTTTTTTTTTTTTTTTTTTTTGGTCAAGCGGACCTGCTCGCCTGCGGGGGGGTTCGTTTCGAACCCCCGACAACCCCCCCCTGGTTACGGGCCTGTACCATACAGTCTCCTCTGAAAATGGTCGGTCCCTTTATCTAAATTCCAGCGATGTTAACCTACTGAACTAGTTATTCACAAGACACGCTAGACTAAAATGCATTTCTCAGATTTTCCATGCACTTATATCGTTGAATATGGACATTTGTGTCATTATAATGTAAATTGCATTTCGTGATTATAGTTGCATTAAATGATTTCGACTGTCATTTTGTACCGAAATCCAAGGAAGATTATTTTTCAATTATTGATTTGTGTATAGGACAAATAATCACTGAATTGCTGTGAATAATGAGTAACTGATTCTAACAAAAATAGATAAAAGAAAGAAAAATGCTGCTTCCATGATACTAATAGGCTTACAGTGGTAAAAACATCAACACGTAAATTTTCATCAAAACAAAGCTATTAAAAATATAAGAATGAAATAACTTTTATAAAAATAGGATCACATGGTACTGATTTAAGAGATTTTGTACAAAAAGCACACTTAGTGTGGTATCTCACTTCGCGGAAACAAAATTGAGACAGATTTGCCAGCATGGCATTGCACTAGATCTGTCTCCGCGATGGATTTTTTTTAGGCCACAGGAGACAGATCTAGTACAATGCCATGCTGGCTAATCCGTCTTTTGTGCCACGTAATCTTTTGTACGTGCACAAAAGATTTCGTCGCGGAAAAAGCTAGTAAAATGCCATGCTGGCAAATCTGTCTCAATTTTGTTTCCGCGAAGTGAGATACCACCCTTAAATATTTCCTTTATTATATCTCAAATCTTCTATTATTGAAAACAGCTTTTACAAATATTACCCTAAATGGAAAACACTCACAATCCTTTTCAATCACACGGCCTTCAGTGCTATTAAAATTAACAATGACGTTTATGTTTACAGCTATATACGTTAACTTTATATCTCAGTCATCTTTTTTTCCTGTGTATTATCTTTGTCAATGGTGTCTAAAAACGTGACATCTTGTTGTGAGTGTCCACTTGATTCAATGCCATTTTTTTTAATAAACAGGTCAAATATTTTAATGGATTTCTATACAAATTGGACTATAGAATTTCTCTCGAACATGTCAAACGGCTGATATTGTTTTGAATTGATAGAAACACAATGAAGAGTAGACTCGTCTTGTGTTTATTTCATTATAGTAAAATATGAATTAGAATTTTGTCTAATGAAAAATTATTATGTTAGGGCCTATTTAGACCATTTGTAAATTTGATATGAGGCTTCCTAAAATAACCTAGAAAATATATAATCAATGATAGCCACGAAGTAAGCGAATTATGGATTCCTAATATGTTCAATATTATTATTTGATTTCAAGTCTATTCACAATATCAATAATATATTTTTGTATTTTACCGCAAGTTAACTTTTGCGTTCCATCGTAATTTAATGTCATACATCTATACCATTAATGATGATTGAGCTATACTTTAGTATCCAACTGGAACTTGCAATAAAGTTCACATTAACTCATGGACCGTGGAGTGTGTTTTAAAAGGGCTGTGAAAAAAAAAAAAGATAGATGGTCATTTCCACGTTTGTGTATATACATGCCTACATAAAAGTGGGGGCTGAAGACCCCTGGGGCTCCGAGATTTCTAAACCATTGCTCTTATTAACTATAAAATGCTGGAGCTCAAGGATTTGATACTCCTGCTAATCTGAAGAATTTATTCCATTATTCATATCATTTTCTAAATTTCCAATTAACACATGTAGTGACGCATATTGCGGCCTATTTTAATTATGGATGTACAATCTTCTGCATGCTTCAGATCAGCGTTCTGCAAGTAATAATATTTCTCCCCAAATAATTCCGAATGAAAAAAATGCCTTGAAATCAGCTTTGTTCATTGAAGTACGTCGTTAATTTCCCTCCTTTATTCTTTTGCGTATAATGTGACTTCTACGTAATTTCATTGTTCCTGTTTCCATCGCAATTAGAGCTAAATCCGTCATTTCATTCCGTTATTACCAGCCTAATATGCAAGTAACTTGATTAATTAATATAATTAAGTGTTGTATAACATATAAAGCTAAAGTTAGCTTGTCATGAAACAATTTGAACTGATCATTTCACTCTTTTAGAGCACTTTTAGCATGTTTAGTAGTTTGCAGAAATCTCCACCACAATAAACAAGATATATTGGGAAAGGGAAAGACCATCTGGATTGAGAAACGTGTTGAGAATCATTATACACTTTTGGGCATTATATTTCATAGATAAACTTGTTTCAAAGCTTATACCCAGCTGCAATATAGATTAAGGTTTCACAACCAACAACCAAATATAATTTAAAACTGACAAAAACCGAAAAAGATTGGAGACGTCGAATTTTATTATGAAATGTTACGTGGCACTGATGATTTCCATTAATCTGATCGGACAGAAGTAATTACAATATGGGACAGGTTTGTGGCAGGAAGGGTCCAGTAAACTACCTCATATGAGCATGCGCACAATATCCTCAATCAAACGTCGTTTAGCGGAAGTGGAGATGCGAGCAGATCTCCTATGTGTTATGTAGTGTAAATTCCATAAAATGTCATTTTTTCCAGACGAAATTAATTATGTCACCTGTGCGGTCGATATACCATCAAACATATGTTCATATACATGACTATATCAAATTGACCCATTCCTTTATCAAGAACCATGACAAAAGGACAAATTTATGAAATTTACATACACAACCAATGGGAGAGCTGCTCGCACTTGACGTCACAGAATCAAAACTCTAATTATTCATAACTTCGCTATTTTTTGGTTGATTTTCTTCAAAATTTCACTAATATTTTTTTAATTATTTTTCTTCATTTTTTAAGACCAATAAAATTCCAGGGTGAACTTCCCCTTTAAGAAATAATCAGTCATTCATTAATCTGATTAATCAGAATTTTAGTGGGATCATGGTTTAATGATCATTGATGTGTGAGTATATACCGTTTTGCATTATGTATGCATAAGAAAGGAAGAGATTATTGGAAGGAATGTATCAGTAAGCATGGACACATATGCTTCCAATTCCTTACGAAATTATTTTTTAGGGGGATGCGAAATTTGAAGAAAGAAAAAAAAAAAAAGGGAACCGGGATTCTGGTATTGATAAAAGCAGGCTTGTATCTATATGGCATGTTTTGAGTCGTATTGTACGAAAGATGTCCAAATGCTCTGGATGAGTTGTTAAACTTCAATGTATTATGTTTGTATGATCTAATTTAAAAGTGGATCAGTGATAATGAGGGCGCTGTTATTATGGGGAAAAGATGTTATTGCACATAAAGACTATAATTGAATGATAATTCTAATTAAGATTATTAGGAAGAGATTGTCTAATCAGATAATTTGACATCAAATCTCAGTGAACTCAAATTCGTTTCCCCGTTTTTTTTTTTTGGGGGGGGTGGAGGGGGGGAATTCACATTGATCATAATTCCACGATTATATATTTCCATTCATCAAATATTTAAAAAAAAAGTCGTTACCACGTGAAAAAAAATGTTGAGTAATGTATTTTGCTATTTTATGATTTTCGAAAAACCCATTAAGTTGGTCTCAGCTGTTCTATGCCTCGATATGCTGATACACAAATTTAACGAGGCCGTCTTTTGTGTGTTATGGTATCATAATATAGCAATAAAAGTATTACTCAAGGCTATATCCACTAGTGCATTTTGTATGATAAACTTCATTTTGTTGTTTCTTTCCTTCTTCTTTCTTTTTTTTTTTTTCTTTTGTTTGTTTGTTTTTTGTTGAAATATATTATTAGTGAATTGAATGTATTTGTTTCACATTATCGTCTATATGTTTTATGGTTAAATGTAGGATTCATACAAAATAAGATTTGAAATAAATTTGAAGGGGTATGGCTCAAGGAAACTGCCTGTACTCGTAAGCAGCCGTAGAAGAGAAGGTACAAAAATAAAAACCCAAGATGACTTGCGGAAAAGAAAGATCATTGAATGAAGAAGCTTTCTTATACACAATAAACTTTCGGATATGGAGATAAATCGAAGCATTGTCCAATTGTGGTATCTCAGCTGCTGTGAGACGGGTTTGAGACCTATTTGCAACTCCGTCTCCGGACATGTTCATATCCATCTCGAATACTAGTACATCTCAGAAACGTCTCCTCCACATTTAATATGGTAGTCGACCGGGCATGGGCGTTTTGTCTACAATGCTCCTCCCCACCCAGGTGCGAAATGGGTACCCGGTAGGAATGGAACGAGTGCACCTTAAAAGGCTGCCGTGTATCTGAATGATTCCTTAGGGATTGGACAGGTGTCAGAAAGACTTACAAGCATCCGATGACCGGGGTAATAATAATTGTAAAGCGCTTAGGGATGAAATTGGTTTAGATCAAGCGCTATATAAGAAGCTCTTATTATTATTATTATTATTATTATTTACTGGTGACTGTAAAGATCATGTGTAAATGACTATTCGTTTGGTGGCCTGCATTATTATGGGTTCCGCCAGGAAGAGGGGAATGTACTGTCAAAAGTGCTGAATCGTGCTTCGACTATCGTCAAACACTGCATCTATAATATTCTTATTATCACTATAATTTTGGATTTTCGTTTTAGAAATATATTTTAATGGACTTTTCCCTTGCAACAAGCCACGTTTAACCTGTTTATGTGCAGAGCGGTGGCAGGTGGCAGCGTGGGAATATAGGCATTTGCATGATTATGGATAATAAGCAGGCCCCTGAGCCGGTATCTAGTTCATGATGTTGAAAAAATCATGACAAATTGCACCCTGCACAATTGAGTAGGGATATAGAGAAGATGAGTGAGAAACAGAGTTTCATATTGTGCTTATGAAATGGGAATATAGGATAGAACGAGAGAGAGGAAGGGATAGACAGAGACATAGATATACATGTATACAGAGAGAGAGAGAGAGAGGGGGAGGAAGGGAGGGAGAGGGAGAGAGAGAGAGGGGGGGGGGAGGACTTTGAGTGCAAGAAAGATGAGGAGTACAATAATGATAACAATTGATACATTTTAGCCTGTATACCAATGAAGATTTGCACTGGTGGAGAGAGAGGACAAATAAAGAAATGGGATGTAGAAATAAAGGATTGTACAAGAGGTTAATGAGAGAGAGAGAGAGAGAGAGAGAAAGAGACAGTGAAACAATACACACTGTTAGAAAAAATTAAACAAGTTGTTTAAAATCTTAAACAACTGCGTGTTAACCGGTGAATTGCACAGCGTTGTTTAAAAATTGAACAACCTGCAGTTGTTTAAAAATTTAACACTCTTGTTGTTTAAAAGTTTAAACAAACTGTTGTTTAATGGTTGTTTAAAATATCAACAGTATTGTTTGACGCTTCTCTCCAAAAATAAAAACCCTCCAACGTTTGGTTAACGCGGCCGGGTATCGAACTCACGACCCTTCGATTATAAGACAGACACTCTATCTACTAAGCCAACACATCAGTACATACACTTATTTAATGTGTGAGACATAAGTCCTTCGCCATGATTGAAATGTTGCGCCAATTTTACCTTGCATGTAATGCCATTAGCTCATGACTATCACGTGACATTTGCCTCGACCTGTTTAAACAAAACTGTTTAATATCTAAACTCTAATCTCTAAACAGGTCTTTTTAAGGCTATAAAACCTCGCTTTTCCGGTTTTAAACAACAATGTTTGAATATTAAACAAGAATGTTTCACTTTTAAACCAACATTTTTTTTTTTAACAGCGAAATTTTTAAACCGCGTTCTGACAGTGCAGAATGGAAGGAAGAAAGTCTGGAGATATAAAGACAGGATTATTATCATCAAGGGATTTAGACGGATAACTACGACAGAACACATGGGAAAATGATGAGACTATTACAGAGTCGATTATTATATTGCTACTGTTATAATAGCAAACCACGGTTTTATGTACACTCCTCGCCACTCTTACCACCTTATATCATGTTCGTGTGACATCAACCAAAATGAGAACATGTAATTGACGTCAATCTATGTCATTAATAGAATTGCATTTCTTCTGTCTTGGCCTCCTGAATATTGAGTGATTTGTTTTAAATTTAAAAGGGTGGATATACAAGTTGAGAAACAGAGAGGAAAGATGTTAGATAGATAGATAGATAGATATAGATAGATAGATAGATAGATAGATGAATCTCTAATATTTTTTCCCTAACATGCAGGGAAGTTGTCCAAAGTGAGAGAGGGAAGAAAACGAGAGGATGTATAGGATAAAGCCAAAAAAAAAAATTGTTTGGTTGTCCAATGAATGCCTTTTTTCAAAAATCGGGTCGGTCGGTCGGGGTTTTTTTTTTTTTTTTTTTTTTTTTCCCTCCCATTGAAAAAACAAAGAAAAACAAAGAAACGAATGACTTCCATTTTTTAGATCACTTTTACGTTTTATTGAGTTATGTAAAATGGGACTGCATGGAAAAATAACACATGTTATAATATAATACTGTTTTATGAAAAATATATACAAATAGATCTAAATATGAGCTGTGTATTTTCGGCGTTTGGGTGAAAAAAAAAGAAAAAAGAGGTTGGTCGGGTCGGGCCGTTTTCAGAGGGTCGGTCGGTCGAGGACAACCAAACAATTTTTTTTTTTTGGCCTAAGTAAAATAGCACATCACTTAAGTCTCAGGAAATGGTGTCGGAGTCGATGATAGTGTATAGGGTAGAACAAAGAAAGGCAAGAAGAAAAAAAAATGTAAAAAAAATAAAAAGGAAAGTCACGACCGAAAATAGAGCAGCAGATTTGATATTAGAGAAGGAAAAGGAAGATGAGAGTATAGACATTAATTTGTGCAATTTTGGTATCTTGCTTAAATGTGAAAAGTCTTCCATTCCTCATGTAACATTGAAGCCACCAGCCCCGGTAATGTAGCACTTCTTCTCAAGTCCGTGCAATAGTTTACAACCTTGCAAAGGACCATTCCGTCATATGAATATATAGTTATTATAAATGATGTCATTCTTGTTATTACTATTTGTGCCATAAAAATATAAGTCCTTTCCTCCTCAATTTTTTCCCTGGATTAAAAAAAATCATCTTTAATTTCACTCAAATATATCTCCGAATTTGATATCTACGGTAGATATGAAAGCATTTCATATAAAAATGTTCACGTATGAGAGCCCCTACTCAAAAATTCAAATAAACATTACTTTGATTTGATTTAATCTCGGTGGCAGTTCAATGAATGAATTCCAATATAAATGATTTATTGAAATCAAATACGAACAAGGTAGAAGACGCGTTATGCGCAATTGAACGTATGAATTTCCATAAACTAGAATACATATAAACATGGGTTTGAATTAAACTTAATCTCGATATTCAGGTCATGGTATTGCATTAAATATATTAAAGTATAATGAAATTTAATTCGAATTTTGTATCATTTCATGTATTCATTTATTTCTCATTTCTCAATACAGTAAATAGTCGATATGATTAGTGAACGGAGTCACATTTTAAACTGATTTAAAAAAAACGCAAACATATTGGAAACCATACGTTGATCTCTGTATCACAGAAATGAAGAGTTCGCACGTTAAATATTCACACGTGTGTCGGGAAGCCCTATCAATATATATTAACCTTTTGTCCCACTTTAGGGATACGGGAGTTGGTCGAACAGTAACGTATAAATCGACTCTGTGATTTGCCTGTAAACTGACGCTTATCGGTCACAGGTTCGAATCTCAGGTACATTTTTAAGATGGTGGCCTTATCTCATGCAGAACCTAAATGGTCGTATCGGATAGATACACAACTCAAAAACCAGACCGTGACTGACTTGAGGGTGTTGGAAAAGATGAGAAAGGAAAAATACCGTATCTGTTTAAAAAAAAAAAAAATAATAATAATAATAACAATGCAATTAAATCGAGATCGTTTTCTATGAGAAAAAGTAAAAAAAGGATGGAGATACGCGGAAAATATATAAGTCAACTATAGAATTATATACATTTTTAGAATTAGATTATTAGGTTGTTGTGATGTTTTGCTTTGATGTTTTGTTTATCTCAAGCCAAAACATTGTGATGGCATGAAATAAAAGGGAATTAGGAATTGGATTTTTGTTTGTTCGTTTTTGTTTTCGGGGTTTTTGGTTGGGGGATAGGTAATTTTTTCTTTTAATATTGGAGGCCAAAAAATATGATAATGGTTGGGGTAATAGAGCTGGACATCGCTAGCGGTGCTCAGGTCATGACTTAATGGGTTAGCAAGAGAGGGACAGGAAGGAAGGAAGGATGAGGATTGGGAGAGGAAAACGGTTTCTCCCAGGGGAAATAACCATTCTTCTTTATCGGAGAGTGCTGCAGCTTAGTTTGGAATTGAGAAGAATGGGGGAGGGGGAGTGCCCCAACAAATTCTGTAACAACTACCCCTGGAGAATTAGCCCCGTACAACTACCACGTCAAAAACCTTCACCCTAACTCTACACCTAACCCTAACCTTATTTCTTGGGGAAGTTGCTCTGTGGATAATTGTTCAGGGGCGGTTGTCCTGATACGGCCCCAAAGGAGACTTAGAAATATTTAACACACTTCTCAAAGCCAATGGCACCCTATGAATAACACCAGCAACACTGTTACCAAACTCAGTAGCGGATCAAGGCGGGGGCACAGGGGACGCCCCTTATAATTTGAAAACCACTCATTGACTGTCCATGTTAAAATCGGAAAATTTCTGCGGTGCCCGACCCCCATTCTGAAATCCTGGATCCACCACTAAAACTCGTTTGGAACACTTGCCCCACGTGCCCCTTGAATCAGGTAATCATGTTGGCTGCTTGACCCCTCTGACAATGGCCATAATTATGGCATAACGCCACAAGCTAAGACGATGACCTTATTAAGGTAGAACGAAATTTGGGAGTCGAAGTCGACTTAGGAGAAAGAAGTACATAATTAAGACAAAGACTATAACATGCTATAAAGAGGAAAACTTAAAAAATGACAACAGTGAAGAACAAATAAAAGACAGAATATTAAAAAAAAAAAAAAAAAAGGGGGATAAAACGATTGAAGAACAAAAAACAAAAAACAAGAAGAATGTGTATAGAAAAGGATATAAGCCCGAGAAAATCCAAATGCGGCAAAGTAGGATAAAAGCAAATCTCTATAATCTCCTGATATCCTAGAAAACAAGCCAAGTTTAGATTCAAACAACAATCCTGGCTCAATACACAGATCGGGGATAGAAAGGCATGGTCTCAGTGGCGGATCCAGGCGGGGGCGCAGGGGACGCCCCCCCTACAATTTTAAAACCAATCATTGACCGGGCATGTTCAAATCCGAAAATTTTGGTGGTGGCCCCCCCCCCCCCCATCCTGAAATCCTGGATCCGCCACTGTATGGAAAATAAAAGACATAACAATACGGGGAAGAAGTAATAAAGCAAATCTCTGTAATCTTTCGTACATCCCAGAAATCGAGCCATATTGAGAACGATACAAGAGTTATCTCGTCTCAAGGAAAAGCTCGAAGGTGGTTAATTTGAAAGTAACCTTCTTGTCGAGTCATAACGATCTCTGCTGATGTAAGGAAACGCCGTCTGTGAGTAAATGAGGGTGTACAGATTGAACGAAGTAGATGCGTGTTATTAGAGATCAGTACCCTGTAACATAAAGACTTACGATGGATAAAAAGTTACGATTTATTTTTTTTCTCAGTAGCCTTATCATGAACAGGGTGCTTCAAAGTTGAAGAACTTAATCCTACCCTAGCCCCCAACCCCTATTTCATGACTGTACTTATGTTCCAAATGAGGCTACCGAGATAAGATCAATCGTAAATTTTTATCGATCGTAAAAAGTCTTTATTTTAAAAGGGCATAGATCTTCATTTATTTAGATGAACAGCCGTCTGACAAGATTAAAGAGAGATTCGAGATTGAAAGGGGGTGAACTTTGCTGCACCATGTTAAGACAATGATCCGAGATACTTGACAGTCGTATTTGATTGAAGCTCATCATGATTTACATTCATTCATTTATTATTTTTATATATTTACTTTTGGGGGGCGGGGGGGGTGCAGCTGACACATAATTATTACTAACAAAATGTTCCTACTTGTTCCCAACAGAATGTTCCCGACCAAAACAGCTCAGTGAATCCAATTTATATTTTTGCAATAAAAAGGACTATATTACTCTTTGTCACAGTGTTCCACAGGGTAAAGTCATATTCACATTGTAAAATCTGAGCATTTTAACTTTGCAAATCACGTTGTCATATAGCGGAGTATATTCACATTGTGAAATAGAAAATCAATATGTGCACACTTTGAGAAACCACAGTACAGTGTGAAATCATAGTAATAATTAAATTCGAAAGGTTTTACAGTATTATATTATGTAAACACCCTTGAATACGCTGTGGGCACTGTGTGCCCTGGTGTGTGTGTGTGTGTGTGTGTGTTTTGTTTTGTTTTTGTTTGTTTTTTGTTTGTTTTTTGTTTTGTTGTGTTTTGTTTTTTTTTTTTTTTTTTTAAAGCAGGTTTAGAACGAACCTAAAGTACACCCAAGCATGGAGCATGAACATTTTTCTTTTATTTTTTATTTTCAATTTTAATGTGGTGAAAATAATAGCAATGTTTTATTTTTTTCCTTAAAATTATAATAATGACGAAAGAAAAGGATATCGGCACGCTTATATTTAACAGGCTTGCTTGCGGAAAATGTTAAACAAGCAAAAATTAAGCTAACATTATTCTAACACGTTGTCGTTAACGCCTTCCAAAATTGAATGACTTGATGGGTTGTTTACAGCGACAAGGTGATTAGATTCGTGTATGTAATAATGATGCTTATGGGGTGGCTCGAATGAAGATACATTGCGGCGTACCGACCATGACGAGAGGAAAAGAGAAATTAAGAACACTGACACCGTGATGAATTAACGATTGAGAGAGAGAAGGAGAGAGAGAGAGAAAGAGAAGGAAAAAGGAAGGAAGAGGAAATATCAGAAGAAAAAGAAAATAAGAATAGGGGTGATGGACAATGATATAAATATACCTGGGCCTTGTTTTTTGTTTTGTTTTATTTTGTTTTTGTTTTGTTTTGTTGTTGTTGTTGTTGTTGTTGCTGTTTTTTTGTTTTTTTTTTGTTTGTTTGTTTTTTTTTTGGGGGGGGTCGGATGAGGGTAAGGCAGATTGGGACAATAACTGCCTAATTTGCAGTTAACAACCTAGATTGCAATCTTAGTTTTTTTTTTTTTTTTGGGGGGGGGGGTGAGGTTGCAATTGCATGTTAAATTCATACATTGTTAAATAGTTATTTTACTAGTTATTGTTTTGTTGAATAGCGCTTTGTATCTACTTAGAAAAGGGTTATATAATATTTCTGCATATTATATATTATTTTATTTTCATTACAACTTCATTTGCATTATATATAACAAATTATAAATTACCATTATAACACAAATTATTACATAATGAATAGAAGGAATTATAATCTCAGTCACTCACTCACATACTCAATCCCTTGACTCTTACGGAGTCTTTGGGGGACTTGGGGGGAAAAAAGAATATCTGTTATATCTCTAGAGAACAGGAACATTTTCAAACACCTTCATTTTGGTTTTAAGCATGTGAGTGGAGGTCAGCCATCTTGTCCTCCCTATCAACCTGTTGACTCTTCATACTTATTGATCCACACTTCTGACCCGAACCCATTCGCTCGAACTTGATTCCCTGCAGTCGGGCGTTCGTTCAGTGTGACCCAATTTGTATCCAGTACTGGCGGATTCGGAGTATGCGACAGGCGTGTGCCCCCCTCTCCATCTTTTATTTATTTATTTGTTTGTAATTTATTATTATTATTATTTTTAAACCGCTCATTGACTGTACGTTAACATCGAAATGTTTTTACATGCGCCCTTATTTTTCAGATTATCCGGCTGTACCCCTTCCTCCTATTTTCACATTATAGATCCGCCACTAGTATTGTTCGAGAACGAGAGCAATGATGTTTGTATCAATTCTGTCACAAACCCAAAAAGGGTTGTTTGGCAAATATAACGTAAAATTTATAGTATCTTGACATTCTCAGTGTAAAACTCGAATGTGTTTGCTTGGCCTAAAAGAAGAGTAATTACAAGTCATGATGTCAATGCGGAGACATAGAAAATACACTAAAGTTGGAAATGGCACTAAATTACACTAAAGTTGGAAAAAGCGGGGTTATCAAAGATACATTCATGTACAAAGAAAAAAGTTTGTACAAAATAAAAGGAAGAAGGAGAAGACGATGATGATGAAGAAGAAGAAGAGAGAAATGGAAGAAGAAGAAGATAAAGAAGAAGAAGAAGATGATGATGATGATGATGATAATGACGATGATGATGATGATGATGAAGAAGATGAAGAAGAAGACACCAGAAAAGGTGAAAGAATCGAAGGGTGATTATAGTCAGGGAACGTCATAACTCTCCAAAGGCAAAGGCGACAGACTTCATGAAACAAACGTCATTTAAACAGTGACATAGTAGAGTGGTAGATGCAAAGGCAATTTTGAAAGGAAAGACAGAAAGAGAAGAAGAAGAAGAAGAAGACTTTTTTTTTTGACTTTTCAAATAAAACTTTATTTACAAATCAAGTCAACAAACAAATTAAATTACAAATTAAAAGATTGATGAAAAATAGCATGAAACAGTTTGACATCATATTGGATTTTAAGAAATGAACAGGAATATTAATCAGACAAAACATACATAATTGAAACAAAGGTAATAAAATACAATAACACATTAATACTGATCTCTCATAAGAGATCATAAAAATCAATTGTAAACTTTTAATCTAAATCAACCATGTTGAGAAGTCCCCATCTCTTTGAAATGGAAGAAGAAGAAGATCAAGAAGAAGAAGAAGAAGAGGATGATGATGATGATGATGATGATGATGAAGATGATGATAATGATGATGATGATGATGATGATGATGATGGTGATGATGATGATGATGTAGAAGAAGAAGAAGAAGAAGATCAAGAAGAAGATCAAGAAGAAGAAGAAAAAAAAAATAGAAGATGAAGAAGAAGAACAAGAAGAACAAGAAGAAGAAGACACCAGAAAAGGTGAAAGAATCGAAGGGGGATTACTCAGGAAACGTCATAACTCTCCAAAGGCAAAGGCGACAGACTACATGAAACAAACGTCATTTAAACAGTGACATAGTAGAGTGGTAGATGCAAAGGCAATTTTGAAAGGGATGAAAGAAAGAGAAGAAGAAGAAGAAGAAGAAGAAGAGGATGATGATGATGATGATGATGATGAAGATGATGATGATAATGATGATGATGATGATAATGATGATGATGATGATGATGACGTAGAAGAAGAAGAAGAAGAAGAAGAAGAAGAAGATCAAGAAGAAGATCAAGAAGAAGACGGAAAAAAAAAATAGAAGATGAAGAAGAAGAAGAAGAAGAAGAAGAAGACACCAGAAAAGGTGAAGGCAATTTTGAAAGGAAAGAAAGAAAGAGAGCGACAGAAATAGAGAGAGAGAGAGAGAGAGAGAGAGAGAGAGAGAGAGAGAGAGAGAAATAGAGAGAGTGAGAGAGAGAGAGAGAGAGAGAGAGAGAGATGTCAGAAACAAACCTTTCGGAAGTATTAGGCATAAAATGACGTCACTCTCAATCACCCCAGCGCCATCATCTTCATCCGCAGATCCAGAAACGGCGGGCTCGAGCGAGAAGGCAAGAATAACTCGATAAGTTCGCGTTAAACGATGACGACGATGACGTCAGTGAAATCGGACGATGATGGACATGCTCATCAATGAGGACTTCGACTGAATAAAGAAGACGTGGTCGAAAATAGAGTCAAGGAGTCGTTGAAGAGAAAGCGATTTTATTTGTATTCCGTGTCTCTTTGCAGTGTGCATTTGTTCCACCTCACCATTATATTCGTTGATTGATTGGAGCTGCATTTATAAGGTGCGGATACAGACTTTTAAGATATATTTTGCAATAACATCATCAGCATTAGACTGCGGTCTTGTTTATGTTTCTCGTAATCTGTATGATGTAGGATGCTTCTTTAATCTTTTGGAAGTTCACCTAAAAGTGGTCAAAAATGGTTTGAACATGTTGAACATCATTCGATTCAAGTTTACGCATCCATACTCTTTATTAAACCAATATTTCATATAAAATGATGATATTTAGTAGATTCAGTAACTTGTAAAAGAAGAAAGAAAGGGGAGATAAAAGATTGTGTCTCTTAAAAACATCTGTTTGTTTATTACATGAGACCATTCAGTTTTTTTGATTGATTCAAATTTTGTCTATATCCTTTTCAGAACATAACATTCAATTATTGTGATGCTTACAGATTGAATAAACGGATGAAATAGTGTATCTGTTGCCAACATTCACTTGCCTTAACCGAACATTATAATCGTTGATTGATTGGTGCATCTTTTGATTGGCAGAGACTTAATTTTCCTCGCAATAACATCGTTAGCATTTATTTGGTTATAAGGTCTTGTTTTTGCTTCCGTGTATTCTTTATGGTGCGGAATATTTCTTTCATCTATCTACAATTGTCTTTACCATGCTGGGCAACAGAAATGGTCAAAATGTACATTTATTTCCAAGTCCATGTATTCAAGATTTTTTTTTTTTTTTCCTTTGGGAAACATAAAGATACAGCTATTGTAACATTAAAGAGATACAATAAAGGATTCAATATTTGCAAAGTAGTTCAGTATAATGTAAGAAAGAAAGAAAAGAAAACAACAATTGAACAGAAACGAATGGCTTTGGTTAAACAAATTAATCTTTAGCATTTCTATAAGCTTTTAATGCCGCTGCTTGACTTTGTTTTATTTAGATGCATAAAACTTTCGCGATACTTCTACTAATATCATTTTTCATCAACTCTCCTCCTCTCATTACTCTCTGCCTTTCTCTTTTCAATACTTCCCGTCCCGATATTAATGACAAATCCCTCAAGGAATTAATTAGCAGCGACCAGGGTGGCCAATTAATAAAAGACACGTCCAATATTTTGACCAGCAGGTCATTTTCCCTCGGGCGAAAACTCTATGAAAAAAAATTGAATGATATATTGCAAATACGTTGGCTTATACCAGCGATATATTTTTTTTTCGTCATAATATTTGTGATATTTTTAGGCTTAGCAGAGAGCGTGTGTAGAATTAGAAAGAAAGTAGATCATATGCCTTTATAATTTGTCATATGTTAAAAAAAGTGGAATTCATTCACAGTTGGCATATTAAATACTTTAAACTCGGCTCATTCGGGAAAAACAAATACAAATTGTAAACTCATCAGAGCAACTTATGCCTTTGTTTGTATATTTAAATCTAAATATGGAGTCATACTCATTATTGAATAATATAAATGATTAATGCCCATAAATTGTCCACCCCCCCCCCTCTCTCTCTCTCTCTCTCTCTCTCTCTCTCCCTCTCTCTCTATCTTTCTCTCTCTCTATATCTTTCTTTCTCTCTCTCTTCCTCCCTCTCTCTCTCTCTTTCTTTCTTGCTATCTCCCCATCAGTCTCCATATCAATATCTCTGTACGGTCTTCTTTCCCATCTCCCGCCCCCTCTCTCCCTCTCTCCCTTTTCAAACATCAGGCCTATACAGTTGATATTTTGTCATGTAACTATGGCTACTACTCCACCTTTCAACATATTCAATAATCCCATTCGTAGTGGTCAACCTGCATTTCGTAACCCTAGCTCGTATTTCGGTCTTCAACTGCGGTCATTCGATCTACATAAATATTGACTTGGATATACCCTCAGCCTCTGATCTGCAATGCTATACTATACACCGCGGCGTTTTGAAAGACAAACCAGACGTTATCAAAGAGTAACGTGCAGTAGAGTATGTAAGACACGACTTGGGTTTCCAAAGAATCAGCCCGTCATTATAGGTAAAGGACTTAAAGCTTTTGATATCCCAATGCTTACATTAACTATACACAAACCTGTTTTTTCTTCTTTCCATTCAACCTCTTCTCTTGTATAATGTGACTGGAGGCAAATATATTTCTCTCTCAATTATCTTCGAGAGGTTGGGATGAGGTACTTGTTTACCAAATCATCTCCGATTCTGTGACTTTCCAGCCTAGCTAGGGCGATGCGCTTGTTTAAAAATTCATTGAAAATCGCCTTGCTTTGTTTACACCCATCCATAGGAAGCGAAAGTGAGAAATACAAACGGAGAGAGAAAGATAGAAAGAGAGACTATGTAGAATAAAAGCAAAACAATAATTGATGAGCGAAAGTGAGGATATTTTGGTAGATAGGGGAAGACTGGACAATTTTATAGAAATAGATGCTGAGCAAAAGAAAACTAGACAGGGCTAGACTTATTTCACATTTTCCACATCCACCATCCAACTCACGCGCCCTCCCAAACACACACACCCACACCCCACCGCAGTCACACCCACATCCGCCATCCCACTCGCTCGTCACACTTCACTCTTCCTTGCACGCACATGCTCAAATAACTTTTTATACACACACACACACACACACACACACACAACACAGACACACGCACACAAACACACACACACACACACACACACCCTCGCAGATACTCTATCATCCCACTCACACACCTACGCACACCCTCACACCAATTTCGAGTATTCCAATGTCAATAAGCATATCCTAATACCTCACCTATATAATGATGACCAAGCAGTGGTTTTCCTATATGATTTCCAGGATGGCTAAACGTCCTCATTTTATTTCAACACTTTGCGATAAATACCTGAGAGACGAAAGGGCAAATAGGCTAAGTGTTGACCGAGTATAGAGCTTCAGAGCCTACCTCACTATCCTCTTGGGACGTCTGAAACAAACAACCTTATATCTCATGATCCTAGCTTTCTCTTTTTCCCTTT
>CALNVZ010000218.1:6207770-6224284 GCA_940671915.1 Paracentrotus lividus
AAATACAAAAAGTCTATGGCCGCGTTCGCTTTGCGTAGAGTGATAGCGCCCTCTTCCCCTTAAGTTTACAACTAGAATTGATATGTGTTCGTAGGTTAGGTGATTCGTTAGTCGGAACGAACAACTTTCCTATACATGGAGGTTTCTTTGTCTGAAAATACATGAAATATCAGGTTCATATATCCAAACACTTGGTGTCAGTGTACAAAGGTTTGATTTTCCGAATAAGACTAGTTGATCTGAAATTATATTTAGGTTAATCCGATACGAAAATGAGACTTGCTGATCTGACAATGGAATTAATGGATTCGCTTATCTGAAGTGAGACAGGGGTATACTGTTGTGGCTATTCTATTTTCGGATTAACGAACCCTATTTCATTTTCGGAGAATCGAAACTTCGAGTTAACGAATCTTCAAATCCGGACCAAAGAACCTCCGCACGAACGAACCTTACGACCAAGGAACCTTAGGACCAAGGAACCATCTCACCAACGAACCTTAGCACTAAGGAGCCATCTGGGGGGCATTTCATCAAAGGACTGGTCAGACATTTTGTCCGACAAATTTGCTCTTAGCCAATCAGATGCAAGTATTTCAGTAGCTTATAACAGTTTGTCGGACAAAACATCCGACAAGTCCTTTCATGAAATGGATCCCAGGTGGTATCTCGGTCACGTCTCTATACGACGGGGAAAATCTAATTTAGATATCATCATATTTGATTTTCCCCCGCTCAGGAGACTCAAGAGACGTCTCCGAGACATCTCCGTGACTATTCTCAAACCTGTCTCATGGAAAGTGAGATACCACCATTAGGACTGATGAGTTTGTTAACATCAACACACCTTGTTTTTGCAAAAATAAGTGAATCTGAGAAAAACATAATCCATGATGAGTATTTGTTGATGGGAAGCTGTATTTTCCGAAATATGAAACTCACCAATGTTCATTTGTTGATATTCGTTGCTTTCTGACATTTCTGTTCTCTCTAAATTCGCTTTTATACTTCTCTTACCTGACAAAAGGAGTATATTGGTCTGATAAACACTAAAACCGCGATTCGCTTCGAGCGCAAATCAATTTTTATTCTACGTCATAGGTATTCCCGTTATTCTCTATTCTTAGTGTGGTATTTTCAAATGACATTCTATCAGTTTGCTGGTGACGGAATGTGAGATTTCGCGAGGTTCAAAAATAGGTATCAAATATTTTCCCGGCCTTGCACTTGCAATAATGATGAATGGTGGATGACGACCGGCGGGAAACGTGTCTTGTGGTTCATATTTGGAAATACAATTGACATTGAATGTGCATTGATTGATTGATTGAATGAATTCCCATGTATTTGCCTTGGGGATGCGATAAAACATTGTTATTTCATGTAACGCATGCGTTGTGCAGTTCATTACTTTGCCTTGCATTCATCATTTTTTTGTCATGCATCACAATATTGAAAATGGAAGGAAATAAAAATGTACATACGTATAATCTAAAGAAATTCCTTAAAGGGGAAGTCCGAACCCCAAATAAGTTGTTTTGAAAAGCAGAAAAATTAGAAAAACAGATTTAAAAAAGAAAAGCGGACTACTAATAAGAAAGTTATTAATTTCTTTACGATGTAAAAAAAAAATAAGATCACTATACCAAATTGGCTACAACTGTGATGTAATGTTGCACTACTTGCCATGCCATGTGGAAGTGGTGTGGTCGAGTGGATAAGTAAGCGGACTTACGATCACAAGGTACGCGGTTTGAATCCCGTTCATTCCACTAGCATCTTCGGCAAGATGTCAATCTGCAATTTGCCGGATAGCCTAGCTAAGCCGGGAAATAATTAGTTAACACTATAAGCGCTTAGAAACACTAAGGTGGATATCGTATTAAGCGTTATATATATATATATATAAATGCAACTATTAGTACTATTATTATGCATGTTCTATATTATTTTATGATAAATATTCACTTTACTTGTTCAGAGATTGTTTTCCTCGCAACTTCACCCAAGTTATATTGATGGCAATATGTTATTGCATCTATGATATTGTAAAATCAGCATCCCATCTATAAATACAAAAACAAAGATTTTAAATAGGTTATCAGTATAGAAAAAAAAGATATTCATGAACGTTGAAATTCACAAAAAATATCACTTTATGCACAATGCATAATGTTTTATTTATAATGCATAGATGCAATAACACATTTCCATCAATTCAACTCAGGGACAAATCTTGACAAATAAAGTGAACATTTAGGATAAAACAATATAGAACATATATTTATGGCAACTAGTGCAACTATGACATTTTGGTATAGTGATCAGATTTTTTTGCATCGTAAAGAAATTAATAACTTTCTTATTAGTAGTCCGATTTTCTTCAAACTTTTTTTAATCCGTTTTTCTAATTTCTCTGCTTTTGATAAAAACAACTTATTTCGGGTCCGGACTTCCCCTTTAAGGCCCTCTATCTCACTAGCCATTAGAATACTTCGCGATTAGTCCGCAACTCGAGTTTCTACCTACATGTAGCAGTAGACCAAATAAGTCACTGCTGTAATATTGTTGTAAATTATGTAAAATTATATAATGTAATAGGTAAATGTGCATTGCCATGGTGACCCCTATTCAAGCTCCGTGCTTACAAAGATCCTCTCGTCCTTCTACATAATTTGTGTTAAAAGATTATTTGTATTATGTATCATAAAAAGGAAATAAATATTTACTTGAATTAAATTTTGATATATATCGCTGCTCACTCCGAAAACAAATCTTCCAGCATCCTGCCATTTAGGAATTTCTTCAGGGATATTATTATTTTTTTCTAAATTTCAGGGATTTCTCAAAGAATATATTAATAACCTTTCACCGCCAGGCTCTTGAGTTTGCTAAAATTAATATGTATTTATATCTCAAAATAAATTAATTCTTTGCACACCTGTTTCTTGTGCAAGATTGTTTTATTCAATTCAATTAGTTCGTTTCATACGTTTCCGTCTCGCTTTTGCTTCGGGATTATCTCGCATCTAAAAATGGTATATTGATTGTTACGATTCTTTATAGCTTTACACCTAAGAGCGAAATTAAGTGTTTTTCTATATGGTTCGGGTATGGCTCTTGGCTAATCGCATGAAGCCGACTGCATAGGCTAATCAATATCCTTGAATTAATGAACCCTGATTTAAAAAAAAAACGTCGAAAGGTGTAGAGTATGGAAATATTTATAGCTTGTTGGTAAAAGAAATTACATATTTCTTAACAAAGACTGTTTTGTACATTTTGAAGTTAGAGTATCAATATACACTATAAGTGAACCCTTTAATGAAGTAACCAAAAGTTTATTTAACATTCTTTTATTTTTTTAATTTAACCTGTTTTCATTTCGCTTTATATACGACTCCAATTTATCATGAGTTTTAATTTACATGCGCTTTTCGTATCCCTCTCATTTTGATATCTAAAGAAAATACTTCAAAATGTCTTGATGCATGACATGTTCACATCAATTTAACCACTTAAAGACATTAGTTGCGTTCTGTTTGTCTCCATTTTTCTATTTTTTTCTAGAAAATAAAGTTTGAAAACAATAATTTTACCCCTTCTCGAATTTGTCCGTGATTTCCTACACGAAGATGAAAAAGCCGAAAGTTGTCTTTAACTCTGGAAGCCTCGTGGGTTGCCTTCAAACATCAAGGGTAACATAAATCGACAACTCATTTCTCTGCTAATTTGATTCCCATGATTACTAATTGCCTTTAATGAAGGCGAGGGAAGGTAGAGAAGTCATCCCGAGGGCAAGCCTCAATCTACGAGTGACTTTTCAAAAAAATATATGATTTAAAAAAAATCACATATTTCTTTTTTTTTCATCAAGGAGAAAAGAGGGGTAAAATCCCAAAGGCATTCGGTGATATTTCGGCAAACAAGATATTGGAATAGGAAGGTGATATAGACTAATGAATAAAATGCATTTTGTTTAACTCGGGCCCAAAACCACGTCACGGCATTAAATTGGAATGTTGGGAGTTTGTAGAATCTTCTTTTCCTTTTCGAAGAAGAAAATGAGCCAATTTTGTTGGGAAAAAAATAATTTTTGCATTTGAGTGATGGGGTCTATTCATTAAAAAAAAATGAATTGGCATTAATCGATTTTGGGGTATAAATTCAACAAGTATAACAATATTGATCAAAGCAATGAATGAAATTGTCAATTACTTGCATGAGAATAAAAAATTGATAGGATTAAAAAATTATACTTGTTTTGTTTTGATTTTTGTTTGTTTGTTTGTTTGTTTTTGTGTTTTTGTTGTGTTTTTGTTTTTGTTTTTGTTTTTGTTTTTTTTGCAATCGCCTTTGTATTCTCGTGCAATATCTTATGACAGATAATGTTATTTTGGATATCTTTCAATTATTTCATTGTTTGATAAGCAAGTTTGTTTGTTTTATTATCGAATTGATAACGTATATGAAATAGCGTATTAAAATCCATTTATAGGTAACTCAGAATAAAACACATTCATTTAAGAAAGAATAATACTGATATATTATTGAAAATAATAATGTTTTGATATCGCCATAACTCATGACCTCCTAATTTATTTTTCAAATACATTAAGGTCATCTAAGTTACATCGAGATGAACGCCCTGCATCGTTCAACAAAACAGGTCATGACTTACATCTTAAAAACGGACGAATTACATCGTGTTATGTAACGACGTGATCTAATTGTTTTTCGTCAGCGTAAAGACACGCCTGTTAAGGAAAGAAGAATGAGGCATATATTCTATCCAAATGAGTAAAATGATCTACTCTCCCCCAGAGGAGAGAAAGATGCTAATTGCAATCGAAAGAAAGAAAAATAAACCCTTTTGTGGTAAACCCACGCTAAAGTCTTTTCACACGCTCATCGGAAGTCTCGCTTCCATTCACTCTCCCATTGTATATTCACGGTACGGTATACGCGTCCGTATTGGTATAAACGCCGCGGTCACGTGACTACACAGAAGAGGCGCCGTGTACTCTGTATATCGTATATCGCTTCATTATTGGTCTTGTGGAGCGGGAGAACTGACGGGCTGTTTCTCCCAGCGACTTTTTCGATACATTGCATTCTAGTGACTAACAGATTGAACTTGAGTGTTCCTACTCCAACCGGGATATAATTACTGTTTATTTGGTGTAACTTTCTGCTTCTGTTTCCTTATTCTTCTAACAGAATATAACGTGGAATCAAATTAGATGACGTTGGGGTAGCAGTAAATCAACATTTTGTAAGTATTCCAATTTTTATTTCAACCTTTTTGATTTTGTTCTGTTTCCAAAATTTTCTGAATACGTTACCAAAGTTTTGCACTTTCATTATTATAAATATTTCTGTATTTTCAAAACAATTATGTAAAAGTATTATTATATTTTTCATTCATATTCAGGTTTCCTATTGATTATGTTATTACATACGTAGGCCTAATTCAAAAGAAGTATACCCCATTAAATCACAAGTAACATCATAATAAATAATATCGAATTCAGTTTCATTTTGTCACTGGTTAGCGTAAATTGGTATTTATTTTGAAATCCGCGCTTTATGCTGTAAAGGCTTCTTAAATATTTAGATATGTTTTCATTAAACCTTGCATTTTTGCACTATTAATATCATGATGTTATTTTCTTTTGTTTTCATGGCGCGCGGCGGCAACTCCCATACATATTTTGAGAACGATTTTTAATATGTTTATTTTTTTTAATTTTTGTTATTAACTCTGAAACTTGACAAACATTACAGAGCTTTTATGACCCCACAATCATAGGGTACATGTTGCTTAACTAAAATAAATCATGACGTTTTCAAATGAATTCATTGGATTCATCTTCGTTTCAGGGATATTAAGGAAAGTAATAACAGGGGGAACCCAGAAAAAGGAAACCCAACTTTGATGACAATAATTTCAAAAATATTCCAATGGGGATTATGAAATTTATATCACTGTAAGGTAGCTAAGCTCATTACCATTCTAGATGGATATCTCTCTCACCCTCACGCAATATCATGCTTCGCCTGAACCCCATTGTTTCTGAAAAGTCTTGGTTAAAATGTTGTGCGCTTGGGTTTCACTTTCAGTGCACTCTCGAGATGGTGGTGTGATGAAGTGTGCCTGGAAAAGGAAACCCAACGTTGATCATCAACAATTTCAAACATATTTTTAGTTTAGTGCGGTGGATTAAGAAAGATTAATGATCACTGGTAAGGTTAAAGTAACCATTTGACCATTTCATAAGATACCTCTCGTCGAGCTCAGCCAATATCATGCATCACTGAACCCATTGTTTTGAAAAATTGTCTCCGCAAATTGGGATATGTTCTCTTCATGCTCCTTGAGATGAGTTGCTTTTAAGTTCCTAAACAATCTAAGTAGGAGCATTCCCGTGACTTTAATAAATGGGTTTGAATAAATGGGTTGGAGAATGTATCTACTTCTATTTAGTCCGGTTATATTACCAACTCCAGGTATTGCATCATGTTTACTGCTCACAACAACCCAGAGAACCTTTAGTTCTCCGTGAGAATGTAAGAAGCATGACAGTGCATCAATCACAATTTTTCAAGATATTTTCAGAACAATGGGTTCAGGTGATGCGTGACATTGGCGAGCTGAAAGAGATATCAATAAAATGATAATGAGTGGCACTTTCCAGTGATATAACGTCATAATTACCACTGTCATGTTTTTTAAAAATGATTGACTGATGCAAAGTTGGGTTTCCCTTTTTAGGCACATGCAATCATATCTCTCATTCTGCAATTTATGCGTGAAAGTGAAAGCCACCTCACATTGTTGGCAAGACATGGGATTTCAAAACAAGTGGGGTTGTCAAGTGGATGCGGGGTGTGACATTTGTTGGAGGCTGAGCAAGGTATCGGATTAAAATGAAGTGAGTTGCTATTTCCGCGAGTGATATTAGGAATTTTTTGATAACACTCGATGGGTGGAATATTTTTGAAATTATTGATGATCAAAGTTGGGTTTCCTTTTTTCTGGGTCACCCTGTATATCATACATCTTTTGAGACTTGGGTATTTAGTTTGCCACTGACATTGATTGAGTTGTTTTTCACAGTAATCCATCTCTAATCATGCCACATACCTTTCCCAGATCTTATATCAAGGACAATCTATATATTCTTCCTTTTTTTTTTAAAGAATAGCACATTGAAACTCGGGAAAAAAAATTGTACGAATATAGTTACATTTGATTGTTGGATGTTTTTCTAAACTCGTCATTATAAGACACATGTTCCTTGAATGAAAATACATCATGACGTATTCAAATAAATTCATTGGTTTCATCTTGGCTTCATCGGGTTCATTGATACTGAGGAAGGCTCAGATATAATATATCTTGAGTATTTAGTTTCCACTGTTATTGATGAAGTTGTTATTCATAGGATTATATGCCTTTCTCTGATCTTAAATCAAGGGCAACCTAGTCTTTGTTGGGCTACTAAACTTGATTTGTGATATCTCTAACTTGGGACAAAAAGTGTTGGGTTTCTTTGATGACGTTGATTCGATGCAAGAATTCGTACAAATATTTATTCTCAATCGAGGGCGTTCTCAGGAGGAGTTATCTTACTAGATCTATGTTTCATACACGTATACAACTATTTATGTTCCTAGTATAAATCTTGTCTTCGTTCTTGCTTTTCTTCTTCGTGTTTTGATTCATTTATTTTCACATTAATCGTAATTGTGTGTTTGTATATATATTTGAAATCACACACATAAAAAAAAACTATAGGGCCTACATAATATAAAAATACTATAAAATAGATGAAAACCAACTAGTAGATAAACATTATTTTTTATTCAGAGCATGAAGGAAGCTAAGCAAAGGACATAAACCTTTCCGAGGCCACTTGTCTCCATTAACATTGACTAGATCTGACAAATGTCCATTTCTTCTGCCTCGATTTATTCGCGCATTATGCTCTCGTATCCTAAAACGTGATGAAATGTTTTTTTTTTTCTCTCTCTCTCTCTCTTTCTCTCTCCATGAATTATGTTAAAACTTCGTAGTTTCAAGGACATTCTCACTTGTTTCCAATATGTCTTCGGGCCTCATTTGCAAGATTCTACGTCCATGCTATGTTTTCTCTCTCTCCCTTCTCTCGTCATTTCTCTCTCTCTTTCTCTCTACCATTTGACCTTTATTAATCTATCTGCTTTCTCTCGTTCTTTCTTTGGTTTTTTTTTTCTGTCTTTGGGAAATTATGCCCATTAATGCATATCATTTCCATTGTGCAGATATTAAAAAAAAAAAAACCACGCCGTTGATACCCACCATTATTTTCGTGCCAAAGTTTTTTTTTTTTTTTTTTTTTTTTTTTTACTTTCCTTGGTGTTTCTTGCTAACGTCAGACAACATGACATTTGCCTTCTTCTATTCGAAAGATTAATTACTTTTTAAGGATCAATTGAAAGCTGCATAATCAATCACGTGACTTGTCTTTTAATTTTCTTCATTAGAACGCCACCCACTCCCGTCTTTCTCCGATAGCATTCGATTCGTCAAACACGGAGCTTGAATGGTTTTCCACGCAACTTAATTAAACTTGACCGCGTGAACCTTGCTTTGATCAATTACACCTTGTTGCCCTCGCATTATTACATTATTGGTTTTCACTTTCCTCATATAGTCCTCTATTCCTCTCTTTTGTCATTTATTGCCATTTCAATTCATTCCCTGACCCTCAATTCGTCCTAAAGATGCTAAATGATCAAATTATCATTTTGTGTAGCACTTCAAGTCTATTTTGGAGCAAAAGTAATCTTTTGTTGTATTTCATCATTCCGTATAACGCTTTCGTCTGTCACGCCCTTCTTTCTTTCTCTCTCTCTCTCTCTCTCTCTCTCTCTCTCTCTCTCTCTCTCTCTCTTTCTCTATCACTCACTCACTCACTCACTCACTTTATACTTTATCCACATAAATGCCCTCGAAAAAGCATAAATGTGCTGTTTAGTCAACCCGCTTTCCTTCATTTATTTCAACCTATACATCTCGAGTTTCCTAATGTCACTTTATTGTGTACCTATCATCGTAGGATTATGTTTCTTCAGCTTTCATACCTCAGCAGACCCCCCCTATTTTTGTTTCTCTTTGAACACCTTTCCCGTCGCAAAAGCACATTAATTATTTTGTTTCGCCTACCCACTTTTCATACTTATCTCTTCGTCTAGTTTCCACCTTCCGCTTTAAACATCCAAATTATTATGAATGTCACTTTCTTTTTTTTTATCCATCTACTCCGTACGACTGATCTCTCTCTCTTTCTCTCTCTGTTTGTCCGTTTATCACTATCTTTCCATTCGCTCAGTCACAGTGTACATGACGGATTACGAATGCACAGAAAAATAAATAAAAAAAGAGAGAGAAAAAAAAAAAAAGAAATAGGTGGGGGAAAAAATTACTTGATGTGCGTAACTATATTCCTTACTTTGTCTATATATAAAATACAACTCGCACATTACGTCATTACATACATAAAATCAGTATGTTTTTTTTTTTTTCTTGCTTTAAACCCAAGATTCCTCCATCATTTATCTCTCATTCACCATTGCTTCCAACCCCTCCTCTTCCTTCTCCTCTCCCTCCTCCTACTTCTCTTCTGTCCAAACTCGCAGCAGTAATAAGTGCCTATCTCGTAAACTCAATCAAACCCGCCCCAGTGGACGTTACTTTCACACTCCATTGCGGACCATTTCCCTCGCATAATTTGTGGTCCACACCTCCCGGCGTGTACCGTGGTGTCCCTCGCTCGATCGTTCGTACGGGCCGTGTTTATACCTTTTGATCGCTACCTGATAGCGCAGTCACATATACGACGCATGGCCAACGCACATTATGCGCTGGTTGTGCGTTTCTCATTCGTCGAGCGCGCTTAGCCAACGACATGCATACATTTACTCAAATATTCTTCACAAATGGTATGAAAATGATTCTAAAATGAATGCCTCTAATATGCGATTGATTGACAAAACAATGAAATTGACCGGAAAACCTATATTAGACAACCTGAGAATTGGACAAAATGCTGTTGGACCAAGTGGATATAAACCGATTCGAATATTCGATTGTAGCATCGCTTGTCATGTATAAACGCGGCCAAACAAGTACAGTCGACACATGACTAGCGCGATTATGCAAGCAACCTACACTTAGTTACGATTCAATAACGATTAATCCTACATCCATGACAGCAGACTGAAAGGTGTTGCACGAAGTGGCTTGCCTCAAAGGAATCTCCTATCCCCGTATTGGTGTGTGTACGAACATGGGTGATTTCATTTCACTCATCCACAGGTTTAGATAAAAGATTTAGTCGAATAATAGACAAAGTGATACTGAAATAGTTAGTAACACTACTCACTTTCCCCTCCGTCGAACTGATTATACAGGTAAAATCCCCATTTAATTTTTACCGATTAAACACACGATTTATTTTTAGGAGGCATTTTACGCTTTAACAGATACTGCTTTCATAATACCCTTCATTATTAACCCATTTTCTACTGAATCTAGGTAGTTCCTATTTCAAGTCTATGGGAATGATATTGATTCAGTAGTCAAAGGGTCTAAGTGGGGATGTGTAGTTGTTTAATGGGTGAAACAGAGCATATGACGCATGGAAAATGTGATGAATTAAGTTTATTCTTCGAGACTTTATGTTGACACACCCAATGCTGTTAATACATTACAATGTACTTTTGAAGAGTCAAAATTAAGTATCTGCTAAGATAATGCTAAGTAAATCATGTAAATTGTCTTTTCTTTTCTTCTTTTCTACGAAAATCTGGGAAAGGGTGGCTAGAATAATGAGTTTGCGGAATTAAATAAATTATTCATTGTTGTGGCGTAACTACAAATAATCTTCATTCGCTCTATTTGCATTTAGGATCTATATTGTTACTGTTGTTTTTTTGTTTTTTTTTACAACGATGGATCCAGGCGGGACACAAAAAGCGCGGCCATTGCTTTCTTTTTTTGTTTTTGTTTTTTTTTGTTTTTGTTTTTTTCCTTCCTCACAACCCCTCGTTTTTTTTTTCTTCTTCTTCTTTTCTTTTCTCTATTTCTAAATCCTGGATCCATTGTTTGTTATGGTTCGTATTTCTTTCGGAAAAGGCGTCTGGGTGAATGATGCCTCAACCCAAAGAGAAATAAAGTACAAAAATACATACCGTTTTTGATTTTTCTCAAAAGATCACGGATAGGAAAATTTAACTGTCTTCTCTACCTTTTTTTTCATATTCTTTTCTTATCGAGCGAATAGAAACAATTCGGCATTGTACCTCAATATTAACCTTCTATTTAAAAAATGAAACACCTTTCTTCTCGGTCGAAAGGTTATTATTTCAGATTCTTCGGTATTATTCCGACTGGTTACTGTTGATAATCGTATATCGTTCTAGCTAATGGCAGGTATTCTCGAAGGGTGACTCAACTAACTTTTGTCACCCTTTGAGAATACCGGCCAATGATTCTACTGCGCACATGGCTTGTGATATCCATATGTGAAATATGGAGGTGTGTGCCAGGGGTATAAAGCCGGGGGAGGATCCGATTAGAGGGATAAAGTGGGGGTGGGCGGGGGTAAGTTGGAGAATCCCGACTGGCTAGAAAATCAATATTCGGAATATTCTATTTCTGCCGATGCCTTTCCCTCATGAATTAAATCATTATATAATTTCCGAAGAATCTTGGTTTCATTTCTTGCGCTGTTGCCATTTTATTTTATCTTTTCAAACAGACGAAAATTATTTCAGTTGATGAAACAGAACCATGATATCAAACTACCCCAGTGACCCTTTTTGGCAAAGGTTATAATTCTTTTAATGCATGAAGTACAAGCAAATGAACTGTAATCGAGTAGTTACTAGTATATTATAATTTTGTAAAAGATGGAAACGTGGCAATAGATGTGTGAAATAGTTGAATGGTAATTTAGCACTTTTTCATTAGTGTTGAAGAAAAATTTGAATTTACAACCAAGTGTCGAAACTGTTGAAAGGTGCTTCATAGTATCCAGTTCTATCAATCTTAAGATTATTTTTATTTTCGAGAAGAGATATTATCGTATGGCCACTTTGCCGATAACTGTCTTCCATACCTGCGTCCTCCTGCGTCCAAAATTATAAATTTCTACGCAATTCGACGTATAACAAACGTAGATAGCCGCACGTCCGGATGTGACCATCGTATAAACCGTGCATCTTTGTAGCGAATCAACGTACTGTTTCAAGAAAGAAGACTTTTGGCGGTTTTACCCTCGAATATACGGATCTGATGTAGAGTAAAATCGACTTTCCATAATTTACCGCATGTTGTTTTAAAGAGTATTGTTGAATTTGGTATTTACGAGAATAATCTAAGGAAATTATTTAAACATCTCACTGACTTGTAATACCTGACAAGTCATACCCTTTTTTAGATGATGTTTGCTTCATATTTTTAAATGTATAATAACAAGAGAAGCAAAAATAAGTAATTCTCGTACTTCATTGGTGGCTTACAGTAGCGGATCCAGACTGACGTCAAAAAAATGGAAAGCATCGGCCCCTGCCTAAACATAATAGAGTGGGTATTGTCACCAGAAAATTGGGCGTGCACAATCTATTGAAATTGGGAACCGTGGATCTGCGCCTTGGTTGAGAGCGGACAGGTTCACGTAATTATTTTACTGGATTATAATGGAAATGTCACTCGGCCATAGTGTGATAATGGTAATGATTAAATCATGAGCACGAGGTTGTAATGAAATCCAATATTGCTTCATCTCCGTTCATACAATTACATAATTTAGCATTGTTAGCGACAATCCGGGCGTTTAGCAGACGATCACCTCCATTGTTCATCGTGTCACAAATCGGAGTATCCTTGGGGGAAGGGCTCTCGAAGGTATATCAATACCCTACACTTTAGCTCATCAACCAGTTGCCTGATTGTTACCATACCCTCACAGGGGCATGTAGGGTTCGTGTTCTTCTTCTTTTATTCATTGTACTGGCCGTCTTGGGGATTATATTCTCTAGACGGGAGCATGAGGGGGGGGGGGATCCCTTCATCGCTGTTGGCATTCTGTGACATTATAACACAGCAAGAAAGTCTATAGATATGAGGATTGATACTCGGATAAAATGCTGAGGAACGTTCTGAAGTTTCTACCACCAGTCATATCACTAGATCGAATGCAAATGAGAGGTAAAGAATGGAAGCTTGTGTTTAATATTTTTCAAATTAATGGTGACTTCTTCACGCGTGATGCTCAACGCTTTTTCTAGGTTGACAGGCTGAATCAATAACTCGAAATACCTGGTATTAGCCGACCAGTACGATTGCGTCACCACTGATAAGATCAGTGGGCTTCACGCGTGAAGAAGACCCCATTATGATTATTTGACAAAAGCTTCCATTCTTTACCTCTGAACGTCGTTGAGGCGATACGTCGACACACTCGAAAACTTCCCATTGAAAGTTTTGAGTTAATCCGTCTGAAGTCACTGTAGGGATCATCTCCAGTGTTTCCGTTCATGGTCGGAAGAAAAAAGAAATAAAAAGGAACGTGAATTAGTCATTGTTAAATTCAACCGTTTTAACACTGCGAATAACATTCTCACGAGAGTGGGTCAATCCACATGTGAACACTCTGTGGAAAACCTCACCAGACTGAAATCATCTTTACTCTGTTCAATACGACCAGTGTGTTCACATATCCGACTATGTCACCACACTGAAAACACACTGTGGGACAGTCCGCTTTTTACATCAGGGAACTCACCCTCAGGGGTGATGTAATTTTTCGATTTGGCTAGTCTAAAGTCTGATAAGTGATACTCTGAAGCAGTGATACCTCTTTTGTATTGACCGGTTTCTATACACCCCTTGATATTCATTCCGTTCCGTCTGACGCCTCTCCGTTTTTAGAACAAAAGGAGGATGATATCATTCTGACGCACTTCATCGGTTTGTATTAAGCACTTATGATCTGAATGAGAGAATGGTTGAATATGGTTGGAGGAGATGGATTTAGATATAGGTATGGCCTTTGAGCGGGGGAGTAATAGGAAATAATTAAGACGGGTAAATGGAGAGAAAGAGGGAAGAAAGAGAGAGTGAGAGAGAGAGGGAGGGGAGAGTTACATAAGACATTATGTGAGAATAGGAAGGGGAAATGGTGTTAGTATCCTTAATAAATTAATAATTTGTAAGCACTTGTTCAGTTTAAGAGAATGGTTTAGAAAGATGAAGGGCGGAAGCGTATATGGTTTATACCGTAGTCACACCGGCGAGACCGACTCCAAACCGACACCAGACCGACCAAAAAATTACATTGCCGTGAATGGCAAGCTAGAGGTCGGTTTGGAGTCGGGCTCGCCGGTGTGACAACTGTATTAGGTAGAAAGACAGAGGAAGAAAAGCAGATACACAGAAAGAGCGAAATAAAAAGAGAAACATAGGTGAAAGTTAAAAAAAGAGTGGGATTCATGAGGTACAATGGCGCGCAAGTATTAGCAGTAAACAATAATAGCATGAACCGAATCAATTTTTGTTTTTATTCATTTCACTGAGGAGTGTAGGGGCGGATGGTTGGTGGAGAATTAATGGATGGCGTTATCGAGAGGTGCGAGAAGAGAGCACTAAAAAAAAACATTAATAAAATTTCAATAAAGATTATAATAAATCTTGATTTTTTGAATGTTTTAAGGAAATAGTGTCCCTATATAGTCTATAGAGACATCACTATAAGGGTGATTTGTAGACAAGCGGGCGAAGAAAAACAAACATAACTCAAACAAGTAGGCAACGAACTTCAAATTCCATCGTTGTCGTCCTTATATATACCTCATTACCATAGCAACAGGTAAAGACCGTCCCAATCATGGCCCATCATTCATTACACCACGTAATTATAAACGAACTGACGTCATAACATCCAAACAGAGCAAGACAAACAGTCCTGTGAACTTTCACAATCCTCGCTCAACTGGAATGAATCTTGTGTCCCGACGTGGATTTACATTAGCAATGCCCTCTTTAACATGTTTAGATTCATCTCACTTTTAGTCAAGAATATTAGACGTGTAGATTTAAAGTATTCAGACATAGATTTAAGGTGATTTTTATGACTAAGCCCCCCTTTTTAACATATTAAGTTAAGCCTACTCTGAGCATGGCTTTTATTTTAATGTCGGCATAGCTACCGCGGAGCTTAAAACAAAAAAGTAACAGACCGTTGTCATTTTCAAACTAGGAATGATATAAATAGTTCTCTAACTCTCCAACTCTTTCCCTCAGCTTGTTTCATAGTCTGATAGTAAATTAGACATTCATGAATAATTCTAAATGTCGCCATCAAGGCAGGCCTATAGTACCTTGAGTTGAGTAAAACAAGCGACGGATTTTTTTTTTTATTTCATTAAAATAGAAATAGAGCAAATAGCTAACATGGCTAGTGCAGTGGTCACACCAGGTCGTTCAGGCAACGTGCAACTCTATGATGGCTTTCGTAAAAAAAATCTACGTCGCACGGACTTTTTTTTTCAGACACGCACGGAGCAGGTTCGACACTCAGGAGGTTTTTGCAATACCTTTCCTTAGGAAACGTAGGAATTGCAAAACTTGGCCCATGACGGCTACATGCAAGGCAAGCTACGTAGCACACACGTGCCACTTAGCCCATACGATCAGTGTTGTGACCACAGCATAAATGTTGTCTTCAACAGGTGTCTTGTTCATTAACCCATTAACATCTGATTTATCCAACTTCCATAAAGATTCAATACAGGAAGTATCAGTTTCGGTAGCCAGTGTCTTAAGAAAGTAATTTACTATCTTCAGTAGATATGAAACTGTTGATTTTGGATTTTTGGTCAGAATTAATCTTTCTTAAGTGATAAATTCCACTAGTTTTGTTCAGGAGACCGACTATAAACTGACAACTCATTTTCCATTTATCGATTTCGGAAATTTGTTATACTTTTTCTTCGTAGCTAGACCAGGGTTATTCAAACTAAAAGTTTATCCGATGGAGAGTCGACATAAGACGTGAATAATAGTAATATTATGAACATTTATGATGAATTTTTATATGTTTCTTAAGTGATGTTTTGTCACATTATCTTTCATTTTATCTCAACGTAAACTCAAAATTTGAAAGATCACATTTTGAGATTTGCCAAAGCAATTAAAACAAGTATCTACATCTTCATTAGATGTAGATCTATTGATTTTGAATATCGAGTCAGAATTTACATTTTTGTACATAATAAATTATACCGGCTTCGTTCAAAAGACCGACTATAAACTGATAACTAACTTGCCATTGGAAAGTGTTGCACTTTTTCTCGCATGGGCTATAACAAGGTTGATAGGGTAGATGTAGGGAATAACGGACAGTAGGGAATATCGGACGGTCACCACATGTCCAGCCCTAGCTGCCAACATAAGATCAACTGAG
>CALNVZ010000218.1:6224309-6271718 GCA_940671915.1 Paracentrotus lividus
GCTGAGTCTGCGCACCATCAAACCCGGCATCTCTATTGTCCAGCGTGCGCGCTCCTGTTGGCGACAGGTTAATGCTGTACTCGACAACAACAAGCGAAGAATCCCTCCGAGAAACTACCACAATCTGTCAAGGTAGGAAAATTTGCCAGGCCCTCGACAAACTGGCCTGAATGTAAACTTGACTATATTTTAGAGACTGTGATGGTATAAAAATAGGATTGGGCGCATGAAAACTCTATCTTCATGCATTATGGACATCGTGTGGAGGGTGTGGTCCAAACGGTATAGAGTTTTTGCACGTAATCATAAGCCTGGTATGAGTGCAGTGTGTTGAATAAGTGCTAGTCAGAGTCATTTTTTGTGCTAGGGATCCGAGAACACGTTACATGGATCGGTTGTTTGTTTTATATCTTTCGGGTCTCGCACGTTGCTAACCAGCCATCGTAGAACTCAATAGTAAGCCTTTTGCCATATATCAACTGTCATCACATTATTTATTAAACACTTGTTCTGACCCAACTCTGAAATGTCTATTCTCTTTATTATATTTGTGATATGTCATGACTACACTGAGATATAAGTTATTCTGAGTGTTTGAAATCTTTGTAGTAACTGCAGTATAATTCTTCTAAAAATGAATAATGTTATATTCGGAAGAGAATCCATACAACACTATGGTGTAAGGGTTAGGTGGGATAATTAGGCATTTCGCAACTCAGTGTCTTCCAGAGCAGATCTTATACAAAAATAAAGGTTAAAAACATACTGCGCGGATTTATTCCTACACTGTAGGGATATGCCGGTACAATTTACGATGATCGTCATTATTTGCATATAACTGCTCAACAAATATTTTGATTACTCTCATATTTTTTTGGAAATAAGTGACATAATGTAAGCTATGCAATGTAGTAATTCCCTTTCTTTTGCGGATTTACCTTGTTTTTCTGTGCTATTATAAGGCAAAGAGAGGAGGGTGGCCGGATTTGGCCCTATCATTCTTATCCCTATCATGTATGTTTGTATGTTCTAGAGTCTCGTATAAATTCCCGAGGTCATTTATTGCAACTAAAGATCTCTGAAAACACCAACTGCCAGATTAATCTTGCCAAATTGGAGTATATGGTAATATTTCTTCTGCGTAATTGTGTCCTAGTCGTATTAGGGGTTGACTGTGCCACTGCGGAGGGGAGTAACGGCACGGGGAACAAATATAATGCATGATTGGTTGGTTTTAATTTTACTTTTAGCGACTGTATCATTCAATACAAATCCAGCACTCGATCCACTACTCTCTCTTCTAGTATGTAGTAGATACACCTCCTTCTTCGCCTCTTATCCCCCTCGCCTTTGTAAAACTGATTGGAGGAAGAACTCTTCAGATTACGTTCTTAAGACCTACAATAAAGCCCCACCCCCCCCTCATCATCTCAGTCGTCTCGTCTCTCCCTCTTATCTTTATTGCATCTCTCTCCTTCTCTAACCTCCACTGCCTCCTCCCTCTCCCTTCCCTTCCTCTTCTCTTACGTCTCTTCTTCTCTTTCGTATTATTCCCCTGCCTGATACACGATGAGTGAAGAACCTTTCAATTCCTTCGGTAATCCCTACACAAAGCCTCCGCCCCCTTCCCCCCCCCTCTCTCTCTCTCTTCTCTCCTCCCTCCCTCTCTATTCTTTTCATCTCTCTGCCTTCTTCTTAATCCACTGCGCTCCCCTCCCTTCCTCCCTGCTGCTCACTCTTTTTTCTCAATTCTCGTCATCACTCCCCGCCTTTGAACTGAGAGGACGAACCTTGAGTTCATTCTCGGAGACCTTACAATAAAGCCCCCCCCCACCTCTCTCTCTCTCTCTCTTCTCTCTATCTTGTCTTATCAATCCTCTCTCTCTTAAATCCACCTGCCTTCTCCTCCTCTACTGTCTTTCCCCTCCCTTCTCCATCCTTCCCTCTACTCTTCTCTTCTCCTCCCGTATCATCCCCCCTGCCTTGATACATGAGAGGATCGAACCCTTAGTTCTTCCTGTCGGTAGACCCCTAACGAATAAACGCCGCCCGAGTGACAGCTGACTCAAGATCATCTTGTTGATGTTAAATCAAAGTCTCCCAGTGAGATCCTGTGACGTCATCAGTCCAGACCTATCATCTTACACTATAGGCGGAGTGTTTTGTTGGCTATTGATGTTGATATGAATTTATCTACACGTTTCTCCGCTTCCGATTCTGTCGTAGGTAGTGCTTCTCTTAATATTGTATGTGTAGTTCGGCCAGGTGGAGGTCTTTGAATTCGAAACCCTAGTTCGATATGGGCGTATGCTTCTGCGTATTCACCCATATCCACATAACTCTTGTAAGTCTCTACAGTCATACATGTCTTCAGAGCTAGATTGTGACAGGCCGAGAGAACTGTAAATTACCTCTGAAGGTACAATCTTTTACTCGTTGAATTATTATCATGTGAGACCACCTTTTTGAAAAGTGAATACTTATGAGTTACACTTAGTTTATTTTGTTTAACTTGATAGTTTTAGGATCTTTTGAATATAGATCAAACTTATGAACTTGTAATGAAACGCGATTTCTGTTCACCCACCACCGTCATGAACCGTTGACGCTAATTCACTGTACCAACGGTGGAGCTCCAGGATTTGAAAAGGGAGGCAAAACCTGGACATTTGAAAAATGGGGGGGGCGGCAACGGACACTTTTACATACAAATACTGCTTGATATTTTGTACATGTACGTTATGAGGACTGGAAAATAGTGGGTGCGCATCAGGCTGTGTGACTCCCCCCCCCCATCCCCCTGGATCGCTACCTTGCACTTACGTGTGTCAAAAGGGTGTAGTTCTTAACTACAACTTTCACAACCTAGCGTTCAGTTAGGTAGTGGTTAGTCCCTCTCTCTTCCAAGCATTACTGCATCTGCAAACCATGCCCCTGATATTATACACTCCAAACATAATGGAGCATATGACATATATAGGCTTGCTAGCTAAAGTGAGGTGCGCGCATATGGATTGAAAGAAATATGGAATTTAAAATATCAGCTTTTGAAAGGAATACCCGTCAGGGGGGATTACAAAAGGAATTGTTGGTGTATTTGAAGCCTCCTGGTCTATTTGCTGATCTATTTCAATAAAGTTCAATTCGAAGCTAAAATTTCGATTTAATTTGCCCAGCTCACTTCTCTGAATTACTAAGGTCGAATGCAGAGTAGTTTAGAGCAGAGGAGAGGAACAATGCATATTTCTAATTCTTATATGGGTTTAACAATATCCGTATTTTTAATTAATATCCATAGGTATCCTGATGACACTGCAAATTATATAATTACAAAACCCAGACAACAGCACAAACAGAAGACCATGCCCCGCGTGACATGAAATCCGTTCAACCAGTAATAACCGGATGTCTATCTATTGGTAATGTCCACCCACTATAGTCAATTATTTGTTGTTGTGGAATAGATTTGTATTTTTTTTTAATCCATCGTTTATTCTATTAGCATCTGGTAAGCGTGTGGAACTGGTCATTTAATAAGTTCAAAGTAAAACGTGTGAGTAAGTTTATGGTCTATTGTTATCCATCAACAGTCAAAGGTTGTTGAGTACTGTTTGTGAGGAATTAAGATATTGTATTCCTGTGACTCCATCCTCTTTATACTCGACTCTGCGCGTAAGGTATGCGTGTGGCAGCGTACGTTGGCTCCTCGAATGAGTGGAGATGTAATAACCGCACATGGAGGTCTATTAGTGAATTACTCATAGCCCTAGTTCAATGGTGTTGAATGGGTGTTCAGTCCTCTTTGTGGACCATAAGTTTGTACTTTATAAGCCATCATGGTTTAATAGGATTGGACGTAAGGAATCTTGCGAAATAACGCCACGACAGTATATGACCATTCATAGCAAGCAAACAACAATTTGACAGATTATAAATCACAGATACTGTATTACCCCGCAAGGACTCTCACGCATAATCTAGTCGGGTGTTTCGCACTTATAGGGATCCATGTTCTCCCTGTTTTATGAACTATGTCATTATCTGTATTTGGAGAATATAAACTAATCCGAACAGCCTACGCACTCTTTTTGATACACGCAATTTCATGGAATAGGCACCGACTACATCAAAGACATCCCGCTCGAGAGCCACTAGTCATTATTACTGGGGAACAAAATTATTCAATGATAATTTTAGACTTTTGATTTAAAAAAAAAATAGTGTATTTACCATACACTTTCTGATATAAGACTTGTCAACAAAATTCTATATGATTTTGATAAATTGACCAGAATCCAGATGATTATTTTATGTTATTAGTTTTGATTAGACATTCTCTCATCACAAATCAATAGGCAAAGGAGAGACCGCCACGAGCGAAGTTTGAATATCCGAACGCGCTTGCAGCTGCTTTAATTATTATGAATTAACCGGCGAGAATGGTAAGTATTGATCAAGAACAATAATCATACATTATCTCAGAATCTCAGTATCCTCTTACGCCTATTTTATGAGGGGAGCTGACCAGATAAGGAAGGTGCAAGAGGTGTTTACTCTATGCTATCGTTTATCTTTTGTAACCAACGTTGTTGGAAAGTGATTTGGTGCTTTATTTGTTCTCGCCCTGAACAGAGAGAGCAGACTCAGAATAAGCTGTTTCGCGTGTTACGCGGCCTGTTGGTCCTGTTAGCTCCTGTCACCCGGAAAACTTACCATCGTTAAACGCTTTTAGCTTTTGGTAATAAATCGCTCTCATGTTTCTTTCGTGTTTTATTCGCTCCTTGCGAATTGTTTTCAATACTTGGTAACAAATGATTCTTGGGTATACGACATGAGTGTCAATGAGATGGTGAGCAGGTCATAAATGATTAATAGGGTTCAAAATGTCAACTTACCAGGTCGACCTTTTCTTAGTCTTTTTTGTTTACTTTCTGCATTTTTTTTAGCATCAGTTTTGTTCACCCCACGCAAAAATTATCATTGGCTCCTACATATACCACTTGTGGTGTTGATGAGGAGATGAGGTCAAGTCAATAAGGGGTCAAAGTCATATCGCTCTTTATTGATAGCGAAATCAGGCCGAGACTCGTGGTATGCGCGACCATCTTGTCATTGTGATATACTTATTGCCAAGCACTTACCTAATTTAATAACCAAGTACTCCACCCGTCTAGGCTTCGTTTTAGTGAGTGTTACGGTGATTTGACGTTGGATTCGAATTCTTGCTTACCCATATATCACTATATAAACACGAACGTTTAGTTTTATTCCTATCTATCTTTTCTAAACAGCCAACAGTAACCTGCTGCACTTCAACCGCCTCCGGGTCTCGTCGAATGATAACAGCGCCAGAGAGTCCTTACACAGGCTTTCAAACACAAATCTGCGTCTCTCAAATCAAAGCACGTATGGCGCTTTCAAATTACAAAAATCAAAACGCTTAATTATGCCCATCTTCAATCCGAAATTAATCATCTCGAGAATCACAACAAGTGCTAACTCTCCGAAACTCAAAAAAAAATTGAAATCGACACAACCACTTGAATTGATTGATTGACTGAGTTTGAATTGTCTAAGTTATTGTCATGCACATACCTCTGAAACTTCGAGAGAAAAGTAACCTCACAATGTACACTGACTGTACTCTTAAGCACATCTCGCTAACCTTACACCTAAAATAAAAGCATGTGTATAGTTTGGGATTCTGGAAAGAGTTCGCCTTCCAGCTTCAAGCTCTAAACCTTAAAAGGCGACTGGGTGTATGCGGTACATTGTAATGTGTGTTATTGTGTTTAAAGCAACACAAGTCGTATAAGGTGGTACGTTTAGCGGTATATCTATTCGCAGACAGATTTGCCGCATGGCATGTTACTGATGAGTTTTTTTTTTTCCGTGCGAAATTCTTTTGTTGCCTTCGTTTTTTTTGTACGTGGCACAAAAGATTTCGTCGCGGAGAACAGAGAGACAAGTCTAGTGGCAAATGCCATGCTGGCAAATCCCTCGTCTCAATTTTTCCGCGAAGTGAGAAGACCACCCGTTAGCTTATAGGCTTGGTGTGAGTTATCTTTATCATCCTCCTTCTTTCCTTCCACATATTCGCTGCATCTAGACACGAGACAAATACTGAATCCAATTCGTATCCAAGTTATCTTGCTACATCCAAATCTCCACCCTCCTGCGAGTTTTCTCCCGGTACCACAGCCTTCCATCCCACCTATTTCAGTATTCGACAGAGACAGCCACTGGTGCTTAGTAATTGTGAAGTATGCTCATCTTTATGAAACATAAGTCGGCTACTTAAGCGTAAGGGACAATTTATGAGGATCGAAATATTGACCAAATGATTAATCATGATTATGAGTCACGTAAAGCATTGCACCATCACCGAAATATACGTGGTAATCGACTAAAGCATGACTGCAGGATTGTGTCCGCCGATGTTTCATTTTCAGTTCAAGTCGCAACGTTAAAACGCAATACAAACAACATTATAATTATTTTCAAATGAAAAGGTAAATAACAGAAAATTACCTGGGTGTTCAGTTGTTATCTAGCAAGGAAAACAGACTATCTTTCTGCTCCCCCCGCCCTCTTTTTCTTTTGTGATTTTATTGTTTTCATGTGCTAATTAAGCAAATGAGCTTAAGTGGCCGGTATTCCCTACATCTACCCTACATGTAGTTTGTAGTCACAGTCGTATTAAATCCCGAGGTGCATTTATTGCAACTAAAATCTCTGAAACCACCAAACTGACAGATAACTTGCCATTGGGAGTAATGGAATATTTTGCGATTGGTTCGCTGTCGGTATATATTGACTGTGCCACTGCGGAATGATAACCACGAACAAATAAAAACATGATTGGTTGGTTAATTTACTTTTAGAGCGACCGTTATCATCATCATCAATCAGATGCATCACCTCTCTCATATAAAAATAGTATAAATTACACCTTCCCCCTTTCTTCGCTCTTTATTATCCGTGCCTTTGAAAAACGGATTGAGGAAAGAACCTTCATTCCTTTCTGTAGACCTACAATAAAGCCCCCCCCCCTCCTCTCTCTCTCTCTCTCTCCCTCTTATTTCTTTATGCATCTCTCTCTTCTCTTAAATCACTGCTCCTCCTTCCCCTCACCTCCCTCCCCTCTCCTCTCCCTTTCTCTATTCGTGATATCCCTTGCCTTGAACACGATGAGGAGAAGACCTTCATTCCTTCGGTAGACCTATCAATAAAGCCCCGCCCCTCCCCCCCCTCTCTCTCCTCTCTCTCTCTCCCTCCCTCTCTTTCTTTATCATCTCTCTCTCCTTAAATCCACTGCCTCCTACCCTTCCTCCCTCCTCTCCTCTTTCTGTCTCTCGTCGTATATCCCCTGCCTTGAACATGATGAGACGAACCTGAAGTTCATTCGGAGACCTACAATAAAGCCCCCCCCCTCGCTCTCTCTCCTCGTCTCTTCTCTTAAATCCACTGCTTCTCTCTCTACCTCTGTCTTTCTCCCTCCCTTCCTCCCTCTTCTCCTCTTTCTTTCTCTCTCGTATATCCCCTGCCTTGAACATGATGAGGACGAACCTTAAGTTTCTTCGGTAGACCTACAATAAAGCCCCGAGTGAAGTGACTCAAGATCATCTTGTTGATGTTAAATAAGTCTCAAGTAATCCCTGTGACGTCATCAGTCCAAGACCTATCATCTTAACTATAGGCGAATGTTTTGTTGGCTATTATGTTGATGATGAACTAGCACGTTTCTCCTCTTCCGATTCTGTCATATGTATTTTGCTTCAAAATGAGGAGGCGTGGTGGCTCAGTTGGAGGTCTTTGATTCGAAACCTAGTCGATATGGGCGTATGCCTTATGGTATTACATGATTACATTAATTTGTAAGTCTTCAAAGTCATCATTCTTAGAAGCAATGAGATTGTGACATTCAAGAACTGTAAATTACTCTTGAAGGTACAATCTTTACTGTGTAATTATTATCATTGAGCATGTTGAGAGTTGAATTAAATAATTCAATTAGTTTATTGTTTAAACTTGATAGTTGTTTACAATCTTTTGATATAACAAACTTATGACTTGTAATGAAACGCGATTCTGTTCTAACACGTTTGCATGAACCGTTTGACGCTAAATTCACTGTACAAAGGTGGATCCAGGATTTGAAAATAGGAGGCAAAACCTGGACATTTGAAAAATGGGGGGGGGGCGGAGGACACTTTACATACAAATATGCTTTGATATTTGTACATGTACGTTTATGAGGCTGGAAAATAGTGGGGCGCACCAGGCCTGTTGCACCCCCCCCCCATCCCCTGGATCCGCTACTGCACTTACGATGTGTCAAAAGGGTGTAGTTTCTTAACACAACTTTAGAACTGCGTTCAGTTTATATGTAGTCTCTCTTTTCTTAAGCAATTACATGACTTGCAAAAATGCCCTGCTATTAAAAAAAAACATCCAAACATACAGGAGCATATGAATATATAGGCTTGTAGCTAAAGTGAGGGGGCGATATGGATTGAAAGAAATATGGAATTTAATATCACTTTTGAAAGGAACCGTGCAGTCGATTACAAAAGAATTTTTGTTATTTGAAGGTCGGTTATTTTCTGACTCTATTCAATAAAGTTCAATTCAAACTAACATTTCGTTTATTTCCAGTCATTTTGAAATACTAAGGTCGATGCAACTTATATTTAGAGCAACAAAACCATGCTATTTCTAATTCTTATATGGTTAACAATATCCGTATTTTTAATTAATACCATATATTTGATGACATGAAAATTATATATACAACAACAAACAACAGCACAAACAAGAACCTTTGCCGCGTGACATGAAAATGTTCAAAGTAATAACCGCGATGTTTATCTATTGGTAATCCACCCACTAAGTCAATTATTGATTGTTGTGGAATAGATTTGTATTTTTTTTTAATCCATCGTTTATTTATTAGCATCTGGTATGCGTGTGAGGAACTTGGTCATTAATAAGTTCAAAGTAATAACTGGAAAGTTTATCTATTTTTATTCCATCCACTAAGTCAATTGTTGATTGTTGTGGAATAGATTTGTATTTCTAAATCCATCCTTTATATCGATTGGCGTAAGGTATGCGTGTGAGGTAGTTGGTCATGAATAAGTGCAAAGTAATAACCGCAATGTTTATCTATTGGTAATCCATCCACTAAGTCAATTGTTGATTGTTATTGTGGAATAAGTTTGTATTTCTAAATCCATCGTTTATGGATTGGCGTAAGGAATGCGAATAAGAGGACAGTAATGACCATCACAAGCAAACAACAATTTGACAATTTATCATAAATAATTCACGATATGTATTACCAAAACTTCACCGCATAATCTAGTCGTTGTTTTCCACTTATAGTTGATCATGTTCATGTTTTATTGAACTATGTCATTATCTGTATTTTGGAGAAATATAAACTAATCCCGAACAGTAGCACTTTTTTGATACAGCAACTTTCATGGAAATAGGTCACCGACTACATCAAAACATCGTCAGAGCTGTCATATATACTGGGAACAAAATATTAAATGATATATTTATAAGCATTTGATTTAAAAAAAAAATGTATTTTACCAATCTATTCTGATATACAAAGACTTTTGTCAACAAATTCTAAATGATATTTTGTAAATTGACCCGAATCGATGATTATTTTCATGTATTGTTTATGTTAGCATTCCCTCCAAATCAAAAGGGCAAGGGAAACCGCCAGGGAAGTTAAAATATCGAACGGCTTTGGACAGTGGCTTTATTATTGATCTACGAAATGTCAAGTATTGATTCAAGAAAATAATCATAATTATTAGAATTCAGTTCATTCCTTTAGCTATTTTATTAGGCCTGAGTGACAGAAAGGAAGGTGAAAGACTGTTTACTCACAGTTATTGTTACTTTTGTAACCAAGTTTTGAACAGTGATTGTGCTTTATTGTCTCGCCTGAACAAAGTTCATCAGAGACCTAGAAATAGCTTTTCCTGTTAGTCTGTTGGTCTGTTAGTCTGTCACGAAAATTAATGTTAAAGTTTTTAGTTTTTGTTTAACTTGCTCTCATTTCTTTCTTTTTATTCTCCTTCAATTGTGTTCAAACTTGGTACAAATGATTCTTGGGTAATACCACATGAGTGTCAATGAGGATGGTGAGATCAAAGGTCATAATGATATAGGGGTCAAAATGTCAACTTACAGGTCGACCTTTCTTAGTCTTTTTGTTTAACTTTCACTCATTTTTTTTAGCATCAGTTTTGTTCACCCATGGCAAAAATTATCATTGGTTAATACCACTTGTGTGTTGATGAGGATGATGAGGTCAAAGGTCATATAGGGGTCAAAAGGTCATATTGCGTATTTTATTGATAGCGAAATCAGGCGAGACTCGTGGTACGCGAACCATCTTGTATTGTGATATATTATTCAATGCATTTATAATTTAAAACAAATGTATACACTCGTTAGGCTGCCGTTTTAGTGATTTACTATTTGAACTTATTGAATTGTGTACCATTTCACTATATTATACGAAGTTTATTTATTTATTTATTTTTTTAACAGAAAAGTACATGTGCACTTAACGTGGGTTTGTGAATGATAAAAGCTCCAAATCTTACAAGGCTTTTCAACAAAATCTGCGTTTAAATCAAAGCACGTATTGGAGCTTTTAAATAAAAAATAAACGACTTATTATGACATATTTCATCCGAAATTAATCATTCGAAAATCAAAAAATGTAACTCGAAACTCGAAAAAAAAAATGAAACTCGAAAAACATTGATTGATTGATTGACTGATTGATTGTCTAAAGTTATTGTCATGCACATACCTCGAAACTCGAAGAAAAGTAACTCACAATGTAAATGACGTACTTTATCAAAATCTCGCCTCCTTCACCTAAAATAAAAGCATGTGTATATTGGATTCTGGAAAAGTTCGCCTTTCAGCTCACTTAAACTTAAAAGGCTAAACTGTGTATGTACATGTATGTGTGTATTGTGTTTTTAAAGCAACAACAAGTCGTATAAGGGTGGTATCTCACTTCGCGGAAACAAAATTGAGACAGATTTGCCAGCATGGCATTGTACTAGTTTTTTTTTCCGTGACGAAATCTTTTGTGCCACGTTTTTTTGTACGTGGCACAAAAGATTTCGTCGCGGAGACAGAGGAGACAGATCTAGTGCAATGCCATGCTGGCAAATCTGTCTCAATTTTGTTTCCGCGAAGTGAGAAACCACCCTTAGCTTATAGCTGGGGTGTGAGTTATTTATCATCTCTTCTTTCCTTCAATTCCGCTGCATTAGGAGAAAAAATATGACATCAATCGTATCAAGTTATTCTAATAAATTCACCCTCCGGGTTTTCTCCCCGGTACACAGCCCTTCCATCCACACCTATTTATATTCACAGAACAGCCACGGGTGCTAGGAAGTGAAGTATGCTCACTTTTAGAAACAAATCGGAAAGCCGAAGGGACAATTTAGAGCATAAATATTGACCAAGATTAATCATGATTATGAGCACGTAAAGCATGCACCCATCACCAAATATACGTGGTATGACTACAGCATGACTGCAGGAGTTAGGTGTCGCCGAAGTTCATTTCGTTCAAGTCACAACGTTAAAACGAATACAAACCAACATTATAATTATTTCAATGAAAATGGTAAAAACAGGAAACATTTTACCTGGGTGTTCAGTGTATATCTTAAAGCAAGGAAAACAGACTATCTTCTGCATCCCCCCCCCCCCCGTCTCAATAATTTTGTGGTGTATATAATTATGTTGAGATAATTATTATTATTTTTCTACAATGAAGACAAATTCCTTTTGCGCCTGTACGTGTCTATTGCATAATTTTTGCGTTGTATGTTTGTTACATACACACGATGAAAGACCATGATGACCAAAGCGATTTATACGAACAAATAGATTGTGTAATTCCGTTTTTTCCCTCGGCGCAAAAAACTGAGCTTTTGTTTAACAAATGATACCAAAAAATTCATAATCGTTTAAAAAGATTTCATACCTAAATTGTCTTTTCCAAAAATGTATTTAACACCACATATTATTATGAGAAATAATGGGGAGCATTATGACAAATTTGTGTACAAAACAAAATGTAAATTTGTCCATGAAAATAAGCTTTTTTTGTGGTGGATCTGCGTCTGTATTCTATCATCAAATCATTAATTCATTTATAACAAATTCAGACGTCAACCCAAAAAGATGTGTATGTTTTGCGGTTTCTTCAATGGAATTTGATTTCTAATGTCAACATTTCTACTCCGGATGTTTTGCGGTAGACGCACCTTTTGGTTTATTCAAGATGGCGCAAAAGAAACAACTGAAAACGGTGCACAAGCACGTCAACGTTGTTATCTTTCATAATTTTGCGAAGTTTAGAAATATGATGAATTCGTTTTGTCGCTCATGCTGAAATATTTATTCTCAGGATTGGTGCAAAAGAAACATCTTTCCATTCCGGATGTTTTGCGGTACACGCACTTTTTACCTAAGATTGGTGCGAAAGAAACATATGAAAACGAGGCACCAGCACGTTAAACTGGTTATCCGTTGTTATCTTTCATAATTTTTGCGACGTTTAGATATGTGATGAATTGCGTTTCGTCGTTCAAGCTGAAATATTGTGCTTTGAGAGGGTCATGATGCATAAAAAAATGCGTGACCTCGTTGCAAATCAGCGTGAAAATGGCTGTGTCTTGCACTTTCCACTGATCTGTACTTAAACCACAAGAAAAAGGTGAAACTCCCCGATTCCATTCACACTTTGCAATTCAATGAACCTCCACATCTACCGGCGGCGGATCCAGGATTTGCAAACATAATGGCTGAATGCGGAAAATCTGGATTGGGGAGGGGGCGCTTTTGACGACTTTTCTTAATACATACACGTAGGCCTACTTTTTAAGTAGGATTTTAAGGAAATCACTTGGACCAACACATCAAATTGAAGTTTGAAGTGAGTGTTCTTGTACTAATGGGAATATCCTGCTGGAAAGAACACAGTGTCCCACAGTGTGAATCACATTGTGAAACACACTGTCAACTAAAGTGAGTTAGCTATATGAGCACAGTCATCATCATCTTCGCCGTGTTAAATTCGAGCATTTCAACAATGAAAACCACATCTTCACAATGTGAGGGGGTAGATTCACAATGTGAAACCGAACACCATCATGTGAACACTTTGTGGAAGACCATATCACAGTGTGAAATAATCACCACACTGTTCAATTCGAGCGTTTTAACGTAGTCGACTATGCGAACACACTGTGAACACACTGTGTTGTTTCCAGCAGGGCATCGCCTTATTAATATGTGTATTGTATGGCGGAATCTTAAGTAGATGTGAATATAGCCCAGGGGGGCATTTCATCAAAGGACTTATGGGACATTTTATCTGACAATTTTGCTCTCAGCCAATCAGATGCAAGCATTTCGGTAGCTTATAACAGTTTGTTGGATAAAACATCCGACAAGTTCTTTCATGATACGCCCCCCCCCCCCCGATAACGTTGACATGACACTTTTTTTGATAGTGCGACAATTTCTCCTGCGACATTTTGCTCCTAGCTTTATTTCGTCCAAGATGTAGAGTCAGGGTTAAGTATGCAATAGGGTTTTATGTTAGGTTTTGGGTATATATAATTGACAATAATTGGCACAGTATAATTATTATAAGTTGATGCTTTACGCTTTTCTCATGAAAGAGATAGGACACACTTCTCTTGCGCAGCGCCTGGAGCAGCAGCCTCTGTTTATCATATTTTTTTTTCTGTCTTTGCTCCATATCATTTCTGTCACCATGAATGTACTTGATTGTCTCGGGTCTATTTATATACACACTCCTTACTCTTCCTCCTTGAAACGTGTGCATGCTTCAACATTTCTCCTCGGTTTCCGCCGCCCCTTCTCGTTTATTTATATACATGCATAGTTTGCTTCTTTTTCCCCCTTTCTCCCCCACCCCCCAATTCTCTCTCTCTCTCTCTCTCTCTCTCTCTCTCATCTTCATGATCTTCTGAGATTTTAAAACCTGTTAAAAATTACTGTTTTATTTAGGGGTTTTTTTTTCGGTCTCCTGTATTGACCCACGTTTTTTTTTTTTTTTTTTTTAATCTTTCTCTCTCACAATATCTGACTCTCCCCTCTCTCTCCACTCTCTCCTCTTTCTCGTCTCTCTCTCTCTCTCTCTCTCTCTCTCTCTCTCTCTCTCCTTATATATCATTTTCTTTTCTATATATTTTCTTTTCTCCGTTTTAATCTTTATTTCTTTCTTTCCAATATAATATTCTCTTTAACCTCCTTCATTGACCATTCTGTCGTCCCCCTCATCTTTCCATTTCTCATTATGTCTCTTTTTTCTGTCTGTGTCTCTTTCTCTCCCTCTCTCAATGAGGGGGGGGGGATGCCCATCTCTTAAAATCAGTGTATGCGTCTTCTTTCTCCCCAAAACTTTCTACCATTGTAACCCAATACACTCTGCGGATATACATATCCCCATGTTCTCTCTCGTCCTCCTTCGCCTCCAACTCTTCTCCTTGATCCTCGGATTTTTATCTCAATCCCTTGGAGTTCAACTCCTTTCATCCGGGCAATTGCCTATCTGTTGGTATTCCTAGGGGATTCCACCACCGAATTTGCATTAACTAGCGCTTCTGATCTGTTTTCCCGGTCAATTCATTCACAACGCTTTCAAAGAGTATTATCATTCGTCTTTATTCCTCTTTATTTCGAATAATCGGATTTTATTTACTGTCTTTATTCGGCTGATGTTGTTTGTATTGAAATCATAGAAATTACAGTGTCCGAAGTTTACCAGTGTATTAAACTTAATAATGATAATAAATATTATAGGCTTAATCTGGATATTCTATTGAGCACGTCTTCATTCACTTCCAAAACTTAGGTGTTTAATTGACATGACATATTCCAGTGTTGTGAACAAATACAGTCTAGAAAATAACATAATAGACACACATGTTGTTAATTTCAACCCATTTCAACCCTTTTTCCTGGTAGAATAGTCTAGCACAGAATTACAAAAGAATAAATACGAGAATGCAGTAAGAACAAACACATATGGTCTTCATTTGAATATTTTGTATTTTCATTCTAAATTATTCTTTCACTGGCCTTGACATGACATCACATCCAAGGGTGTAAATTCAAATCCTCATTTTTCTTTTATTTATTTATTTATTTTATTATTTTTTTTTTTGTGTGCATTGTGTTTGTTATACTGAGTCTACACTCTAAAAACTGAAGTGCTCTTTTTAGCACATCAGAGGCTGAAATCAGCGCTTTTTAAGAGCTTGCATAGTGACTGCACTCAAAGTCCTGTTTTAAAACTTCCACGCGAGTTGAGAAATGGCGTGACTTCAGCAAAAAAAAAATTTGCGTGACTTCTTATAAGATTCGAACCTGAGTCCCCTGCATGAGAAGCCCTGACGAGTACGTTAGACCAATTCACATCTTACGGTTGCTAGCAGATCATATTGCTGCGTGATAAACTTTCTTCAATTTTTTCCATAATCATCTACTGTGCTGTCATAATTAAAGTAAGTTAGGGAGATCTCCGTTGGTCTATTGGTAACGTCAGCGTTACTCTTCCATGTCTAGGTGGACCCCGGTTCGAATTAAATACCGACATTGAACATTTTTTGTTGTTGATAATTTATCACTAGGGCAAGTGCTAAAATAGCACTTCAAGTGCAGTCACCGTACGAACACCCATAAATTAGCACTTCAGTTTTTAGAGTGTATGAAATTTCCCTCATTATAATAATCATTTTTATCCCTAATGATCCAGCTCCTGCTTTCCGATTTATTTCATGTATTATGCAATTATATGGTTATCTCAGCGTCGAGAAAAATAACGTACCCTTCCCTTTTCTGAAACTTTGTAAATTCCAATTTACTCTCAAAATCCGCAGTTGAGTTCTGCTTTCTTTAACGTTCCATCTAGACAGCGTTGAAGAAAATACCATTTAAGATTCATGAGACGCTTTCAAGCTGAATATATCGCATATTCAACCCATTTGTCACCCCTTGTTTCAGGTTTTGCGGTCCAACTTTGTAACCACTAACACAATATTGCCTCCTGTATCAAAACACAGTCGTGTAATTCAGTGGCCTCTTTGTTTTAAAAGGTTAACTCAGTTGATAAAGCTTTTTATCCGATATTTGAACAAAAGAAAGTGAAATTAAAGATAAAATACCAAACGAAGTGGTTCATGAAGATTCTTATCACGTCGCAGATTCCAAAATATCCATAATGTTCTTTAGACTAATTGAATTAATTGCAATTCCGTTATTATGAAAAATACATAATATTCACTGTTAATCATTTATGAAAGTTCTTTACATGTAAATGGGTTCGTGTTGTCACTTTTTCGTTGTTTGTTTCTTCTTCTAAATCAAACATTTTGAAGTAGATTTCCAGCTTTATGATCATATAAAAAATATTTATCTGTTTGTTTATTTTGTTTGTGTGTGTGTTTTTTGTTTTTTTGTTTTTTTGTTTTTTTTTTGGGGGGGGGGGTGCTTTTAGCTTCTTTTTATAGCCTTTTTAGCATGCACACCAGTCTTCTTTTAATCTGGTATTAATAATACTAATGGCTTCAATCACAAATAATTTGAAGATTAAAGAAGAAACTTGAGATGATCTGCCATCTCCATCCCGAACGTGGCGTTTATGGCGTAAAATTATTATAGGTTTATTCATTCAACACCTACACGTAGACATGGTAGAGGCAAATTCGCGGAATCCACCGCGTTTGCACGGTAATAAAACTATTGGGTATGGTATGTGGACAAAAAACTACATTGAAAACGAACAGAAATTGAATAACGTTCTTTATGTGGCAAACTCTGCGATCGTAATCGCACTTGTAGGACTACATTTAGGCCTACTAGTGCAACCCGACTCGTCATAACAATTCCGAGAATTAGGTCTTGACTTTGTAGCTGTGTAGACCTGAAGTCATTAGGCATGTAAAATATTACATGAAAAATGTCAAGCTAGATTTTAAAGTGCTTTGGCTATATGGCTATTTAGGTTGTGAAAGTGGATTGTTTAGACTTTCATGGAATAAACGTCATTTGGGACGTATTTCAAACGACAAAGCCCTTATTCCTCACCGTTTAAAATTAGACTGTGACAATGCATCAAACATGTCCAAAGCAGCAGCATAACTGGCAATAACCATAGCATTCTACCCAGTCTAGTTCTTCTTTTTTTTCTGTCTCTTCTATTTTTTTTTTATTTATTTATTTTTTTTTTTTAGCTCACCTAAGCTAAATGCTTTTAAGCAAAGCGAGAATTATTTTGTCTGACGTCTTTATTTGCGTGTCGGTAAACCTTTTGACTTCTTCCAATCCATGCATTACCAGCAGATTTTAACCAAACTTTGTAATGCATCATCCTTAGGCAATTAGATATGTAGTCATTAAAACGGGGTACCCATCTCGCAAGGGGGCGTAAGGAAGGTGCCCTAGGAAGTACTTCGCCAACTTATGCGGCGGTCACAACTCGTCGTAGGCTACGAGGCACGTGCCATCAACGTAGCCTGCGTTGCATGTACAATGCACGCACAGGTCCTGGGTCAACTTCTGCGATTCCTGCGTTTCTGTAGTAAGGTTATAATACCCTTATGACAGAAAAACTTCCTGTACGTCGTACATGCACGTACATGCATTGTACCTGCAAGGTACCTCGGCTGCACGAATTTTCTACGAAATCCATCGCAGGGAGTTGCACGTCGAAGGTACGGCGAGTTGTGACCGCTGCATTAGGAATGACTTTACGGTTCAGATTTGGTGCTATTTGATTAGGGGCCGTCACACTGAGGTAGTTCTATAACGTCCTTGCCCGTTCTTAAAAAAATTGCTGAACGGGCTTTGGTCGGGTTGGAACTTATAACTTTGAAAAATAATTTTTTGAATACGATACTACGCAGTTCATAAATAGTCATCGTTACGTCAATTTCGTCTTTATCGCGTCCGCAATACGCTATTATCCCGTTCAGACCGAGTGAACCGTTCGTTCACTCTATACTTCATAGCACGTCCAAACCGTCACTAAAAGTGTCCATACTCAGCATGATAAAAGTTCGGTACCATGTTCGTAGTACGTCCTTCTCGTTCAAAGTAAGTCCTTCCCGTTTCAGGAACGTTGTCACTACGTTTAATTTTAGAACTGGAAGCCAGTACGATTTTTTTTTTAACATGTTAAAAAAAAAATAAAAAAAAAATCGAACTGCCTTTCCGTTCTCTCCGTTCGGGCCCGTTCTCCAAGTTCGTAAACAGATTGTAAACTATCTACAGTCTATACTAGATTGTAAAAGGTTTGCACTACGTTCAGTCCGTGTGTAAACAGATTGAGCCCGTTCACCAATAACTACCAAGAACGTAGTGAGAACTAGTTCAATGTGACGGGGATTTTGGCAAGCCGTTTTGTTTAAAAATTGAAACGTCTTGCTGTCCAAGCCCGTGTTATAAAGTCCTAAGCAGCTTTAAAGTGCCTCAGAACCATACTGCGATAATCGTATAGGAAAATGAAGCTTTTTATTTTTTGAGAGAAAAGATTTTAGGCAACTGCAGGTCATTTTGATTTGAATATAAATCGGATGATGAATTATCATCTAGAATTCATTAACTTTCATATATTATTCAAATGTATTCGAGTTAATACCCTGTCCGAAACCAAATAATGAATGACAAATTAATACCCTCATCGGTAGGAGGAGTGTATGGGACAGCCCTTAAAGTTCCTCAGGTGTCATAATTTTTAAACCTAAGTTGCGTTTATCATATATTACCAAACAGTTTAATTTTTAGAGTCAGAGGAACTGATAAGAGAAACTGCGGGTCATTTGGAGTTGAATATAAATCGGATAATGGATTATCATCTAGAATTGATTGACTTTCATATTTTATTTACAGGTGTCCGTGTTAATACCCTGTCAGAACCCAAATAATACATGACAAATAATACCGATCTTGCAAGGAGGCGAGGGGAAGCCCTTAAAGTCAGAGAAACTGATAAAAGAAACTGCCGGTCATTCAAAGTTGAATTTAAATCGGATGATGCATTATCATCAAATAATCATTAGCTTTCATATTCTATTCAAATGTGTCCGGGTCATTTGAATACCCTTCAAAATCCGAACCCTATTCTTTAATGGAAATCTAAGCTAATACCATTTATTTACTATTTCAGTGACTGTGGAATGAGTTAGCCTTACAACTCTCTTAAGATAGATACAGCATCGAATAGAGAGAGTTGTTGACCTCAAAACAATATAATCACCTTTCAAGAGACGGGTTTGCGTCTAGTTCGCGACTCCGAGTCTCTGGAGTCGTGGTGACGACTCGGAGACGTCGCTGCGACGTCCCACGAGTCGCGGATAATCGAACATGTTCAGATTTATCACATCTTATCCCAACTCGGAGTCTCGAAGACGTTTCCTCAAGTAAAATACCACCATGAACGCATTCAGACTTCGTATAGCGGTAAATTGTACTTTTCTGAAGCCGCATAAATTTTGGAGGAGTAGGTGCTACAGAAAATAAAATTATTAACATTTTGTGCAATATTCATTTTTTGTAGCATCTACATTAGATTCTACTTCCATTAAGACTCGCATCGATTATGTTGATGTACCGTTTAGTTGTATATCAGTATTGTCCTTTTATTCTGGACACGCAGTCACAAGCCGTGCATAAAATTGACAACGAGGCACCCTTTCTTTGACTTTCCTTTCAATGTGGCGTATATTGCAAAATGTATTGAGAGAAACGGAAGAGTTAGTTCAATGCCTGTGAATGTTTCTCTCGAGGGTCTATGTGTCAGATATGAGAAAACATACAACAAGTAAGTGTTAACAATAAAATCCTTGAAATTTTTTTTTTTTTAGTATACGAAGCCTGGATATTTCTGCGTACCCTCTTTCTTCATTCCATAGCGGCTATAGAATATTTAAAGACTATTCTAACATTTTAAGAGCTTTAAAGTTAATGATGAAGTCCCCAAATCCCAATTTTATTATAAATAGGCCCCAGTTTCTGTTTTCTCATGCGCATGACTTTGATAATTGTTTGTACGCATATTATCTGAAAATAATTTTGTATTTGAATATGATGTATAGGCCTATATATTTGTTTTAAATATAAAGATGTTTTGTTCCTACCTGTGTAGATGTTTTTCCCGACCTTGACCTTTCTTTCTGATGAAGGGGAATTCCCGAAAGAGGACGGATCTAGGTGTATTATCGCATGACAATGAGTGGGAGGGAAGTAGAATGCCTGTGGGCGGTTTATTTAAGCTCATTTGGCGAGAAATAAGCGGATTAAAAAAGCTTTTACTGGTTCCACACCGTTATTCAAAAGGTCTCTTCAGCGGATGACCGTTATATCCTTGGCATGACAGAAATGATGGAAAATACTCCTTGACTCCTGTGAGGGTTATTCGCCTTTACAATATTCTGAATTCAAGTTCCATATCTTTTCATTTGTCTAGTTCGACCTTGTGAATCACAGTCCGGGGATTTTTTTTTTTTTTTTTTTTTTTTTTTTTTCATTGCTTCATTAGGGTGGTATCTCACCTCGCGAAAACTACTTTGAAACAAATTTGAGACGCATTTGTCAGCATGGCTTTGCCATAGCTCAGTCTCCTAAGTTTCCTAAGTTTCAGAGACGTTTCTAATACTTTTATCTGTGGCGGAAACGATTCCGTCGCGGAGACGTCTCCGCGAAGCGAGATACCACCCTTACATCCCTACAATTCCTCACTTAAAAAAAAGTATTTTTACAGAAATAAAAATACAGATTTGCTCCGTTCTTACTAAATACAGCAATTCTGATATTTTATTTTTGTCATCACTCCCGGTTATGTGTATACGAAAAAAATAACAGAAATAACTGTAGTTTTACATCAGAATCGATGGCGACTCTGCTGCCATCAGATTTGCTGTAAATTTACGCAGCTTTTTTTACAGTGCTGGATTATTCTTTGTCGTGGTCACGTGGTCACAATCGGTCGTACGTCGGTCGTGCATCTGTCCGTCCGATCTGTATCGGATTTTGCAAAAAGAAACAAAATCACTTTAAATGCCCGTTTGGTCTCATCCCAACCATTCAAATTACCTCTTGGTCTAATAGCGACTTCGCCTATTTACCTTTTCGGTCAAATTCGATGGGTGGTATTCTCATATCCATGGTTTAGTTAACTTATAAACCAGACTATTATGGAGTACAAGTTATCAACTCATTCACCAAGTTATTATTCTAATCCAGCAGCATATGTGTCATGAAATGAGAAGATTAGGAAAGTATGACAGTTCAATAAATTTTAATGAATTAATTGGTACATTATCTTTGCCATGAATATGGAAGATGTAAGATAAAACACAGCACTCCATAGAAGTGAGGTCTAAAATTCTAGTTTAGACTGGAGTTAAACCTAAATTTAAATATCAAAATACCACCCTATTTGTTTAACGTCAACTTGGCCTAACACCACTTTTATAGTCAATTCATTTTGGAATTAGACAAAAATGCAATTTGACAATTTGGCTATTAGACAAATTGACGATTAGACCTAGTGATTGTTAGATCGACCGAGTGGTCATTAGACCAAGTGCGAATAAGACCAAGTATCAACCGGGGAAAATTCTGTAGATCAAATTGTTAGTAGAACAATTGGGTTTAGCTCGTGTGATATTAGAAAAACAGTGAATTTGGCAACTGATGTTCGACCAAACCCTTCATCACACATCTTGTTAGACTGAAAATGTGTTCCTTGGTTAGTGACAATTCACTCTATTTATATTACATGACTGTAGGTGACGTTGTTCTGAAACATTTGACATTATTAGTTTATCTAATACTTGTATGTAAAAGATTTTGTCATTAATCATGCATCCTTTGTGACTTACTATTTTATCCAGGGGCGCTAAATAATCCAGAGGAAAACGCCCAAACGGCAGCGACGGGATTTGTATCATGCATAATATTCCAATTAGGGGATATCCGATATGCATTCATATTGGAAATAGAAATAAGGCGACTGGATTTGAGCTCGTGGGCTTTTTAAAGCCACTTGTTACATCACTTTTATTTTCCTGTCAGTTAAATTACGATATAACTGGGATTGCCTTAATCTTCTACACTGTTGTAGGCGTCGATATGTGTAACTTTGAAGCTTAATGCAAGAGTAATAGTTAGTGAAGCTTCGTGGGAAGATTGCCTTGTTTATATTTTTATTTTCCTGTAAATTGCATTTTGTTAGATTGGGGCCACCATTTTTATGATTTATGAATTGAGGAAAAAAAGGAGAGATTTGAATGTAATGCCATCGCAGCTAAGCTATATCTGGTCAATGATACAGCCCGATTAATACAGTTCTCGGAGCTGAATTTAGGGTCCAAGTATAACAAAAGAAGAAAAAAAAAGATATACTCCTTTTAACATGACCTTTCCTATGTTAGATAAAACATACGGTATGTATAGTTTGCAAATGATTCGCTAACCTAACCCAAATCGTTTAGAAAGAGGAGAAGTCACGAAAAGATTAGTGACAAAATTCAAGGTTTATCTAAGATGACAACCTTCATTTCAGTTCAAAGTAAGCAAAGGGCGCGTAAACAGAAGAAGAATGATTTGTATTTTTCATCCGGACAGAAATATTTGTATTGTATTAGTTAGATTATTGTTACAGACGTGCCATTTGGGATGTAAAACAACCCTCGATGTGCTTCACAAATTTTCATTTCGTTCCGCGTTGCACGATTCTATTCAATGTATTGTATTCTGTGTCTTGTGACATCAAACAGCATTAGCAATTAATCTTTAAAAACATATGAAATTGAACGATAAACACACAATTAAAAAAATTCCGGACCAATCAAAATATGAAAATGTTAAAGGGTAAAATATAATTTAAATAGCATGAATGCTAGATAACACTGTAAAAAAAAAATTATATATGTTGTTGAAATTACTTAATAAAATTGAGGAAAAAAATTGCCTTAATTTTACAATTTAAGGTTGGTCTCTTTAAAATTACTCAGATATTTTTATAATGTTTCATACAAAACAATTATCCAAATTAAAAGGATTTAAATCATACTTAATGAAAGTTGGATCATCGTGAGAAATAATAACATTCAAGTAACTTGTTTAAATGATACTATGCAAGTACTATAGACATAAATCGACACACTTATTTTTCAGGTACAGTGATTTAACTAAATAAAAATATATATAGAATTTTAGGAATAAAGAAGATAAACACTTTGTAGTTCCGGTTGTTCGTCGGTTGAACACTGCTCCGCGTCTGATCTGTGTCGAAATCCGCAGAAAATGTGTGCGTCGGACTTAAGGATATTATGCATTAAAAGAAAAAAAATTAAAAATTGGATTATCATTGTTTTCTTTTTTCTTCTTAAGCCATATAGGATCAAGTGGCTGTACTCTGGCTATACAGTCTGTGTCAAAAAATGGTACAGTCGGGGAAAAAATAATTTAGGTGTGAAATCTTTTCAAATAATGTGTGTATGTGGTACCAAATTAAAGCCAAATGATTTTACTTGCTGATGCACTTTGTTCTGTATAATTTGCTTTCGAAAAACCAAAAGTTACGCTAAATTTTGAACAACGAGGAACAAATAGAAAATACGAACTTCTATTGTTCTGGAGCGCTGAATTCGTGGCCATTGTGCGAAACCTACACAAAGGCATGGGACGTCGTGCGAAAATGAATTTTTCTTGATTGTATAAAACTGGTCATATCTCAAAAATTACAGCACCAAATGTGATGAAAAAAATTACAGAAGAAAGTCTGATTTTCCTGATTTATGAAAATACCAAACAATACCAGGTTGTGATTGATCTTCATACTATGAAAAAAAATGTTTTCCACTTGTACCATTTTATTTGACACAGACTGTACAGGAATATCATGATTTATCATTCTCGTGAGGATAATGCTCTCGCAATAGATATGATATGGAAAAAAAAATGTGCTGATAAATGAATAAGAAAAAAATGTGTACAATATTTTGGGAAAGGAGGTATGGAATAGAATAAAAACATAATTTATTCCGTGAACTTCCATCTTGCAATGAGCAAACATGGAAGAGAATATAAACACAAGAGAGTGTAAACATAGTTTGTTTCCTGTACTTCTATCTTAAAATGAGTAAATACAGTAAAAGTGTTACCCCCATGATTCTTATGCGTTGGCAAAGGTGTAATATACACGTGTGTAATGATTATATCGTCAAAGTCAAGGTAGTCCCTAGGCCTAATAGGAACACCTACCAATCTGGAAGACATGCATAATGAATTTATTTCACATTCCGAGCTTATACTTTGCATGATTTGTATGATTTTGAAACAAATGCAATTATTGAAATTATGGTCATGTTAAACGTTATTGCACAAGAGCATTTATATGTATTTTTGTATTATCTCTTAATTATCTACTTATCTAGTATTCTATTATATGAACTTGAATTTAATTTATATTTAATTTGTTAACTTGACACTATTAGTCCTCCTCAGACTACAGTCTTGTTATGTTTTTGTTTTTTTTACTGCAATAAACACCGAATTGAATGAATGAAAACAAAAGAATTTCTTTAATTGGTTTATGTCAATGGCACCATACAATAAAGGAGCTTTAAAAATATCATTTTCTTATCCTTTGAACTGAGTTTCGTGAATGAACCTATTTCCGATACCTCATCATTTTGATGAGGGTTTTTTTTTTTTTTTTTTTTTTTTTTTTTTTTTTTTTTTTTTTTTTTTTTTTTTTTTTTATTATTTTTTTTAATGATAAACAAACTTGATTTCATGACAGACCTGTTCTCTATCTGCACAGGTAGAGATTAAAAATGAAGAAAGCTGAAACAACGACAAAAACAGCATGAAACCAGTGTCGGATGCGCATAATCATCAAATTATAAAAACTAATGATTTTCATTGTTTTTTCTCACAGTGCCTCATCATGAAGGTTCTCTATGTGCTGGTTCCTCTACTGCTCATCGTAGGGGGCGTCAACAGCGCACCAACCAGCTCCCCTGCTGACCTAGATCAAGTGGAAGATGAGATCCCTGTAACCAATACAAAAGGTATGTACTTCACGGAGGAAGGAACATTTTCATAGAGGTGTTCATTTGATTACTGAAGATGCACACGGAGTAGGAAAAAGATTTGAACATTGTCTATTCATTTTGAAGAATGCTATTTTTGCATGGGCTCAGTTATATCGTATTAAAAAAAAAATATGTCTAAAACTTATTTCATAACTTTTTTTTCTATATTAGTGCTTTTCTCTGTTTTTGGTATACGTCAGATTTTGTTTAAAAAAATAAAAATAAAAAATAAATAAATAATAATAATAATAATAATAATAATAATAAAATCATTACGCGGACGCAGATAGGTTTACGTTTTTCTCGGTGTTCATCTCGAAACACAAATAATCGCAGGTGTTGACATGGAATACGGATTTTTAAAAACATGCACGACCAGAAATCATGCATAGAAATGTGATCAATATAAACTAGAATTTTAAAAATGATTTAATGTTGTTATTATCAGCCCTGTGGTTTTCATTGATGAGTTAAAATGTTAAATATTTAATATTTTTATTTCCTTTTTAGTAACGATTAAAAAAAAAAAAAAAATAAATAAATAAATAAATTTTGTGTAAGTAGGCCCTATGGAGATACTTTGAACGTCTTGCACAATAAAATGTAATATGCATATTATATTTTCTAATTCGTGTTCGTTCTTAATTTTCATTCTGCAGAGGAAGAGTCAAACTCAATCCACGTATTTCCAGATTTACCCAAACCTAGTGAGGGGGATCTGAAGCCATCATTTCTAGCTGGCAAATCTTTAAAATTGAGACAGACGAGCTGACGAAAAGAAGGACGAGTTGGAAGACGTCTCATACGTCTCCGTCGACAACGATATCGAGGACTCGGAATACTTCGTACCCGTCGTGGATCCAGATGGTACTTCACAAAGCGACGTGGTGAATGAAGAGGGAAAACAGAGGAAGCCATCTTGGCAGGCTTGAAACCGCACTGGTGAATGAGAAACTTGAGCCACTTTACCACTCAACTCACATCTGAAGGTACTCCTGCACCAGCTGCGAGAGAGGGCAACCATCGACCTCGAGGACATTGACGAGTCCGTTCCCGTCGAAGAAAGCTTTTATTCTTCCACCGGAGAATCGTACGATGCATCTGCCATGGGAACGAAGAGGATACATGGACGAAACGGTCGCGGACAGATTGGGTGATGCCCCGGAAGCGGTCAACCTAGACAAGGTAACCAAGAAAGTGCCACTAAGTAAAGACTCAAAGGCCATACTCAAGAACAATGCTGTTGAGTCAGCAATGAACGATGTTCCTGGAAGACACAGGGATACTGTTCCCATTGAGCCAGGCCGACGTTTCAAAGAGAGACTGGGTTGGGGAAGGAGAAGAGGTAACGCTAGATACGGCGATCTTGCCGAGGCGAATGCCGACGCCGACATCATGTCTTCTGTCTTCGACGGTGAGGCCATCGATTGGCGACCCCAAACGGAGTCATCATGGATAAGCTCTTCGGAAGCAGGGGAACCCGTCATCGACGTTAACGAGCTTGCTCGGAAACCCTTGAGATTTACGGAGAGGATACGAATTCGACCGAGGGAGGAAACGAATTGGAGGGACGTTTTTCTGAACCTTCGGGTAGTCTCAGAGCACCTTTACAAAGGTCGATAGGAGAAGAAGAAACAAAGAAGACATCAGAGCTTTCGTCAACAGTATGCCCACTTTGGAAGGGCTGAGAAAACGAACTTGTAAGTTCCTATGCGGACAAATATTCTTTATAGGTATGTGTCCCTTTTGTAATCAATTCCTAAACATCATCATTATCGATTATTGTATTCATGAGCAATATGTTTTATTACAGTCATAGGTTCCTAATGATGAAAATTACCAATTAAATCCTTTCCCTTGATTGGTTGAAAAGAGAACAGCATAACAATTCATTTTATTCTGTTCTTTTTAATTTAATAATAAAACATACAGTTTGACAGAAATTATATGTGATCAAATATTCATTCCTTTGCATGCTGGTGAACGCGTTGTGATGAAAACGTAAACTAGCACATATTAAATAACGTTTTTTTTAATGTCACGAGGATACAATCTTACCCCTTTAACTAAAATATCCCGCTTTCATTTTGGACGCAGTGCCTTTGAGGAGGAAGAGGATGAAGACGCCGTCATCCCCGATCCCGGACCATTTTACCCGCAGCCTCCAGACCTTCCGCTCCAGACAATGTCATTCGCCCAGTTCTTACCACCAGAACGACACGTTACCATGGGAACGCCTCCAGATTTTATGAGGACAAATGCTCTACTGAGAGGAGCAAACCAACGGAGTGGAATGATCAACCCGTTTAATAAACGCTATCAGTACCTTAGGGCAAGTTTAAGAGTAGTTTATTATTGTTTGCTGAGAGCCTGAATGGCCTGAATTTCTGTCAAGTATAATAATGCCATGGTCTGAACTGGTCGTGCCTATTTTGCAAGTGCGTTGTGACCAGATCCATTGATCAGATGCAACTCCTACAAATCTTTTATTCTCAAAAAATTACAGGCTCTGCGTGGCTGAAGGAATGGGCTCCGATTTGGTCTCACAATTTCTGCTAAATCTGAAGCTGACGCATAAAAATCGCGCACGACCGGTTGTGACCATGACATTATAGTCTTCTGTTTCTTGGCCGACAATTATACCGCTGGTCTTTTAGTTAATCCCTTTTTTTTCAGTTCCATCATACTCGAATCCACCTTCACTCTCTCCACTTTTTCTCTGTCCCTACTCCCCCCCCCCTCTCTCTCTCTCTCTCTCTCTCTCTCACCCCCCCCCCCCCTTCCATTTTATCATCCGGTTCTGCCCTCCTGACTATTACACGGTCAAAGGAGATTGTATCGTAGTTGAATTTTTAGGACAATGGTATATTAAAGTTAATGTCCTAAATGTCAATTAACATTCCATGTCCCCTTAGCATATTAAGCATTTAATCTTTGGAGTTAACATGCTTCGACATTCATGATATATTTTAATAATGCTAAGATGATTTCGGTGTAGAGTGGGAAAATTCAAAATGTTGCCATTTTATATATACGTTCCATAATGCATGAATATCAGGATGACCTCTCTAATTTTATATAATGATTTTATCTACCATTTTGTTCTTCAGGATGTAGAGCGTTCCATTATGGACGAATCCCTGCAGGACCTAGCCCTCGAGTTAGCCGGGAGGAACCCCCTAAGTCCGAACGAAGCTCTCAGGGCCAGGGTCCGAAGAGTCATGCAGATTCCACCACCTCCCCCATACGGCAGGAAGGTCGTCAAGTCTCTCTACAGGAAGAAGGCCTATGGCTTTCCATTCATGGAGGATGAGTTTGCTGATGAGCTAATCCCAGCATGGGAGTCGGATGATGGCGAGAGCTTCGACATCCCTTACGGCGGCGGCTACGATCCTCAAGAACTCGAGGACCCACACTCCTGGGGAGAGTACTTGCAATTTGGTCGGATAGAAGGTCCCGGCGATGAAGGCTCGGACATGGTGTCCAAACTCCTCTCCGCGATTCAGACCAAAGAAGCCAAGGATAAGATCCTCCAACATCTGCTAACCATCAAGGACGCATCACCAGAGATCCAGAGAGAAATCCTACTGCAGGCCCTGATGGCCGAAGCCGGGTCAACGGTCGATGGCGGCGAAGAGAACAACGTCTTGCAGAATCAAGAATCGGAGACGGATGATAGCGCGCAATGGGGCACCTTCAAATCTGGCAACAATCCTGACGAGGAGGAGGCCACATCCGAGGAACAAACTGAAAACGAGCCTAACCATCCTGCAGAAAACAATGCCGCCTCAGAGAACACCATCGCAGATCATGACTGGGAAAGTTATGTTGCCGGTGACGATCCTGGTAACAGGATTCCAGAAGAACCAGAATATTTTTCAGAAACTTCCGAATCGGACGCGTCGGTTCAAGACTGGGCCGATATTCCAGATGAACTTCAATCAAACGTAAGTGGTAAGGACGTAAATTGAAATCACGTAATGCTACAGTCACACAGACACTTACGTTGAGTTCCGTCTAGTGTTGCATAAAAAAATCCTTTTATTCTGCGGATCCCCACGGATGCCTTCCCGTTATAATCAGTAGTGGAAATAGTGACAATTTCTTTTATCCAGTAAAACAAAGAAATGCATAAGAAATGATAGAACAGAAAATGAAACGAGGATAAAACAACAAAAACGTAACTAAACGTAAGTGTCTGTGTGACTGTAGCATAAGGACTCATTACTCCAAAATGCGCTACTTTGACAAAACGAAACAAGTAAAAAATGATATTTCCAGTGAAAGAGCAAAATTTGCCTATCATTTACAATGGTGTCAATGTAATTATCCTACTGCCATGCCTAAAGTCATATCAATGTATTTCACAACAACACTCCCTTTTGTCAAAGTATGGCAGCAGAAAAGAAGAAACAAAAATACTTTCATATCTTATGCTGATTTCACAATTCTAAATGCTCCAAATTGCTCCAGAATTTTATTGTCCGAAACGAATATTTGTTTTGCCCCTGTTCTCGTGCACCCGGCAGCCTTCCACATTACTGAAAATCCTGAATTCATAAGGGGGTAGAAATATATATGGATAGCCGTAAGGTCTTAGGGAGCCCTAACTTAAAATGGCTCCAATTTATGACTTTCCTTTTAATTTCTTCTTATTTATTTCTTTCCTTGTTTGTGTGAATGTGTTATGTTAATCATGTTAATGAGGGTGTGATAATAAGCTGACTTTATTGCTTCGCTTATCCATAAATTTCCTAGATATGATTTTATATGATGGACCAAGTGATGTGACCAATTTATCATGCAATATTACTAGACTATACTGGACTATTAGCGGATCCTGCTTACGTCACACACTTAAAAGTGTTGGCCCATGCCCAAACATAATAGAGCAGCTATTATCCCCAGACAATTGGACCTTATTGTGAATCTTGGATCTGCGCCTGGTGTAATTCACCTAGGTATGCGGCCTGGGTGAAAGAAACATACACTCGGGATAATTTAGCATATATACATCGTGCATAATGTATAATCCAGTATATTTTATTCTACAGTTTCCACTATTTTGATTAACATGCCTATTTTCTTTCTCCTGTTTCCTCTCTTTGTTGTCTGTGCAGATTCCACAACTTTATGAAGAGATGAAAGAACAGATTTTGATCCAAAAACTTGCCGACTTTTTACAACATACTGCCAGCAAAGAAAATCAAAGAATATAGATTCCCGTAGTTCTTATCTCTACTTTATAGTTTATTAAAGTGAATCACTTGATATATTATTTGTTAGATAATATCAAACTAGTCAAATCACCATTTTTGTTAATGTGTTCTACCAATTGTTTCAATATGAAGTGATATTTTAGACCTTAATGATTTTATTTCTTGACTCTAGAGGGAAAAGGGCTTACATTAATGTAGCATCTTACAAAATATACATCTTGATATTTTATTTTCGACTTATGAATGGCATGTAAAGTGTTTGGAAAAGGTGAAATGGATTTGAAATTTGTTTAAAAAATAAATGTAATAATTTACGTTATGAAAATTCAGTCTTTTATGCTATTTTAAATGGAATTAGAAAACATGAAATGACGCTTCCTACCGGCCAATCTATTTATTTTTGACAGATATTTTATTGGTTTATTTTGTGTATTTTAATTGATTTTATTAATGTCTGTAATTAATATTTTTAAATGACATGTCAAACTCTTGCTGGTTTTTAAAATATTGTTTTGTGTGATTATGCAGCAATTCATAGCACATTGAGAACATGCACAACCCATGTCTAATAGCGAAATGTATATGAAATAAGATAAGAATAGTATTCGAAAACACATCCTTAAGTACAGATGTTTCCGAATCATTGTCATTGTTTTATCACGCTATTGATTAAACGTAATTAAATATTTAATATTGTTCATAAATTTGACATATTGTCATGTTTTGCGATATTTCAAAAGCCTTTCCTGTAGGGTTAGGTTTCCCAGAAATGGTATTCGCTTTGTTGATGTCTGTGAATGAAATGATGTAAATTTACTTAAACTAAATATCATTGTTAGATAACAATTAAAAACTGATATCTTAATAGCCTTCAAATTGTCTATTACGATGACGAAATTACATTTACAATGAAATTACGTTTCATTTTTCGTGCCATTATGTTGTTTGTTTTTGTTTTATTGATCTTGTTGAGAACACTCTAATCTATAGTAGCCATAACACTCATCAACAAGTTTGTTTTACTCGTGAATGTGCAATATTCGTATTACGGTGGCGTAACTCTACTTGGGTTAAGTGGCCTGGGGGTAATTCGCAAAGAGTTAAGTAAACTTAAAAACGTACTTAACTTTATTGCGCATCTTGTATTATAACGCATAATCTAATTGATAGATTTGTCAATGGCACGCATCCCCTAGGCATGGTAAGCCCAATGAGGTGAAGCGTAATATATCGCTCGCAACTCTTGATTTAAGTGCGATTTTAAGTCTACTTAACTCTTTGTGAAACACCCCTGGTCATTTGTGCTTGTTCGGAGAGAGAGAAAAAAATAGGGCTTAAAAAGTCTTTTCGAGTCACTCTTGCGCTCTTCCATCCAATCACCCTAGTTATCCGATCCCTCTAACTCAAATCGGTGGCCTTGTGTTTACACACGTTCAAACATGTACCCAACCGTCCCCCATCCCACACACGCCAAAATATCACAATTTCTATGGGGTTTTTTTTTTTTTTGTTGCTTAATACACATTAATGCCAAACTTGCCACAGAAAAATAATATCTGGAATAGGCATATTTGTGCTTTGCAATATTCACGATGTTTCACTCCGACGCCATTGATTATAACAGTCCGCTGTGTCAAAAAAAAATGGTGAGCACGTCCGGGGAAAAAAGGTAATCTAGGTGCGAAAATGCTTTTCATAATGTGTGTATGTGGTAGCCAAATTAAAAGCCGAAACGTTTTTTCTTCTGTTGCACTTTGTTTTGTAATAAAATTTTCTTTCGTATAACAAAAGTTATGCTAAATTTTCTTCAAACGAGGAACAAATCGAAATAATGCGCTTTTATTGTATCTGTGAGCGCTGAATCGATTGGCCATTTATGGCAAAACTGCTAATACAATGGCAGGACAATTGATCCATTTCTCGGATGTTGTCTTTCGCAAAATTGAATTTTTCCTTGATTGGTAGATAAATCTGGTCAAGTTCAGGCAGCCAGAGTGTGCATGAAAATTTGCCAGAAGGAAAGTATATGATTTGTCCTTGCTTAATAATGAAAATAGCCGAAACAATACCCAGGTTGTGTTGATTAATCATTTACGCTTTAACAAAAGTGTTTGCCATTTGTACAGATTTTATTGTGACCCGAAACAGGACACTCCGGATCGCATGAGCAGCTGTACTGGAGCTTATGACAGCGATTTTTAGAAACTAGAATTGCATGCATGTTTCAATGTTGTTTTATAACTACATTTATCATGGATTGTTGATTTGAAATCAAGTGATAGTTATTCGAGCAAAACAGGTTATGCAGATGTTCGGAAACCTGCAATAATGGATGTATTTGATTTGATATTTTTGTGCAATTAAAGTCTTGTAACAAGTTAAAAATTTTGCTGTTTATGGATATCACTTGTGGCATATGTAGACTTATTCATGTAATGTGATGCACAGAATAGATTATAATTTTCTCAAATACGCGATAAAAAGCTTTTCTTCTTGCTATAGACTACAACTGTCTGATGAAATATTTTAAACGTGTGGTTCGTGTTCTAAAAGTCCTCCGCCCTTTGCTTATCAGTATTTTATTTGAACCTTTCAAATGTACATAATAGGGTAGATGTAGGGAATACTGGCCAGATTAAGCTCGATTTGCTTAATTACGACATGAAACAATAAAATCACAAAAGAAAAAGATTTTTTCATTGCTTAGCATAAGCATCATTTCAACTTTAATTTTCCAAAAAAAAATTGAGTAATCAAGATTTTGGAGAGGCACTCGTTATATGCAAGTAATGACGCGTCATGGTAAAATTGTGCGGCATTTGCCTACATGCTGTAGGAAATACCAGGACAGTATTTTTTACCCACCTGCCTGTTTTGTATAAAGATCTGTCTGGAAGCACTGATTTGGAAATGTAGCCAATCGACTTTTCATGTTTTGTGATGGATTTTTATGATAAATTTTCATTTTTAGAAGATTATTGCATTTTACTGACAAAATTTGTCAAAACATCAGAATAACTTTATATCTCATGTGATAATCGAAATATGACATAATAATATAAAGAGAAATGAGAGCATTTTCAACATTGTCAAAACAATTTATAATAATAAATATAATACACTATATTATCAATGAATAGACCTATTATTGCATCTACATGCAGTTAGGCAACGTCAAGCCCGAGGGAAGTAAAACAAACAACAAACCGTCAATGTGGTGTCCGGTACCCTCTACAAGATAAAATGACATTGGAGCTATGCACTTTTCAGCAACGTGCCACGCCGCATACACAGGCTTTAGTCAGTGCAAACACTACATACACTTTGGCCCCCCTCGCACAATGTCCATAATGCAATGAAATAGGAGTCATGCCCCCAAGATCTCATTTTTATACCAATCACAATTCTTTCCCTAAAATGTCAATTTTCAGCCATGCAGGATGAGGGCCATTTTCTCAGGCGCTGCAAATTTTCCTACTTGACAGATTGTGGTATTTTCATTCTGGGAGTTTCTCATTTGTTGTTGTCGAAACAGCATTCAACCTTCAGATCAGACCACCTGACCAATAGATGTTGCCGGTATTTCAAACTCAGTTGGATCTATGTTGGCAGCTAGGGCTGGACATGTGGTGACCGTCCGATATTCCCTACTGTCCGCTATTCCCTACATCTACCCTATCATTACTTTTTTAGAGTTCAAAATTGCATCATTTTCCCTGTAAAACGTAAATCCACGGTCAATGGTAAAAACAGACCAATGACGTCATTTCCGATTTGTACTTTTTTTTAATGCTTTGATATTAATCTTGTGCCGTTAAATAAGTTTTAAAAAATTGAGGCCGGAGTATCCCTTTGGTAAAAACTTTACAAACTAAAATAAAAACAAATAAATGAATAAAACCCCATATAAGTATCAGCTACACTGTAAAAAAAAAGGTAACTCGCAAGAAAATGAGTAAACTAATGCTTTACTCCCAACGGAATAAATTTTGTTTACGCTTAACAGAGCTAGTAAAAAGATAACGCGCAAGAAAATGAGTAAACATAATTATGCTTTAGTCCCAACGGAGTAAATTTTGTTTACTCTTAACAGAGTAAAAAATTAAGGTAACTCGCAAGAAAATGAGTAAACTAATGCTTTACTCCCAACGGAGTAAATTTTGTTTACACTTAACAGAGCTAGTAAAAAGGTAACTCGCAAGAAAATGAGTAAACTAATTGTTTACTCCTTTCGAAGCTAGGAATGATACATAGATGACTAAAAGTTACTCTTTTCTGAGTAACATTTGGCTCTACTGCATGAGTAATATTTTTTACTCAATTTCACGCGAGTTACCGTTTTGCTCAGTATTGGGTAAGATTTTACTCATTTTTTTTACAGTGTAAAGAAATAGTCTTCATTCGATGATGTGCTGGTAGTCCTGGTATAAACACTGATTTTAATAGTTTGTTTGAACAGATATTGGGGGAGAGAGGGAGCGAAAGGGAGAGGAGTGAAGAAGAGAGAGCGAAAGAGAGAGGAGGGAGGGAGAGAGAGAGATGAGGGAGGGAGAGAGGAGGGAAGGAGAGAGAGCGAAAGAGAGAGGAGGGAAGGAGAAAGAACGAAAGAGAGAGGAGGGAAGAAGAGAGAGTGAAAGAGAGAGGAGGGAAGGAGAGAGAGCGAAAGAGAGAGGAGGGAAGGAAAGAGAGAGAGATAAAGGAAATATATATAGAGAGAGAAGTATTATGTATAGAGTATAACCTTAATAGCTCAAAATACAGATTCCCCTTGAAAAACATAAAATGTTCATTATGTTCAATTCAATGGCAGTTAGCCGACGGAAATCCTCCTACGTTTAACGTAATAAGATTTCAGAACGTAAGTAAACATAATAGCAACATAGAAAGCAACTTCGATTTCCTAGTTTTTAGTTTCATAATCCCTTTCACTACCCGGGAAACGGCTTGAACACAATAAACGATTTGCAATCCCGGTTGAAGAGCAACTTCTCCTGTGGCTCCCCCTGGCCCTGTCCACCGACCCTCTCGTTCGAAGCATCTTCGGAATCGCTCGACGCATCTCCGGGATCACTCGGGGCATCTGCAGAACAAGTGGAGCGCAGGAAAACCATCACCTTGTCGAATATCTCACCCTGTGCGGTCTTTCTGAATCGGATGGTGTTGGTTAAGAAGTCCAGAACTTTGTTCCCCACTTCGGATTTGGGGTCGAAACAGAAGGATGCGTCGGTCTTGGAAGGGAGTGTGTGAATACTGTTGCATGAGAGACCTAATTGTTGAAGAGCTGCGGTTATGTCTTTACTGGATAGATTCCGGGTGGATGATGTTTGCTGCTCCGTAAGGTAAGGAAAGGAGTCCCACATTCTGTAAATCACGTGCTCATCTGAAAATGGGCAAAACATAAACGAAAGAAAACAAAATCAGAAATGTAATCTAATATATCTTCAGTCAATGCGAAAGATAAATCTGTCAAGAACTGAATTCTTTCAAAGAAATGATAACGGGATGGCGATGGGGTTGGCGAATTAAAAATCCTGTTCGTCCATTTTGTCTGAAATTATCATAATTCATTTGGCATTAAAATGACTATGATAGCAGAAGACTTTCCTCGATATGGGAGAGATGACAAGACCTACATCTGCCGTATGACTTGTTTACTCGCAATTTTTAAGTACCTGGTCATGAGTATTTTTGCGACTAATTCGAGACTTCGAGTTTCTGAAGTCTTGAAGACGCGCGCCGCCACAACATCTTCTGAGAAAATCGACATTGTGTTTTTTTATGAATTCGTCCCGGAACCTGTGAGTGTTTCATCAAAGGATTTATCGGACGTTTTTTTTTCCCCGACAAGTCCCGTTTTATCCGACAGTTACCAGAGTAACAATGCTTCTCGGCCAATCATAATCATGTAAATATGTCAGATCTGAAAACTTATCAGACAAGAATTGTTGATGAAATGCTCTTTTTATTATTGTTTGATTGGAATATGTAAATAAAAACTGATCTGAAGTGAACTGAACTTTTTGTGGACCTTCCTAAACTCTGTGCCTCCTCAAGGACTTGTCCGACGTTTTATCCGACAAGTTTTTTCTCAGCCAATCAGATGCGAGCATTTTCAGTAGCTTATAACAGTTGTCAGTGAGAATCAGTGAATATCTGTTTCATGAAAAGCTCCCCATAACTAACCCGTCATCATGATGATCAGCATCATGCCTCCTTCCTCCAGCATGCCGAACATATCACCAATTGTTCTCTTCAAATCACTCACATAATACAAGCTCGAGATCGCGTGGATGAAGTGAAATTTTTGGCCGGAATCGGACCGTGATGCTGCCTCCCTTTCCCTGCAAAAATCCTGGATGGTCGTCTGTTTGAAATGAGTTTTGACCCCTTGAAGATTGCCCCCTCTCTCATTGAGGAGTGCGGTATACTTTGTTATAGCTTCGGTTGACGGCTCAATGACGGTGTTACTGATGGAAGGAAACCTGGATGATAAGCGCTCTAGGAGAAGCACGTCCAACTCACCTGAAAAGATAAAGTGGAAAGGGGGCGAATTTAGAGTCATGGGCGTCGTCAGGGGGGGGGGGGGGAGGAGGATGCGGTGGGTGCGAAAGCATCCCCGTTCAGACATCCATTCCCACCAAGGGAAAATTCTTGATGGATGACTGCCCCGCTTGGCAAACAGAACCATACCCCTATGGGATGGGAAAGGCCCAAAAAAAAACACAAGAACAAAAACAAAAACAAAAACAAAAAACGCACGACAATTTTAATAAAATTCCATATTGTTTACAACGAGTATGTTTTCTTCTAAAAGCCACTTCGCCTATTTACCATTACTATTTCGTCTGAATCCCATTTCGTCTAATGTCTTTTTCATCTAATGCCCACTTGGTCTAACAACACTTCGGCAATTCCTTTAACAAACAATATCCATTTTGAAAGTTCACGAAAATGCTTTCAGACAATTTGCCTGATTAGATAAATTGACAATTAGAACAAGTATCAATTGAACAAGTGAGAATTAGATATAGGCCTATTGTATATTAGGTCATTGGGAAATTAGACTTTTTTTTTTTGTTTTTGCAGACCAAATTGGTTTAGCCATAAATCACAGAGAAGTGCACGACCGAAGGCATAATCCACATTACCATAATACCTCTCATGTGACCTGTAACACAAAGACTTACGATTGATTAAAAGTTACGATTGATTTTTTTTTCTCTGAAGCCTCATTTGGCAATCAGGTACAGTCATGGATTGGGATTTGGATATGATTCAGAGTAGGGTTAGGGCTAGGATTAGGATTAAGATCATCAACTTTGGAGCGTCCTATGATGAGGCTACTTTGGAGCGTCCCATGATGAGGCTACCGAGAAAAAATCAATCGTAACTTTTTATCAATCGTAAGTCTTATATATTACCTCGTTATGCTTCCTACCTCCTCCGCTCCCGATCCCCAGGATCTTAAACTCCGCTCCTTGGATCGACTCCGGGAGCTGCTGCTCCAGCTCCACCACTGCCGACGGAATGAAGACATCGTCAGCCCACTTTTGATACAACTTGAGCTTGTGACCAGCGAACCCTGCATAGGCTCTGTAAGCCTCGGCATAGTAGTCCAGATCAGAGACCAGTGCTTTCATCTGATGAGTCCTCGAGTCATCTGCAGTCATTGCCATAGTAACCTGTTAGTTACCCCTCTGAAGAGATAATGTATTTAAGCTGCTGGAAAAGATGAGATGGAACAGTAGATCAGATTCGGAGTTTACGTCCGTTTTCAAAATCTTAATAATATAAACTTTCAAAACATAGAAATACCAACATTCAAAACATCAACAGACAGTGTGAAAGTTTAATATAATTCAAACATTTTTTATTTATTTTTTAATATCATAAAAACTGTTTTATGAAGTGTTAGGATTTGGTTGAACGGGCTAACGTTAATGATGACCAGAAGAAGACAACGGTACGAACAAACGGATTGTATGATCTTAATGAAATAAACATTATCAGGTCAAGATGATAATAATGTCCCTTGGAACAACATAAAATTATATCTAAATCATGTCAATTGCAGACGTAAAGGCTCTCATTTTAAGATGTGGAAATAAGTCTTGCCAACTTGATCCAATGCCATCCAATCTCGTTGTTAGCTGCCTAGAGCCACTTCTCCCTATCTTGACCGATGTCATCAACCTGTCCCTTGGGCCCGGTGTCTTCGTCGATGAATGGAAAGAAGCTCTCGTGACACCTCTGTTAAAGAAAGGAAAAACAGAGTGTGAGCTCAAGAACTACCGCCCAATTAGCAACCTCAGCTTCTTATCCAAACTAGTAGAGAGTGCCGTTTGCGACCATCTTCATCGCCACATGGGAGCCCATTCACTGTTTCCTCTTGCTCAGTCCGCGTATAGAAAGCATCACAGCACCGGAGACAAGCTGGTTGAAGATATATAATGGACATCCTCCTGAACATGAACTCTCACAAGTAACCCTACTTGTGTTGTTAGACCTAGTTCTGCATTCGACACGTCGATCACGCCACTCTTTAAGTCGTCTAGAAACCAAGATAGGTGTCTCTGGAAGCGCACTGGAATGGTTCCGGTCATATCTGATTGGTCGGAGTCAGCGAGTGACTTATCTGTGGCTCCAAGTCGGTCAGGTTTCGATATGAAACATGGTGTCCCCAGGGATCATGCCTCGGCCCTCTTCTGTTCTCTGTCTATACATCTGACCTGTTCAATGCCTCGAGAATCATCTCCTCGAGCACATTGCTACGCCGATGACACCCAACTTTACTTCTCATTCAAAACTGATTGTCGGGTAAGTGAAGTTGAAGCCGTCGCAGCGATGGAATCCTGTTTTCGGTACAATCATCTTGGATGATTAGAAACAAGCTGTTAATTAATGATGATAATGTTTGTTCCCTACTTTTCTGTGTCATTTTGTCTCTGACGAAGATTCTGCTAGGATCGAAGCCAGGCTCCTTTGACTTAATGAATGAAAGAACAAGAATTCCTTGTCATTGGTACAAGACAACACTTGCAAAGATCAACATCTCTAACATCAAGATCAGCAACACTGATATCCTCCTGCCATGAAGCCAGATTGGGTTGCCTGTTTTGACACTAACATGACTATGGATCGACACATCTCGATGGTATGCAAGTCAGCTTTTCGTTCATCTCCGCAATATCCGCCGAATCCGAAACTTTCTGACGTGAATCTCTGACTCACCATTATTCATGCTTTCATTCACCAGCCGCCTTGATTACTGCAATAGTATATTGTACGGTGTCACTTCAAACATATCGAGAAATTGCAAAGGATCCAGAACGCAGCGCCAGACTGCCACTAGATCCCCTAAATTCTGCCACTGATCAACCTGTCTTCGCGAACTGCACTGGATGCCCATTGGGTCAAGGATCAAGTCAAAGTACTCATACTCACCTTCAAAAGTATCCACCGTGTAGGTCCTCCTTACCTTTCCGAACTCGTAACCATCAATGACCAATCCCGCTACTCCCCCCGGTCTTCTAATGGCATACTGCTAATAAACACCCTTCTCCTAAGATGCTCCCCACCCTTGGCAATAGAGCCTTTTCAAGTGCAGCCCCTATACTCTGGAACCAACTACCCACCTCACTACGTAACCAGCGATCCTTTAACATCTTTAAGCAAGAATTCAAATCATTCCTTTTCTCTCCGTAACTTGTCAAAGTATCATGTATCATATTAATGTTAAGTATTATGTATGATGTGCCCCCTTATTATTTTGTGTCATGTATTATTTTAATGTAATAAATAAGTATCATAATTGTAATTGTAATTAAGTGTAAAGTAGCCTTTAAATGAAATTATGTACACAGCGCATTTGAACATTATAATGGAAAATGCGCTATATAAATACATTATTATTATTATTATTATTAATTCACCTGCCATGTTTGAACGCGGAATGAATCCATGTTGCAACATAGGCGTTGCTATGTCTGAAAAGCCCACATCAGGCGCGGATCCAAGATATCCGAATTGAATACACTAATCTGTCGGGCCCAATTGTCTGGGGACAATAGCGGCTCTATTATGTTTACGCATGGGCCCGATTCTTTTATTGTGTGACGTCAGGCTGCGTCCGCTACTGAAAATGAGAAACTGTCATAGTCGTCATTGGCAACCTTAAATCATTCAAGGAGATAAAGAAGATGTTGGCGGTTATCGCTATAAAGCCATGTTCACGCCAAGTCCACTTCAGTGGGTCCATGAACAAAAGGTTATTTGAAAGAACCTGATGCTTCATTTTCATTTCTCTGTACCAAGCAAGATAAGCATGATACGAGCCACTTAAAGGGGAAGGAAACCCTAGGAATTAATTAAATTGTACAAAAACAGGAAAATCAAAGAAGCTGATCAATGAAAATTTGAGAAAAAATGAATGAATAATAAGAAAGTTATGAGCACTTGAATGTTGTGATCACTACTGCTATGGGGATCCTCACATTGGCAACGGGCCCTAGTGTGTGATGTCATACGTGAACAACTTCACCATTACTTTTGTACATATTTCACTCAAATTGTCTTTTTTGTATTAATTCCGTTAAAAGATCTGAGATTCTTTTCATGGGAGGACATGTAATACAAGTTCACAAAATATAATCATGTGTGAACAGTCTGTGCTACCATTAGAATGAGGAAAAAGAAGAATTTTTGGTATTTTTTGTATGTCATATGGGAGAGTTTTTCATGTGTGACATCACACATCTTGGGCCTGTTGCCAGTGTGAGGATCTCCATAGCGTTAGTGATCACAGCATTCAAATGCACATAACTTTCTTATTATTTATTCAATTGAAGATGCTAGTACTAGATGTTCCTATGTTACATCAAATCAGTTTTGAGAAACAGAGGGTTAAAAGTTTTGATTATGTCCACAAATCATGTTTCATCATATAGATGTCAAACTTTTAGATTGACATTGTGTCACGTATAGGAAAGTTTTGATGCATAATCTAGGACTATAATACTTATTTATTTTCTATAATCAATAATCAATTAACTGCACATAGGAACTTTTAGCTCTATAACAGTGCACATAGGAACTTCTAGTACTGAAAAGTCAACATCATAATGAAAACAACATTATATTTAGATATTTATGGAAATTATTTTCACTTAGCACATACCAAATAAGTACATCTCATGTTATTTCCATTCTTAATACTTTACAGAAATATTTAAAGACATAATTTTTTGATATAAAAAATTAATATAGAAAACTACAAACCTGAATCTTTTTTTTTTTCTTGATGGATTTTTGTTTCCAATCTTCTGGATTTCTTTTCTTTTTTTTTTTTCGTTTACCCGCTACTTTTGGCAAATTTTCAAAAGAATTATTTGGCTCCAAAATAGCTTCTACACCCTCTATATGTTGTTCAAAAAGCCTCCAATTTTGCTGTCTCTAGGCACCACACATTGCGTATGCATGTCTGTGTACATTGAACAGATCATGTGACTTGCTACGCGTGTATTAATTGGCTGGTCATGTCACATACTAGTAGGTACTTCTAGTTCTAGATGACTGCACATATTAGGAACATCTAGTACTAAAAAGTTGCTTTGTGTGAAAACAGCGGGGTGCCAATTTGACACTTTGTAATTAAAATATTGATTTATAAATACTTACAAGTTAAAGTACACATACTAATATGTTGAAAAATACAAATAATTCAATTTGGCCAAAATGTAACATACGAACACTTAGTACTAGCATCTTCAATATTGTTCTCAAACTTTCTTTAATCTGTTTCTTTGATTTTTATTTTTGTTTCATACAATTCAACTGAATCCTAGGGTTTCATTCTCCTTTAAATAAATATTATATACACGTAACTGTGCTTTCACGATTGTTTCTTGCGATCGTTTGCGATCATTGGGTCACAATATTATGTTGCACACAGTCGCATCGGTTGTAAGCAGTCGCACCACCAATTGTGAAAGGGGCTTTAACAAATCCAAACCGAATGCCAAATCTGAGAACAAGTGGTGCTGCTTTGCAAAATTATATAGTTAATCCCTTTCATGAGACACTGTATTTGAATATTTTAAATTCTTTGTGGAATCCATTGCTACATATTATTGCTGTTGATTTTCTGATGGTATTTACAGTTAGGGTGGTATCTCACTTCGCGGAACTACTTTGAACTAATTTGAGACGGTTTTAAAACCACTTGGAGACGTTTTGAAGCTTGTCGCGGAGTCGTCGCGGAGACGTTTCCTCAGTCCCCGCGAAGTTTCATGAGTCGCGGAAACTACTCTGAGACAGTTCTCTGAAACTGCTTTGAGACAGTTTTTAAAATTGTCGCGAGACGCCACTTATACTTTTTATCCGTCGAGGAAACGTCTCCGCGAAGTGAGAGACCACCCTTATACGTTATACTATAAACATAAAGTATGCTTACGCGTTTTGCTGATGTATCCCGATACCTGTTTTGCGTTGATATGGCGATAATGTTCCATGTATTAATTAGAAACGCTTGAATATAAGTTACCATGTAAGCCTATAGGGCCTAACTGGGCTATATGGTGTAAGCAGATTATCTGAATGAAGCGTTTAATACAATGAGAGACCAAAGGTTGAAACTACATTATCACGAAAAACAAATATCCAAAGTTTGCCCCTCCCACCCCTCTCCGGCCAGACACTGAAAATGCTCGTGTAAACTGACCATTTAAACTTTGGATTTGCCTGTAGCGATCAAAATATGTATTGATTATTCTCATAGAGGCTTAATAGATGGATTTGCCAGAATGTTAAGTACTATACAGTATAGAACCGCACTATTCATGCACTGAATTCCACATACGCCTCTAACATTGTTTAACCCTTGCCACGCTGAAGAGGCATCTGTGCACAATCATAGAATTAAATTGAACAATCGTAATACTAATAGGCCTAATTGTTTTTCTCAGCTATTTTGTACAAGAGAAAATAAAAAAATAGCTGCTGATCATATATGTAACGGCCCGGCCCCCCCCCTTAGCAAAAAAAAAAAAAAAAAAAGAACTTAAGAAGAAGACGAAGAAGAAATGCGAAGTAAAAATAGACGAGCGGGCCGATTGACCTCAACCTACCCCTATAACTGATACATGATGACCTGTTTGATGGCCGAGGCCTAAAAAAAAATAGCACCCCCCCCCCCCCCCACAATAGTAAATACTAAAAATAGCTAAAACTTTCTCTCGAGCGCTACCAGTGGTCCCTCGCATGATGGGGAAAGTTACGGACCCACTTCACTAGCATCACCACATGCGTGGGGTGGGACATCAGGCCAGTCCCATAAACAAAAAAAAAAAAAAAAATATGAAAAATGCCTCAAATGGCAATTTCTGTTAATCCTCCCTACACGTCCCGGCTCTTAGAAGTGCCGCTTCACCAGTGACATTGAAATATTATGATTTTGCGAACTAAAAGTTACCATGGGTCTTTTATAGCTTACAACGTATAAGGGTTAGGCCTAATGGTTTGGGTATAATTTGACAATTCTTTAGAATGCAATAAAGAATTTGTATTACACACAGCCTAGTCTGAATAATTACACCCACTGGTAAAAGGAATATTGCTCTACTCTGTAAGTTGCGTGATAAGATATGTTATTGCCTAGGCCTATTCTGGGTAGACCTTCCACATGTTTAACTCATATAAAGTTTAATTAGTTTTATTTCAGATATTTTTTTTTCCAAATTAGAGAGATGTTCCAAATCTCACGCGGACTGCCGTTGCCGCGAGGGGGGGGGATGGGGTAGCCTACGGCTTGGCTCGCCTACAATGCTGCTGAGTATTGGTTTGCCAGTTTGGGATGATAAGGCAATGTTGCGGATTTTATTTTAATACAATTTGATTTGAATTGATTTGATTTTCTTTCCTCACCCAATGACATGAAAGCCATTTCGGCCAATGTAGGCTATTATGTTAACATGTGAAAAATAGACTTCAAAAGTTTTAACAACCACAGCGTCCCCACCGGACCCCCCCCCCCCTCGTATTAGAGGGCGCTCGAAAAATGACTCAACCTACCGGAAGTTCTTCTTATTGCTTGGAAGGTCAATAGACACGGAGTTGAAGTTACTTCTGCTACGCAAACTGACGATTTTATAGAAATATGGGCGACTTTCTCAGGCAGTTAGAAGAGGCCTCACATATTATATTGGTAAGGTCTTCACCTGTAAGACATTAGTGGGATTTGTCTATTGTTTTTTGCCTTTTGACAGCATATTAATCATCTTGATTTCGAGCAGTTGTTGGCTAATGCACGGGAGTGAACGGCGTAATTCCCGCGCGTTATTTGCGGTCACTTTATGATTCACGCAATTCGCGAGTGTAGACGAAATGTGACTGTGGTGTGCTGTGACTGAGGTGTGTCTGTGACTGGTTGAGAGTTGATGAGTGTCCCATACTTTTTCGATACTTTTTCATGTGTCACAAAGAAAAATACATGCCAAGAAAGAAGTAGCCGACTTCTTCTTTCTTCTTTCTTCTTATCCTCCAGTGATGTTGGAGATCAGCAACTGGCGTTGCGCGTTATTTAGGCGGTGTTGAAGGTAATTGGAGATTGGAGTTAGTTATCTTGTAAAAGATTGAGCCGGGTCGTGTGTAGCTTATATAGGAAATTTAGGATGAGGATATTTATTGAATTTTTGGCTTCCTGTGCAACCTCAGTTTCTGGAAGAAGGAGGACTGCCGTAGTGAAAGAAGCTGGGTTTGCTGGTTTAGGCTAAACCGACATCCCCCGTCGCGAAGCGACGGGAACTGACGAACCAGTTGACATATTTGGCGAAGTTTTGAAATATCTATACATGACCACAAATTTCGAGATCAATAATACCTTATTTGAATTCATACTACACATTGAATCAATTCTTTGAAGTTTTACTCGAATTGGTGACATCTGCGAACGTTTCACATGAAGTAATCAACTAATAATGTAGAAAAATACAGGAAAATTGAGTCCATCAACGTATATTTCTCCGTGCGTGCGTTGTCTTCGCCATACGTCTTCGCACAGTAAAATGACGTCATAGAAAATGGCAGCGATGGCACCAACACTATGAGAAGAGACAAGGCCAACGGAAAATTCAATTTGGTAAGTCAAGAAGCTCTTTATACTTTCATTTTGGTCGTGTTACGCGTGAAACATCACAGAAACCTTCAACAACATTTTAACATTAGATTGATTAAATTGCCCAGTATAATTTACTTTGCGCTCATCATCACTGAAAGTTCGCTGTAAATAGGGGTGGTGGAAAGTACAGCCCGTCGCCTTCGGCAACGGGGCTGTGTATAGTTAGGTTTAGGCTAGAGAGCCAATTCAGGTTAGCATTGTCTGTCACAGGTCATGAAGTGGCTCCTGATGTGTGCTAATGCCGGACACACTGCAACAAAGTGAGTAGTGTCTTCACTAGCCTGTGAGCAGAGTAGGCAGGAGTCACTAGCCACCATCTTCAGTTGAGCAGCCGAGCTTGTGTGAGGTATACTTGGCTGCATAGCTGGCCTCTTAAGATCATGGCTTGACGAAGGTGTGGACTGGTCACACTCGTAGGGTATAGATCTTCTGCGTTAATTTCTCTTGCGGTCCATACTGACAGGGAGGACTTGTTGCTAATGCCTGGTCAATGCAACTCTGCGAAGCTCTGCTTGTTGCGCTTTCACCATTCTTTTCCACATGGCGTATGGATTGGAGAGTGGTAAGAGAGAGCAGGTCAGGCAGGCCAAGGTCCTGCAGCATATGTTTCCATGTCTTGATGGTCGGGGTATTGTGTGATAGAGCGTGCAGCAGTAGCCTGAACTCCATTCGTCTCGGGTAGGTTTACAAGTTGCCCAAGAAGAAGGAGTTTCCCTTGTTTGATCTCGATGCTCAGGGGTCCATGAGCAAACCTCTTTTTGAGAGGTCTGTGTAATCTTGGGCAGAGGTTTTTTTTTCCTTTTTTTTTGGTCATTTGTTTTGTTTTTGTTTTTTTACTTTTTGTTTTCAATGTCAATGAGATCATTCTCAGAAGCAAACTTAATTTTTCATAAGGCCCCATGTTATTAATATTATATCATTTGTTTGCATGTTCTTTTCACTATCCCTGATGTGTTAATATTTTTTTCTCTCCTCTTAACTGTTAGATGAAAAATAATTGTGTTTAAAGGGGAAGGAAACTCTAGGAATTCATTAAATTGTTCAAAAACAGGGAAATCAAAGAAGCTGATCAATGAAAATTTGAGAAAAAATGAATGAATAATCAGAAAGTAATGAGCACTTGAATGTTGTGATCACTACTGCTATGGGGATCCTCACATTGTCAACGGGCCCAAGATGTGTGATGTCATACATGAACAACTTCCCCATTATTTTTGTACATATTTCACTAAAATTGTCTTTTTTTATTAAATCCGTTAAAAGATCTGAGATTCTTTTCAAGGGAGGACATGTAATACAAGTTCACAAAATATAATCATGTGTGAAGAGTCTGTACTACCATTAGAATGAGGAAAAAGAAGAATTGTTGGTATTTTTTTGTATGTCATATGGGAGAGTTGTTCATGTGTGACATCACACATCTTGGGCCTGTTGCCAGTGGGAGGATCTCCATAGTGTTAGTGATCACAACATTCAAATGCACATAACTTTCTTACTATTTATTCAATTGTTCTCAAACTTTCTTTAATCTGTTTCTTTGATTTTTTTTGTTTCATACAATTCAACTGAATCCTAGGGTTTCATTCTCCTTTAAGTCCAATTCCTGACAAGTTCTCCAACAGAGAAATAAAAGAAGGGGAGTTTTGGGTACTTTATTTCATGATTGTGTTTCATATTTATTCCAAACCTTAGGAAGCAGATTCTCGAAAATTAGTGACATCCATGTCTTAACGGTTGAATTCATGAGCACAACAATCAACATGAACACAAAATGACGCTTTTTCAAAAACTGCAAAATCAGTGCTCAGAACTTCCA
>CALNVZ010000218.1:6274224-6286303 GCA_940671915.1 Paracentrotus lividus
TGCTCGATATTGACTGAAACTAACTACCAAGCAACACTAACGGTCAACTTAGGTAGGATTAATCATGTTGGATTAATCATGTTGGGTTCTTTGACACCCAAAATCCATATAAAAAGGTAATAAAAGTGGTTCGTATACCATACAAAAGTGGATTTGGGCAATACGGCCAATTTTTGTTTTTTTTTTTTTGCACTTTTCTAGCGAACGTAAAGACATCATCGTACACAAAAATAATCGTCATTTTCAGTTTCTACGTCAAATTCTACTATGGAAACAACTCGTTTGAAAAAAAAGTTGAGATTCGTACAGTGAATAAGTTTTGGAAAAATTTCAAATCAAAATCATGAAAAAAGAAATGAAAACATCACTGAATTTTTTCCCTCTCCCGCCCAAAAACATGCAGGGAAATTTTCAGAAAGTGGACTTTGAAAAATAATTTTTCATCCAAGAAGAAAAAAAGAAAACTTAAAAACATCAGGGATAGTAAAAGGAACATCCAAACACTCAGTTATTGAAGAAAGATAAGTGAAAATGTGATTTTTAAAAGTGAAAAATTAAGTCTGTTTTCTGAAAGTTTTCTTACTGAGTCTTGTCATTAGTCCCAGATGGTTCAGTTGCTTGTGTGGTTTCAACCTGAATAATTTGTGGAAATTTATGCATTGAAATTTGTGAGGCATGCATATGGGACTAAAATCTCTGAATGAGGGTAGATCTAGTACTTTCTAAATTGCATAAAGTAGAAAAACATTGGAGAAAAAAACATGAACCAAGTTTAAAAATGTCCACTCTTATTGGGCATGTTGGGCTACAAGGTGATTGACAACATTTTGACATTGTGTTGTGAGGGAGTTAAAAATGATTTTTCTGGTATGTCTTTATCAGATAATGTTATTTTTTTTCTTACTTATGCCTATTACATTTTCTTTACAGCTGTCAGATTCTCAAAGACTATTTGTTGATAAATATAAGTAAGGTTGAGTGTCTTCATCTCTTGTATCCTTTGAAATATTATTCAGGCGCCTCCTCACACTGTGAACCAGGAACAGAGACAGGCAGCTGAGCACACCATACTGGCCTTCAGAAGAGCATCCAATCCATTACAGGCTTGCCAATTCATCTTAGGTGAGTAGAGTGGTTCTACATGTAGGGCAACTACTCCTGGACAATTACCCCTCGGACAACAACCGCTCACCAAAACTCTATCCCTTAACTCTGCACCTAACCCTAATGCTATTTCTTGGGGTAATTGTCCATGCAGTAGTTGTCTTCATACGGAGTAGATCTTGTCGTGGTCCAGTGTTGGATCCGAGTGAGGGCACAGGGGATGCCCACCCCTGCCCTATAATTTGAAAACCACTCATGATTAAACTGTAATGTGAACAATCAGAAAAAATTGGCTGCACCACCCCTTCCCCCTATTTTAAAAACCACCACTGCACACCTCATCGTTGCATATTATTTTAGTTGATATCCCAAAGCCCTTGTCAAGTAGCTGCCAACTCTTCCTGAATAGCACCTGTACTTGACTGCAATTGCGTCAAAATTCATATACTGTATAGGTGGTTATATTTGGGGTGGTTTTATTTTCACAAATTTTATGAGGCCATCTTCGGGAAAATTTCCACTTCAGCAAGTCAAGTTATGATAATAAAACATCATGAAAATTACAAAATTATCCACTTGCGAATTCCCCTACTACATGTAGTACAAAATCATGAAAGTATCTGTATGCAAAAATATTGAAGACTACGCTGTGGGTAGAGCTCGCTCATCTGCCTGTTGAGTAACTCTCCCTGTACAACTTTCTGCTTACTCTACAGAACACAGCAACGTTGATTACATCTTGTTCCAGGCGCCATCCACTTAAAGGAAGCATTTGTCCGAAACTTGGCAAAGCTATTACCATGTGAATTATTTCAAATTTATCTGCTCATGAATGTTTACATGTATAGCATTCATACCATGTTTTAGCAAATGAAGTAATATTCTCTTTGATACATTTTGTTGCGATTAAAAAAAGCTCATTGGAAGTTAATTGACTGCAAGATACATTTTCAACTGTTGTGTTAAAATTCATTTTAGTCAAGGATTGCAATTATGATTGCGGCAATAGATCTAGAAGAGTTATTTTTCTTAGATCCTTAATGAAGTGAACAACCCCTTTTTACATGTAACTTTCTCCTTACTCCTTAGAACACAGCAATGTGGATTATATCTTGTTCCAGGCAGCATCCACGGTCAAAGAAGCGGTCATCCGTGATTGGGCAATGCTTGACCACTCCCAGGTAGACAATGTCAGAAGCTTCCTCCTCAAATTCGTCACTCACAAACCAGGGTGAGTAGATATACCATCGATAGGCTGTTTTTTGTGTATGTTGAATTTTTGTGAAGATCACCTGTTTTGGTTAATCTTCAAGTACTAGTAATCAGTCAGAAGTATGAATTTCTTTTGCAAGTCCCAGCCACAAGTATTTTCTGTGGCAAGACGCTATCTATGTATGCCACACTCGACCCAGGTGAGGTAACTGGCATCTGAACAGAAAAAATCCTGGTATGCTGTGAGCCCCTTGTAGGGTAGTTGAGCTAATCAAGGGCTGTATTTAACCAAGTCGTTTGTACATGTAAGTTACGACTGGTGATCAATTCTTGCACTAAATTGTAAAGCATGTGATTACTTTAGCACCAAGAAAGTGTTCCAGTTGTTCGTAAAGTTGTTCGTAACATTAAGAATGACTTGGTAGAAACACCACCCACGTAACAATTGACAAGTACTTACGAATCTCAGGTCAATATTGTGATAGGTACTTTATAAATGTTTGGTATTATTACAGTCCATTCCTAGTATAATGAGGTGCTTGGGACCAAGCCAACTATTTCGCTTCATTGTGTACAACAAACAGTATAGACATTAGATTTGGACTACTGGGTATTGAGAGAACTGCCTCATTATAGCAAAATCTCATAGTATCTGTGCTTGTTAAAACTGAAAAATAAGTTGTATTTGGGAATAAAAATGTTATATTTATCATACTGTTGTGCAGTTTACCCAGCTATGTGAGAGAGCAGATCTTGCAAGCTGTAGCTGTCATCTTTAAGAGAGGCACTGTTGAGAATAAGGTCCATGGAAGAGAAGGACTGTTCTCTGATATATCACAGCTTATCACCAGTGGTGATCCGTCTTTGGTAAGTTGTTCTTTTCAAAACCAACTAGATCTTTATTTTGCTTGCCTAAAGGCCACCGCACACTGTACGACTTTCGTCCGCACGACTGACCAACTTTGGATCCGAAATAGAAAATCACATCAAAATATACCACTTTGGTATTTAAGATCCAAAGTTGGTTAGTAAGATGACTAAAAGTTGTGTAGTGTGCGGTGTCCACAAGAGTCCAGCATATGCCACTTTGTGTATAGCTGCAAAACAAGTTGGCCAAACTCTGTATAGACCTTTCTGATATTTGTTATGCCAGTATTTTATTAAATAAAAAATAAACACATTTTACATGTGAATAGAATTTAATCTTGAGAGATGGTCATATTCAAACGTGAGTGACACGACATTTGGACTGATAGAAGGACGCATATCTTTGCACTTGTAGGTTATGAATGGATCATGACTACCATATTATGTATACATGTAGGAGTGGCATGTGTCATTACCAGTTGGATTTTGAATTTTACAATTGGTCCGGAAATTATGAATTAAAAACAGTGCGTGAGTGACACGAAGAAAAGACATGGGTTTCTGACCATCATTGGTTATGGTTGGATTTGTGCCAGTAACTCTAAGGTACCATAAGTGCTGGTATATGCATATGAATAGTGTACCTCTCTGACATTTATTGTGTTTATCAATCATTCCCTCTCTGTGGAAAATGGTCCACTCTATGTTGATGAGTGACACGACATCCAAAATGTGAGTGACACGGACAGTGCCTTAATTCAACATTTCAGTAAATAACTAAATCCAAATTACCTGTCTTTATATGTCTGTAGAGTAGTCCATGAAATTACTTTAAGCAAAAAAATCTTTAAAAATTGATTGGTATTAAAATAAGAGGCATTTAAAGCACCATACGTCCATACGTGCAAATTCCTGTTTGCTCCATTATTCAGCGTAAGAAAACTGATCACATAATGTTTGAACTTAAATAATTGTTTTGTATTATAAAGAAGCCTTTGTGTTGATTCAGATCCTAATTTGCATTTTTAAAGGCCACCAGCGCACATTAAAATTCAGCTAAATGTCCCACTTAGTCTGAATATGACCAGATGTATTACAGAAACAGGAGACTGCCATCATGCTAGTATGTCATTTTCTAATTAAAGCCAAGCTTGAGTTCTTACAGCCAAAATAATTTGAGTTAATCTATAAGATATGTCCTCACATTGGTCCATTAACATACATTGTATACATATGCCTACACAAGATTATATTCATGATTCGATAATGTTTCAGAAGAAATGTTGAAAAAAATTGAAACAGTCCGTCAAATTGAGACTTGGAGTAGACCGCTATATCGCCACAAGTCACAGCACAACATACACACACAGATCCGGTGCGAATCGCGTGCACATGATATACCTGTAGACTTAACACGTGGCCGTGTTAATCACGCATGTGCTTGGACGAGACGTCTAGCTACAGAAATTATGCTTATTTTGCTCTTTTCTCAGCAAATTCGCAATTTTCTGTAAATTCCTTTGGTGTGTAGTATTTCTTTCCTTTGCTTGAGATTCTGGTATGAACAAGAATGTTTTGATTTATTTCATCGTGACTACTACTACTACTCTAGATTATCTTTAAACACTTGTTACACACTTGTCTTGATTTTTCAACTCTGCCAACTTCTCTCATCTTCAAATTTTCAGCAAATGATTGCATGTTCAATGTTGACTGCACTCCTCAATGAATATTCAGGGTCTACAAGAACCAGTGATATTGGTCTCAGCTGGGAGTTCCACATACAGTGCAAGCATATATTTGAGGTATGTATTCACTTGTTATTTCATTTCAAAGGGATTTATGGTTTGTTGAATTTCCTAAAACAAGTGTGAAAGGGACTAAAATAGGCAAAAGTACTATTTCGCTAACTGTATTTTAAAAGGTACTGAAAGTTTCAGAGCAAAAAAAAATGTACTTTACTATCCTAATCTGCCCATTTTACATTTACTAAAGCACTGACTATGACAGTTTGAATTTTGTGTGACATCGTTAGAGCAAGTGCCATGAGCGCCCATCATAGGTGGATACTGGCGCTATACAAGAAACCATCATCAGGCCGTATAAAAATCTCATAGCTGTAGATTTAGAGTTGATGGTGCTAAAGTAGTTTGTAGTTCATATTTTAGTTTGACTTATATAATTTTTCAGTTCAGACAATATCTTTAATGAAAGTTAATGTCTTTGTAGAGTTGGTTTGGTCAATTTGATAGTTGCAGACTGTCGATCTCATGGTGCGCGGTTTGAAGCTCATCCATTCTACTAACGTCCTTTAATAACACGCTGAACCAAAGGTACTGGTAGTAGGAATTTCTATGAATGCTGCAGGTACTTTGTGAGGGCAGCCTAGATAAGCTGGGTAATAATCATTTAATGCTCAGAGCTTAGAAACATTGTATTATACACTTTATATTTATTTATTATAAATTTATGTTATCTATAATTTTTATTTTTGTCATGTTACAGATGCAGGATTTGAAGAAGGTGTTCATGTTTGCTGTTCAAATCCTGCACCAACTGATGTCTACAGAGGGCCCACTGACCGGTGATACAGCTAAGGTGTTCAGTCGATTCCTGGGTATATGTGAACAGGTTCTGAGCTGGGAATTCACTCTCGTTAGACATATCCTTTCACATTAGAACAAAGTGTTATAACTGTTCAAGTTTAGTCCACTCATGTTTTAACAAGCAGATAGGGTCTGTAGCAGGTTCCTTGTATATGTGAACAGGTATTGAGCTGGAAGTTTATTGTAGATAGACATATCCTTTCACATTGGATCACAATGGAAGTAGATTGAACAAGTAAAATGTATATAAGAACCTCCAATAAATCGCCAGATTTCACATTTTGATTTTATGTGTTTTCTAAAACTAGAGATTCCAAGCTTTCATATCGAAGACTTGTAGTTTACTAATGTATTCATACATACTCATGCTATTTCCTCTGTTGTTTGGTAGTTTTGAGGTGGCATGTCACATATCAAGTAACAGTATACATTTGTTTTATAAAATCATGGATGGATACAAGGCTAATTCCCAGTCCAAATTTCAAGCGTGTTGTGTATTTTAATATGCTATGATCCCTGTTCTTTTCTTTTCCACATTTTTCTTGACGTCATTCTATTTCCGTGTCCTCTTTTCTTATTATACATTTGTATGACTGTAATCGTCCTAAAATGTGTAAATAAAGTAGCTTACAACATACGCGTCTTTTTTTAATGCAATATTTTGTCCATATGTTCCTTGACTTTTCCATTGTTCACCGGCAAGACGACGCGTTGGGTCGTTCCAGCCAGTCGACACACCCCCTCTGAAACCTGATGGTAAATGGAGGGATCCTCTTCTAGATAATGGACTACTGGAACTATTTTTCAAGGTAGGATGATTGGTATAATATATCATTTGGTTTGCACTGAATTGGGCCTACTAATATATTGTCTAATTATCGTTGGGTCTAATTACTCTTTTAGTCTAATGATCCTTAAGAAAGAGGGCAGAACTCAAGGAACTAGATCACAGACCTCAGAATACATGTAGGGTTAAACCATTTTCCAAAATAATAAACTAATTAGGATTAGACAAAATGGTTAAGACTACATGTAAATTGGTGAATGTTAGTGTAACCTTGTTATAAAGAACATGTTCCCACCAACCCCTGGGATAATAAGACGATTCTTCATGAATTTTACTTTATACAGCAGGACATAATACTGATTATATAATTTTATTCAGGTAATTTCCATTGGCTCTGAGAAGATTGAAGAAAAGGAATGGAAAAAAAAAAATCAAATTATAACAAAGGGGACTTCCATCAAAACCATTCTTTGAATCTCCAAAACAAAATTTTTGAAAATGACCAATTATTACTTCCAATGCAAAACTGCAGAATATCGTCTTTTCTTCCCCCAGATCCATGCAAGAACCCGGCTAAATCCAGACACGTGCCACATTGCCATGCAGTGCCTATCCCAGCTAGCTACCCTGGACGGACCAGTCTTCAGCGATCACAAAGTCAGGAGTGACTACCTTTCCCATTTTATCAGATGCCTGCTCCAGGCTCTCAATGGGTAAGTCCACATTATATCCGGTGGGTCGATCCATCTGGGGGGTGTTTCACAAAGAGTTAAGTAGACTTAAAAATCGCACTTAAATCCTTTGTTGCGTGCAGTATATTATGCATCACCTCATTGGTCAGACGTGTCCAGAAGATGTGCGCCCTAGAGAAGTCTATTAGATTGCCCGTTATAATACAGGATGCACATAGAAGTTAAGACCGACTTTCAGTCTACTTAACTCTTTGTGAAATACCTGCATGGTGAAGTTGTTTAAAGATGTCAGCTGGATGCTTTCAAGCTGTTTACATGGACGATTTGGGTTCTTGTCTTTAAATCATTTGTGTAAATATCATTCATAGTAATGTTGCTGATTTATGGTTGTATCGCCTAACTGAGGATGCAACCACTCCCTCTCAGAATGATATCTTGTTGTGAGGGCTTATATCTACCTGATCTTATGGCAGTTGGTCCAATCCTCTAATTGTCTGATAATACATAGGCTGAACCCATCTGGGGGGCATTTCATCAAAGGACTTGTCTGACGTTTCATCCAACAAACTGTTATAAGCTACTGAAATGCTTGCATCTGATTGGCTGAGAGCAAATTTGTCGGAAAAAACGTCAGAAAAGTCCTTTGATGAAATGCCCCCCATTTGGTCAAATTTCCCCTTGGTCTAAAACATGGTCTAATAACCAATTTCTTTATTGCATTTCTGTTTAATTCCCAAATATTTGGTCAATTACTGGTTTGTTACAGGTGTTGTCGATGTCATGTTACCCCAAGTGGAGATTTGAAAAAATGGGAGATAGACAAAATTTTAATTAGATGAAGTGGAAATGAGACCAAAAGTTATGTAGACGAACTGGTTGTGGACTAAATGGCAATTTACCATTGCGAGTACTAAAAGCTAGCACTGCTATTTACCAAGCTTTCCTTTTCTCTCTCTTTCCCGCTCTCTCTATTGTCCAGTGCCGAAGTCCAGGACCATGAAGATTTGGGGTTTGCTGACATCATCAATCGTCTCATCACCAGGTTTCCTATTGATGTACTTGCCAATCAGCCTTCAGGTCTTCTAAATTCCTTTGTAGATTCTCTCGCTAGCTTCACCAATTTACTACTATTAAGTATTTAAAGCTAGCACTATAACTCACTTGTCTTTCCTTGCTCTCCCACTCTCTCTGTTGTCCAGTGCTGAGGTCCAGGACCATGAAGCTTTGGGGTTTGCTGACATCATCAATCATCTCATCACCAGGTTTCCTATCGATGTACTTGCCAATCAGCCTTCAGGTCTTCTAAATTCCTTTGTGGATTCTCTCGCTAGCTTCACATGCCAATGTGGCCGTCAAGCAGCCCTGGAAGAAGCGGTAAGTCCCATTGGTTTGTTTCTGTGTTTGTTTGCTATCTATCGGCAGGGTTCCAACTCTACCTGGAAAACCTGGAAATCAGGAAAAAGTTCAGGAATTTGAGTAAAATGCCTCACAGTCAGGTAAAAGTCAAGGCATTTAATAGTCGAAGGCTTAACCCTATCAGACTGGCATTGTCAAGAGGGAGATTTGACTGGGGGGGGTCAATTTGACCCCCCCTGAGATCTCGGCTGCGGACACGCTCGCGGCGAAATTTGCGCAACGTCGCTGCAACATGTAAAGGGTGTCGCTGGTATGTTTTTTTTGAAAAAAAAATTTCACGTATTTAATTTATGCTAATTTATGCATACTCATGTATGCAAATTAGATGCTTTTTTATGGAAATCGTTAATATTCATTAATAATATAGTTATGAAGCCCAAATTTTTTTCTAAAAGTTGCTGAGTAGCAAAGACAACAGTATTGAATAGACAAATCAGAAATTCAAATTAATCTTGTATTCTATTGTTTATGAATTCCTTATGTATTCTATTGTTTTTATTTCTTATGTATTCTTTGTTTTTGTAATTTTTATGCTTGAAAATGTATTTTGATCAAATATAAAGACAAATTTAATCAATCAAAAGGCTCAGAAGGCCACAATTATCAGTGTTATAAAGAAATTTAGAAAAAAGCAGTATTTTGTACACAAACGCCATGCAAATGACGATTTTCGTTCAATTTAGGCCTGACATGCGATTACGTAATGTTGCGTAACGCGACAACGGAGTTATCCGATTTTTTCGAACTTGGTGTCAAAATTTGCGACACTTGAAAGAAAAAGTCATAAAGTGCCGGCGTTGCGATTCACAGCGGTTGCGCGGCAGTCGCGGATTTCGTACAGGGGGGGGTCAAATTGACCCCCCCCCAGTCTGAATAGGGTTAAATCCAGCACTGTTGATGTCCATAATGTGTGGAAACATTTATTTATATGTGTTTGTGTGCCAGAAGTCTCTGTGACCTGTGAGGACATAGAGAGTTCTGGCAATCCATGTCATTTGGGGACATATGCAGGATCTCGCAAACAAATGTACATGAAAATCCATGAATTTGGTGGACTTAAAATATGGAATATTAAAGACAGTTCTGGAAATCCCTCTAGAAAATGCCAGGGAATTGTTCTGATAATTAATATAGTGGGAACCCTGATTGGTCGGTTTGTTGCATGGTTTGTACAGTGAAACCTAAAGCCCACTGAAGGAGGTCAAGAAAAGCGATCGTATACAGGACTGTGGCTGTCGAGCAGTGCTAGATAAATGTCCCTTTTAATTTGTGTTTGTTTGTGTTACAGTCCATTGGTCTGTTTTGATGTACATGTTGTATGATTTGTTAAGTGAAACCTTTCGATAAGGGGAGAGATACATGTAGGAGCCCTGTAATTGTGTGAATTGTTGATTTGGGGTTCTTTATTGTGTTTGTTTAAAATATTGTTTGCGATTGTTGATTGTTCTAATGAAAACTTGGCTCTTTGAGATAGCTCATTATAGAGTGCATTTATTTTTAACATCCTCAACAGTAATGTCATTTTGTATCTGGTTATTATTTAGTTTTTGTTGACATTGAGTGTTGAAAAATGTCAGGAGTGATTTTGTTTTTTGTTTTTATAAAAATTTGTTATGAAATTTAATAAAAAGATATTGATGCCGATATAAATGAGTTTTTTCTTCTGTGTGTCACTTCTTTGTCTTTGTCTTTTATACATGTATACCCATTTTGGCGTATTAGGACCTCTACCCCAGGACAACTATCCCCCTAAAATAGGGTAATTAGGGGCAGGTTTTGGTGGGTGATAGTTGCCCAGGGGATAAGTTTGTCCTAGAACCCACATTTGGTTATATTGGACCAATAAACATGAAAAATGGTTGATTTGTACCCACACCAAGGTAAAAGAAGATTTTTGATCTTGTATACATGTATGGAGCAGCAAACTTCAAGATACACAATGTAATTTGTCTAGCTCTTGGAATAGCCCCCTCTTGTGTTCTGGAAAGCATCAGGGGAAAATGTATCCTAGTTGAAAAGTTTGGTTTCTACAGTGGAAACTCGTTTTAACAAGACTCTTAGGACTATTGAGATTAATTTGTTATAAGGAATCTCTTTATATCTGGGTTAAAAAAAAATCAAAAAAGTACAAAGAGTTGGGACAAGGAAAATTACCATGTAATTACTATTATATCAGGAATATGTCAGAACTTTTTGAGTTTGCACAATATCCCTACATATACATGTAGGCCTACATATACATGTACATGTAGGCCTACATTTCCTATCTTTTTGTTTCTTTGTTTTTTTCAATCTTTTTTCTGTCCCTGTCCGCTTACAAATGCTTTTTCCACGCTTTACAGATTTCCTTTTCTCTTCTCTGAACTGCTTTTTTTATCTCCTTTTTTTTTGTTTCTCTCTTTACAATTTTGTCACTCTCACTTTTTTTCTCTTTGAGGCCCAACTTTCTGTGTCTCCCTCCCCCACTCTTTAATTCCTAATTTGTGAGGGCTCTCTATCTCCCACTCTGAAATTATGGTCTTTCTTTCTGTCTTATTGTCTGGTCTGTCTGTCTCTTTCTCTCTTCTTCGCTCTTTCTCATTCTTTTCTTTTTCTCTCTCTCTGTTTTTCTCAGTCTCTCTTACACTCTGTTCTATATAACCTCTAAATGCTTGTTAGAAGTGGTTCCACTTATCGGTTGGACTCGGTGGCGTTGATGCCAATCCCTGGTATTAGCAATGACCCGTTACATGTCAAACAAGATGAACTGAATCCATGTCCAGGTTCACACTTCTAAGGAACTATGTCGGTCTTTAACCAGGGTTCCACATGTTGTATCCATGGGCCACATTTTTCAATTAAAAATATTTGGGATGTGATTAATGTTTTATTTCATATTCTAAATTATGTATGTATTTTACTCATTTGTTTTTGTTTTGTTTTGTTTTTTTTTTTAAGGAGGGGGCATTTTGCAAGTTTTTATGCTTGGCTTTTTATTTGACATTCCATCAGCTATGTTATGTGCTTTCAAACAGATAACATACAGAGAAATTTTTTAAATAAAGTTCCATTTTTGCAATAAAATGAGGATGTAGTCCTAGATATATATAAATCTATGTTTCGACCAAGTGATTCAACTTGATATTGTGTTATGGTCTATGGTTAGCAGAACTTTATGGTTTATAATTAGGATCTGATTTACATTTTTCGCATCATAAGTCTCGGCAAGATCAAATACAAGAACAAGAACTACGTGTACATGTATTTATGCCTTGATTGATATTCCCCGAAAAGCTGAAATATCCAGCCTACTTTCTTAAAACAGGTGTGTTTAACCCTTTGGGTGCGACGGGCTTCTACAGAAGCCGAGCGAGGTGTTCAGTCTGCTACGACGGGCTTCTACAGAAGCCGAGATA
>CALNVZ010000218.1:6286328-6303995 GCA_940671915.1 Paracentrotus lividus
TGGGATTTCTCATTGTTCTGGTGTTGTAATTTCGCGATTTCTCACTTTCCAGTTAAACTACACCTGCTTTACGTAACATGTCACTAACGATTGCAATGATCTTTTAAGTTCTTTAGGGTCGTGCTTCCGCGGATGTGCAAATAGACGCAGGCTTGTATATATCCTGACTTCAAGCTGGTATGTTTGTTGCAATTGTTCCAGTCTCTGAAGCCAGGAAGCAAGTGTGCGTGTCTTTAACATCGCAGTGACTGAGAGACAACATTCAGAAATACAGTTTCAGCTTTCCTGAGGTCCAATTATGTCTCTCTATGTCATGACACCTTTGATACATTCATTTCCTTTTTTTTTTTAAATACCTCCGAAGTTCTGTTTTCGGTGAGTGTCATATTAGGTTCAAGAGAGGTTGTGTCATTACTTACCGGATTTATTTACGCTTCCACCGTCTGCCCCCTATTCAGATACATCGTCATCAGAACTCTAGAAAGATGTGAACAGATTTAGTAATAGAAGACACGTCATCGAACCATTCTACTGTTTTTCACATTACATTACAGCACACTTTTTTTCTGGTAAACATTCTTATTGGTCAAAAGATTCAGCTTCTATTGCCAGAATTCCATAAGGCCTCTCTCCAAATCTATATCAAAACCCGCTTTGAATCACAAATCCAGTGTACAGTCTCTGTTCTCCCGAGTGTTGTTCACACAAAACATCTGCCTAGTCTAACCCCAGTTTTCTAATAAGTGATGTCAATTGTCCCTTTTTCAGACCATTCTGCAAACGACGGCTAAACACAAGGTAATCATCAATGTCCGCAAGCGTGATCTAATTAGACTCTCTCTGAATTCAGTGAGAGAGTCATGGGTTTTGTCAAACAATGTGCATGATAGCTCTTCACATCTATTGTGATGTGTTTGCAGACTGCTAGCTGTGAAATACAAACCTAACACTTCCCTGTTATTCATCGCCTAGCGGCGCTATTGCTTAATGTCCATTTGAGTAGTCTTTCCTATCTGGCATTAGTCGCCTTATAATCAACTTCTCTTTCTTATGATCTGCGAGTATTTGAGAGTCATAATATCGCTTCTGTCGCTATGCCGATTTGCAAGATATGGATGATATTAATCCTTTCTTTCATCTAGGGAATTTAGCTGAGTAAGTTCTGGAACCTATAGCTAATGAGCAGTGGAGCAGTTTCTGGAATCCAGATTAGCAACTCCTTTCAGCCTATGCGTCTTTTCTCCATAAATATGTATTAAATTCCTATGATGACGGTCTCTTGTGGGCAAGTGTGTCTCACTTTGAGGGCCAAGGATATCTCTGGAGTCTCCTTGCTTCCGATTAGTATGTCCAGTGGCAATTTCTCATGGTTCAACTGTCCTTATGCTCAAAACTATGGTTTTCTGTATCGTGGTCTTCTGGAGTGTTGCTTACTAGCTTCGATTGAGTAGCGGACTACTACACAGATTCCTTTTGTCGTTGTCATCCAATGATTCCTATCGATACGTAACATGCCATATTCTTGAGCCTTCTCCTTGGGCTTGACTGTGTATACTGCATTGTGTACCGTGAGAGATGGCAGCAAACCGTCGACTGCAGATCTATCGCACCCGCCTGCTGCCAACAGCGGCACCGGACGGGCCGAACTTCGTTTATGCATGGATGGAAGTTTTCCCTGGTTGACCTGTGATCTTCCTTAGCCCAAATGTTATTTGGCATCCGCTCGTATATTTTTTTCCAACAAAAACAATTTGACGCCCAAAAGTACTAAAACAGTTTTGATTAGATAATCATGCCCAAAAAAATCTGCTCTTTTCAAAAAATCGCATGTAATATAGGTGAAGCCAAAGTTGCTTAATTTTTGCTTTATGTCAATTTTCAGAAATTATACACGCGGTACTTGAATACTTATTTGGGAACAAGTGTGACCCAAAATGCTAATATCTGCACTTTCAGTAGATAATGAAAAAAAAAAGTTCCCGCGCTTTAAAAACCCCGCCCTTCCGATATTTAACTGAAACTATTGTTTAAAATAAGACATCCAAATGATTATCTGTGTTTACTCTCATCAGCTCATTACTAGGACAATTTTCCTCGGTTCCCGCTGAATGAGGAGTACCCATTTTAAAGGTGCCCAAGCAGGTACCTATGTTCGCTTGAATGTTTATTCGAAGGACAAAACAACTCTAGCCAAAATAGTGCTCTTAAAGGCTTTCGCTTCTTCGCAAATATTTGGTTTGCAAACTTGCCTCTTGTCCGCGGGGGCCGATGGAGAAAAAAAATAGCCATACTCAAAATAACCTCTTGATCCCTGTCCCTGGGGCGGTTTACGTAGATCGACTAAATTAAATAATCTATGAGTATGTCTCATCAACAGTCTAATTAGAACATAATAAAGGTTATTGAGAATAAACCATGCAGATCAGAATGGTTTAAGATCGATGTGATAAGAACCCGCCCATCTGTGAAAAAATCAAGAAAATTCACTTCATTTCAGCATTACCATGAATTATTTTTTACATTAAGAAACGGAATTCCCGATTTCTTACTTTGGCGTACGCGTACGCGTTCCGGAGGGGAAGAAAGATAAATCAAATAAAGCTAGCTCGAGTGTAGAAATATAAGAGATAAAGATTTGAATGAGACAGAAAAGAGAGAGAAATAGAAAGGTTAAGGGTAAACAACTTTTCATTATATTATAGATATATTGAAACTAGTTGCATGGGAGATTAAGCCTGTCGATTTCCGATTCTTCCTAGGTTATATATACTTATCATCGATTAATGAGAGGGGTTGATTATCTGAATTTTGCTTTGAAACTAGTTTGTTGAAACATAACGGATGTAATTAATGTAAAGTATGCCTAATGCGTAGGTTATAAGTTAAAAATCCCGATCTTTCTATTTTCAAGAACTTGTCCTGCCGCTTTTAGATGAATGGTGCTTTAGTCAGGTGCCATTGTCCAGAGGGTGACCGAAGCCGGCCGCTCAATGATCTTTTCCATATCTTTATAGAAAATAATGGTTGAAGAAACAGACCCCTTTTCAAGGCTTCAGTAGCTTATCGATCGTATCTGTGCGTGCTGTACATGCATTACGCACTTTGCATTGTGAGATCTACTGGAAAGGAAGAAAGCGAACTTCTGCCTAACATGACTGCTTTCTTACAAATAACGCGCCTTATATTTGGTTTTGATAACTTGCCCCTTAGACAGTGTTAGATAGAAAAATGTCTGCCCTTTCATGATTATAGATTTAACTACAAATCATGAAAGCATGACCGAGTTAGATGTAAGAAGTAATGAAGCACAACATGACAAATTTCTATAATACTGTCAGTGTACTAAAAATCGCTCCGCCACAGGGGTAACAATCGCATTTCACAGGCCCGCGCTCAAAGGGTTAATACACTCAGGTGTATGCATTCTCAACAATAGCATGCTTGTTCCTAGCATGTTAGCAGAGCAAATAGCCTCAAAGCTAAACCATATTAAGTGCTCTCCTACCGTACTACCGATTATCCCCTCTCTGTCAACTGTCTAACCGATCACTAAACCCACTTCAGACCCAAACAAATTAATCATATTTATACAGAAACAATTTGACAACGAAATGGTATAATAGTTATGCACATGTCCTGAATTTTGATTCAAAACATGGTACGGATTAAAAGAGGCTTAATGCTTTAAGCATTGTTTATAAGTAGCACTTTCTTAATAGTTGGATCTGTCTCGTATGTGATTTTTTAAAGTTTGAAATGGAACAATTCAATGGCCTAATAGGCTAGGCAGACCAGTCAACACCGACATGACATACTTATGAAACTTATTAGGTGAAATTCCCAAACCTGTTTTCAATGAGATTTTCTGTTAAAAATATAACAATTTATCGGAGAATGTAGAACTGTATGTCTACATTGATTTTTTTTATTATATACCACATTTCTCTATTAATGTTTTTGGGTAAATTTGTCTGTCTGAACAGGTTATATGGCACCTACTAATCACACCTTTTCAGACAGGGAGCAAATTGCAAGAACAACAGTCCCACACATGCATTTCCCTGCTGGGCATTTTCCAAGGGGGTTAGATTGCAGTTACACTAACCCTTTAGCCCCACACTACAGAGCATTGTTTGCTGGGGTTGAAATCACATCCTCAAATTGCTGCGCAAGTGATGTGGTGGGGCTCGTGCCTGGGGGTTTTGTGTTCTTAGACGGTGTTGCATTAGCTCGAGTTAGAGAATAGCACGCTAATTGGTGGATTGGGGAAAAAAAAAAACCAAAGAGAAACCAGTACTGCAATATAGATCTCAAGGTTGAGGTAAAGTTTCACATTAATGACCTGCTCAAAATCGAACAAACAAACAAATTTGTATGGCGCAACTGGTAACCACCGATTGCATATACATACACACACAGGTGCATGATAGGATCAGGTTTATTTTGAGCTAATGCAGCACCGCGAAATATAACGTGCTATTTGTATCAGAACCACATAACTAGCTCAAGTTTTTGGAAAAAGCCCAAGATAACTCTGGTTGGGATTACACCCAATTTAGCGCACTATATGAGAGAAAAAGCCTGACCTTCTCTGATTGAGCTAAATTCACTGGATTACAAATAATATGCTATTAAATTAGCAGGAGCTAGTGGAGCACCACCCTGTGTTCTTGTGACGTCCTTGTCACTCCAGGGATCGACCCCTAACTCCTTGGGCGCTATGAAATGACCCACTGTGTTCGCTTGACTCGACAGGGTTAAAACCCTTTGATTTCTGCTCCAATTGCCCCCAAAAAGTGATGAAATATGACTTGTTTTAAAGCTGGGATTATAAATTTTGTTTTTCTTTCAGAAATTTTCCTTTTAACTGTACTTAGTCAATAAATTTGATTTAGGCTACAACACTGTAGATATACATTTATTTTATTTTCATATAAATCTTTTTTGTTGTTTTGGGGAGCTCTGAAGTGATCCTACATGTACTCATTGACTAAAAAAAAAAAAATCTTTCACAGATGTTGCTCTAACTCCAGAATCAAATTAGATTTTAATTGAGGTTCTGTTTAAATTTAGCAAATGAATTTAGTTCACATTGATATGAATGTGAGCATTTGCTATTGAATATCAGTCACACACACACACATACTATTTTTTTTTTTTTAACAGGCTTAATAGTTTTCTACATACAGAGCATGTGTGATAATGAAGTTGCCCTAAAGTTATCAAAAGTACTTAGTTCTGTTTTCATTTTGTCTTTCCTCACTTTCACACCAGTTTATATATCTTCCACTTCTCTCATGAACACTCTGCAGTATCAGGTACGGATCCAGCTCCAGCTCTGACGAAGCATTTTATCGGCCGTTACAATTCATGGTCAGAGTTGATGCTGGATCTGCTTCAGTAGGATCTATAATTTCAAAATTTTACAGTTTCTTTTCTTATAAATTATTCATTTCTCTTTTCGTTACACGAGCATCAGTTAGCCAAATGCCGGGGGGGGGGGGGGGGGGGGAGGGGGGGGGGGGGGGGGGGGGGGGGGGGGGATTTCATCAAAAGACATTGTCAGACATTTTATTCTAACAAATTCCAGCCAATCAGATGCAAACATTTCAGTAGCTTATAACAGTTTGTCGCATAAAACGTCCGACAAGTCCTTTCATTAAAAACCAAATCCTTACCATGTATAATATGAGTGGACTGTATAGTAATGCAAAGTGAATGAAAATAAAAAGAACACATCTAGATTGAAACATGTTTACCTGATTTCAAAAAATAACTTTATTTACAATTACACTAGTCATACATGTACATGTACACTGTACTTCTGAAATGCACAATTCATAAATATGAGGCTCAATACTAATAATGCAAGACCAACAGATTTTGTTTGAAACTTGTGAGTTACTAGTAATATATTTAATGAAGTAATACAGATGCTAACAATAAAATTTGTATGTTATGTTGATGCTCCAGCACTCTTTTCAAGAAAACTTTTTTACATTTTGTCTTTACTAATAATGCCCTTCTCTTTTGGCCTGTCTTGACCATCATATACAATTGTAAATGATGAACCTTGACACAAATGTATAGGCTAAAACCAAAAGCAAAAATCAGTGAGAACAGTTTTTTTAATGCAAATTATTTGAAAGAATTATCTAATTGACTATTCTCATACAGATCACCATGACATTGTACAGTGTAAAGTTTGGAAATAAAGTCAACCTTGTCAAACTCTCATGACATGTAAGTCAAATAATCACCTAAAGTTGACGGTCTATTCAAGTCATCTTCTCTTTATATTCCATTTAAAGTAACCCTTATATAAAGTCAAAGTTACTTCTTCATTCCAAACAGAATCTACTGAGGGAAGGTTGGTGGACTATTTTCATACAGCTCTTTAAGGCATTGTATGATGTAAAGCTGATAATAATACGGTCAATCTTGCCTTTGTTAAACTGTTTTGTTTAAAAGAATTTTATTTGAATAGGGGGGAAAATTTACTTATGAAGGGTTAAAAACGATAGAATATGAAGATGACATGAATATGCATTCAACTGTAGGCAATTGTACGATGTACATGGCATGTCAGTTTGACTCGGGCTGTAGGTTGCCTGTACATCACATACATGTACAATCAACTCATGTTATAACAAACACGGATGTATACAAGGTTTATTCAAAATAATGCAACTCTTCTTTCAAACATAGATCTGCCGACATTGTACATCAATATAAAATAGGCTTGGTCAATGAGCATCTTGGTGTAATAGGAGTGGACTGTATCACATTTTGCCCTGTTTGAAATAACTTCAAATTTATGCCAATTGTTCTCTCATGCATTTACTGACAGCATACATAGTTCTTTGGTTACAGATAAAATACTACGATTTGTAAAGAAATAAATATTTACATCACTCACTATTAACAGAAAGCACTAAAAAAAAAACACTAGATGTTGTCAAAATGTGTCATCCTCAAATACTTTGTGGTCATAACAATGTTGAATTCAAATAAAAAATTTGTTTTAAAAGTTCAAATGTTATGGATAAAATACATCATGTTTAATAAACAAAATAAAGGAAGAACAGAAAACATTTAGAAAACATGATTTTGATTACAATGGTGCTATAAACTACCTGTATGCACTCTTGTGATTAAAAATGTGACCTCCGCAGCAAAGTTCATTGACCTCACAACAAGCCTTTTTTAAAACTAACTTCTAAACATTTTCAAGCAATTAGGGTTAATAGCGTACCGTACTGCAATATGGTCATTAATATGTCTGTACTGACCAGGTGTTTAGGCCGACAAGTAAGAAAATGTTATCAATTAGAATATTTGAGAGAGATTCCATGAAATTTGACCCAAGCACCTGCACACTCACAAATCAGAAACCATACTTAACAATAAAAAATCATACATTGTACTGAAATACTAAATTGTTGATTACCTTAATTGGTTGGGGCAAAATAAAAAGTGTTTCCAAAAAGGAAGCATAGTAACTAAATTCGAACCCAAGAAATAGTTCAAAGACATGTACATGGGAAGGGTTGATATTTCAAAATCATATTTTTACCCCCAAAAAATTAAGAATAACATTTTAGATGATCTTAGTTTGGCTACATAATTTTGGCTACATAATTATTGAGAAGAGAAGAGAAACAGAACCAAAGTTGCTATGGAGTTCAAAGTGACTTCTCTCCAACTCTTTTCAAGGAATATTTTAGCAAGACTTTAGAAACTTGTTTAACTTCCCATTTAAAAAAAGATCTTAGATACACAATTTGATGTACATTGTATCTTACCATACGTCCAAACAGAGATTAAAAATAAAATGAACTGCATCATTCATCAGAATGGCACCTCAATTAAGCAGACAGATGTTATAATAATGATGATGATTGAAGCAAAGAGATGAGATAATTGAAACCTTGAACACTCGATGGAATCCAGTACATGGTGCCAAACAGACTGGTAGGAGTAAATGATTTGAAGATGTTGACTGAGGTCATTACAGGCTATTAAGATTAACTCCTCCATTTAAAGCTCTGAGTAAGATGAAGCCTCCATTATTCCACGAATCATATTTAATACCAAAAATTGTATTTCATTGTCAAGCAATAACATTAAAGATGATTTCAAGATGTTGAATGAAGTCATTACTACAGTACAGGCTATCAACAAATTAACTTCTCCTGTTTAGGCTGGGATTATGATCCACTCAAAATTATAATGTAAGACTGTTTGATTCTTCTAAGAATGACAATTTTGTCTGTCATTGTCTTGCAAAACATGTAAGAAGATATTTTGATTTTGATTGAAGCTATTATACCCTCTTCTTTCCTCCATAATAATAATAATAATAAAAGAGTATTTATATTGCGCAGCCACTATAATAATATATTCTACTGCGCAGAACAAAATAAATCATACACTTTAGAGAGCAGTACTAAGAAGATAAGTCTTAAGTTGATTATACCATCAAGAAAATTGGTGTTTCAATTGATGTGATAGACCAGAAATTATGTAATGTCATACAGTCAACCTTGCCCAAGTCGAACCTGTCGGGACTGAAGAAATAGCTTTGACTTAAAAAAAAAAAAAATGACTTATGAAGGGTTAAACAAAATGAAAAGGAAATGACTTGAAAAGACCTTCCACATGGGCGATTATTCAACTTTTGCAAATTTGACTTGGGCAAGATTGACTGAAGTATACAATATAGCCAAGCTACATGTAGTAACCCACTCAACCCCCCCCCCCCCCATTGATTTTCTTTCAGAAATTACATTTTGATACAAAGTGTAGATTTGTATATTTAATGTCAGCCAGTAATACAAACATTCAATATAAAGAGGTAGGCAGACATGGTAAATAAAAATTTACATTAAAGTGTTTTAAATGACACTACAAATGTTCAAGCTTTGCTTTGAAAAATAGCCCATTTTCATCACACAGACATGGGTACCTTCATACATTCAGAATACATTTTTGCAATCAAACTGCAATGTTGCTACACTGTAGGCTAAAATATCCCTACCACTTTTTGTTTTTTGTTACAAACCCTTGCATGCAACTAAAAGAATTGCCTGACATTCATTATCAAAATATAAACAGTTTATAAACACTCTGATGCTGAATGAAAGTTTAAAAATATATAAAGTTATGATCATCCTTACAACTTCCAGACTGTGTAGTTTTCGATAATCCAACATTATACAAGGGTTTGTTTATTACCCTTTTCTCCCTCTTCTCCTGCGATGTTCTCATAAATATTGTCCCCATCATCCAAGGGCACGTCAGAATACACAGTGCCATTGCCTGTCTGATCAAGCTGGCTATTGTCCACGTACACCAACCTAGCTTGCTTGACCTCGTTAGGCGGAAGAGGTAGCGTCCGTACGTAGCACCCTTCCGTCACGTCAGGCTGGGGAGACAGAGCTAGAGCAGGTAGAGTAGCATGATTACATAACGGTTTCTCATGCCTGACGTTGTGCCCCCACGTTTTGTTCATGCAACACACGGGAGATCGCGGTCGCTGGTAGTGTGGCTCCAAAGAATCGGTTCTCGCTGGTGGGTGCGGTTTCGGCGATGGTGGAACCAGGAGCTGCTGGGATGCGAGATGTGCGGGACGCGCCCCGGGACGGACTTTCTGGTAGTGGCCGAGCTCGGGGTGGTAGTAGTTCCCAACCGCTCTGGAGGATGTGGTCGCGAGGCAGTTCTCCATAGTGCCGTAGTCCGAAGAAACGATAGTCTCGGCTGTGGAGATTACGGGGTGGTTGTCCACAGGGTTGTTTGAAGAATGGTTAGCAGAATGCACCACCACATGTAAAGTTGCTTGAACCTGCTGCCTCTGTTGATCGGTTCCACCACGCTCACTCTCCGGCAACTCATAAACATTCAAGGTATCGCGAGAGGTTCTCAGAGTGCTACATCCCTGAGACTGAGAGTGCGTGTAGTGAAATTCAGATTTAGTGGTTGCCCCATGGTGACAGTGAGAATGCGAGTTCTTTGCTTTCTTTTTCTGGCAGCCGCAGATAACAGGTGCGTAGATAGCGAGAAGAATGAGCAAGAAAAGAGACATTAACACACATACGATCAGCAACCAGATTGGCCAGAGTCGCCACTTTCCAGGATGTTTGTTGATCAATATATCAGTGTCAGGTGGCGTAGGAAGTGCTGTCTTTGGCATTGCGTCAGTTGGTTTCCCGAAAACATTTCCATTCATGCTCACGACCGTGGTGCTATTTGACACTGTCCAACCATTATTGGATAGCTCACACACGATCTCCACATCTATCTCACTGTAGAGTATCGACAAGTCGGTCACGCGAAGGGTACGCCCGTTATTTTCCAAGATATATCCAAAAGTTCCTGGACGAATGGGTTCGTGGTTGACGTACCAGGTGAAGTTGTTCACGTCGCGACTAAAGTTGGTGCTCGGTCCACACGTGAAGCTCAGTTCGATCATGTCCTGCGAGCGAGGCTGGCCTCCGGTCAATGGCAGCGTCCCGCTTTCAAACTCCTGCCAGACTTTCTGCAAGTTGGAATCAATCGCAACTGGTGGAGGGGCTGCCATGACAACGGGATTAACAGTACAGTTCCGTGGCATCAATAGTGCCTCTCCTTCCGCTGCGCAGTAAAAATGAGATAAATTATCCTGCAAAGTAACAACAGTTCTGTGTCTGGCGACAGTCTCGTGATTCCAAGACATCTCTGAATGGAGTCTTCGATCTCTTTTATACCATGCGAGTTGGACTGGCGGTGACCCTCCGCTCGATCGACATATCAGTTCAACGTCATCCCCGGGCAAAAGTAATCCATGTCTTTTGCGGACCTCACAGATGGGGTACTCGTCAGGAGGCGCGACAAGAACTCGTAGATGCGCCGGATCAGACGTTACAGTATCTCTGCTAGACTGAGCGTAACAAGCACACCGATATTCTCCCTCGTCCCATGCAGAAACGTTCACAATGCGTAGAGTAAAATCACCCGCTGACACATTTCCGACGATGGAATACCGCTCCCGGACCTCGGAAGAAATGCGTGGCATGAAATCGGCATTCCGGAAGAAATACGTCTGCATGTCCTCGCGATACCAGTACACTAGGCATATTCCGGGTTGTTGCAAGATGCATGGTAATCGCACTTCTTCACCACCACGAACAGTCTGGTCACTGGGCACTGTGCGGATAGATTCCAGTTGTCCCATAACCATGGTAACTATGTTTATGAGCGAAAGAATTAGGGGGAGAGAGAAAGTAACATGAAGCAGCTCCATTGTAAAGAGAAATCAAGGTGTGTGCATCTGGGACTGAAAAATGACCAACTTCACTTTTGACTCCTGAGAATAAATGTTGATAATGCTTCAAGAGTGATTATAGAGCTGTGAGAAAGACAAGTGGGAAAGCTTCAATAAAATACTTGTTGCACACTCTTCTTCAACTCTCCATAAACCTTTCCTTGTTTTCTCTGCGATAATAGTGGCTTTGTATCTGGGGTAGTCCGTAATCCGGTCACTTGATCCCGATGGATAACAGCAGCCTTAGCCTCAGCAGACCCACTGTAAACTCCAGACCTGCAGTAAAGTCAACACAGAAAGGAGAAGAGTTATGTCACTATTTCACTATCTTATCTTTGGGCAATAATGATTTCGTGCTTCCCAACTGAACACATGGTCCATGCTTCTCAAATATCTGGAGGGGTATGGGGAGGAAATTGGAGATAGCAGAATGTTTTCTTTCCGCCTTTGGAACATATTTGAAACAGTTTGTTTGATGAGAGGTATGTTGCTAGCATCTGCTCACTAAAAGTGACAGATAAGACATTGGATGTAAAACATTCTGGTGCTGTACACTCCTGTTATAACAAGGTTTCCAATACATGGCAATTTTCAGATCAAAAGATCAAAATCTGGTGCTAATCAAACATTTGACATTGCAATCAATACTCCGTTTTGATAAGCTTACCAAGTTAATTAATTGTCAAAAATAGTGAACATAGAACTGTGAATATGGCAATAATAATTTAACTTTTTCTACCCAAAGCCACTACAAAAACAAAATAAATGAATTTGTATGGACTATTCAGTCAGAGAAATAGAATATACTGATATAAAATAAAGGTAGAGAGATGACATGCTCTGAGCAGGTATTGATGTATAAATGGTATGGAGCAGCATAAAATAATGATTTATTTATAATAATAATAATATCAAAATAATTATATATAAGTCTATTAAAAACATATTATAAGTCTACTAAAAACACTAACAAATTGATGAGGAGAATTTATGAACTATTTATACCAATTCAGTAGAGTCTAAAATACTGTTCTACTTTCTACATGTAGGGCCTACCTGTATCCCCAAACAATAACAAACGATTTTAGACTATTTTAACAAATAATTAATAGAATTTATGCAATGAAATCAGTCAGATCAGGGGAAGAGATGATTTGTTTTGATATTCTAACCAGAACACCACCAAAATCTATGATTAGCTTTTATGGACTGAAGTATTGATTCGCTGAATACATGTTGTAAGTTTTAAACTTTATTGTGGATAGACTTATCATAGAGCTTGAACGTGCAAACTAGGCACGCGATTATGATTATAGTTCCGAAGAGTCTGACCGAGTTATTCCAAGAATGCACTCACCATCTATCAACCGGACAGATATCTTCTATAAAGAGAGAGGCAGGGGTAATCCGTTTTAGTCAACCAAAGTTCAAGTTTGTACCATCGCTATGGGATTAAATGGATCCATGTGTGATTAGGGATTAGGGTAGGATTAGCAGCTCCAGGTATGTGCTTTCTCTTATGGTAGCTAAATCCAAGTGGAATTTTGAAAACGATAGGCAGTCCGTACGTGTAAGTTTGGATCAGTGGTGATTTAAAAGCTCGAAGAATCATTCCATGTGCTTGCCCTTCCTGTGCAACACATCGGTAGCAGTCAAAAGTCCTTTCTTTAAAGAAAAACAGTCCTTTATTACATTCCAGTTGAAATGATCAGTAGAAGTTGAAGCAAGTTGGAGGAAGGCGGCTTCATAAAATCAACTCAGATATATTAATACTTGCAGTTTTAAAGACAATCTTGTTTTTGATAATCTCAGTTGGAGCTCATTTTACACAATGATTTCTACATTTGAATTCTGAAAATGTTTGATAGCAAACGTTCGGCAACTGTTCTGGTCATATTAGATAAAACATTCGTGGAACTGCTGAACGAGATTCAGTGCTCAGGAAAATAACAAAGTAGCAAAAAATCAAGAGTTCAGCAATGCGTATTATTCCAAGGCTGTTATCTGGTAAAGTTGACGAGAATTAATTGATAACGGCTCTTGACAGATTGTCCACGAATTCAGCAGATATTCGATTGGAGTCCCAACTGTCTCTGAAATAAACCCTGCGGCAAAATGGAGAGAACGAGAGAGAGAAATTCATAACCAGTCAAGAGATGTCAAGAGCTGTACCTGTTCCAATGGTTTTCACATTGACGTGTACTCTACAGATTATGTCCAATTGTGCCTCCCTATTCCTTGCTAATCAGTTAATGTCCTGTCCAGATCGTGATTTGAAACGCACATTGAAGCATCAAGACCATGCTTATCATTCCTCAAGCAGAGAAGGTGTTTTTGTGATGTAGAATTGGAGAAAATTGTGGAGGATGAATTTCACAACTTGTTTCCTCAGATTTGTAACACTGGCAGCCAATCTTTATTTTGTGAGGTGAATGTGAGGAGAGAAACCGATAAGAAAAGTGTGTGTATGTGAGTGGGAGGGTAAGGGAGTTTACCAGACTGTGTTTGGTGTGTAGTGTTGCAACACTTTGGCCAGACAGTATCCTGTGTTCTGATTGGCTAGCTCTGGAAACTTTCATCACAACTAGCCCCTCCTCCTTTGGCTTGGTGTAATAGTGTAGTCTATATATCAGACCATTCAGGGTATTATGCATCTTGATACATGTACATTGTACATGTAAAAGGGAAAAGGTATTCCCCCCCCCTCCCCCCTTATTGCATCCAAGTATATGTACATGTAGGCCTACATTTAGAAAATAAGAATTTTATGTGTAAAAGACTCAGAGCTAGATAACAAAATTTATATTTTCAAAGGGATGTTGAGAAAGAGTGAATAACCAAATTCCATACATTTGGAGGGCATCGGAAAGAAATGTAGATTACAAAATATTGTTTATAAAATCTTAAGTTTACTTTAACTATGATTTACTTCTTTCGTTGAGCAAAATCTAACTAGATCTTTGGATACAGAAGAAGATTTGTCAAAATGCCTCATAATCTCTCATTGTTATAAAACTAGGAGATAATTCTCAAAATACAATAGATTTTTTTTTTTTTTTTTTTTTTTTTTTTTTTTTTTTGGGGGGGGGGGGGTGATTCTACGTAAGGACAGTCAGTTCAACTGAAGTGGCTACCCTCGGTAAATACATGTACACTGAAATTTTTATCATTATAATGAATTTAATTTTGACTACTTTCAAAACCCTCAAAGTGTATGATGTCACAGACAATGTGTATGCCTGTCACAGAGGTTGTGAATGGTGCAGTATATTGTGTGTGGTCCAGGGGAGGGCCATTTGGATTTAGAAACCAGCTGTCTGTGTTTTATTGGTATCTGTGTCAACCAAAGCTGTCAAAGAATGATTGTTTTGTGGGCTAAATTGAGATATATTCGTCCAACTTCCTAAATCCATTGTTGGTCAATTTTTAGCAGGTGTACTTCTGAAAGATGAGTCTGATGATGTCATTATTTCCATACAGCCATCAGGTCAGGAAATGGGCCAAATTTGAGGTCACGATGGGATCTGGCTGATTTAGGAAATAAATATAGGCCTAATGTCCATAAAATAGACCTGAAAAACTCTATATGTACAGTATGTGTACATTTATGTAGTGATCATTGGAGAATTCATTTTCTTTTCTGTACAATAAAATGCAGTTTCATGTCCTCCAATCCTATTTTAAATTTTTGAATCTTTCTATAAGAAATCTTGGTGCTGAACACTTATACATGTAGGCCCAAGGAGATATTACAGTTCACTGTAATATCTCCTTGGTAGGCCTACCATACTTTGAGACTTTCTCCTTTAGGGTTGATGTTTCTTTTCTTTTTCTTTTTGGCAATAAGAAAAGGATACTTTTGTACAATTTGAACTCCGTACAGTATGTGTAAAGAGTTCTGATGTGACTACACAATGTAACAAGCCACTTTCCCCAGCTAAATTTTGAATCAATTTGTTTTGTTTTGTACTATTTTTTTTTATAGATATTCATATAGTCAGTCTTATCAAGGAGCTTTTGTTTATCGTGCACTTCCCTAGTACATGAGGGATGCCCAAGGCAAACTATCCTCGCATCAAGCCCCGTATCGAGAGAGTATTTATAAGTAGGAAATATTTGAATGGCTCATCTCAGGCCAAATAAACATGTAGATGGTAGAGGGGATGTTTGGCCAATATAAACTAAACATTGCGGTAGGAAGACTGGGATAAGAATGTTTGTTTATGAGTTGTGTGGGGGCATGATGTCAGGTATATAGGAGGTAATGAATGGAGAACATCTTTTGCCCTTGAGGGGGAAGTGAACCTTAGATTGTTTGTTTGTTTTTAAAAGATATACCTGTATACAAATGTATTCTAAACTTCCTCTGGTGTGTATAAAGTTCTTCCCTCTCAGGCATGTTTGAAGAGGCCAGTGTCAAAACCCAAGTTGTATGTTCAGAATCGCTCAACTTTGGCTGATGTTGACGTGGTTTCCCAGGGAGGGCTGATAGGTATGGTGGCCCTGAAGTACGCTGCACAAGAAGAGACATATATACGGTCAATGCCGTACATTTTGTAACAATTGTGTAGCAATGTCCTAAATATAGAACACCGTGCTGTGAACTTACGGTGAACCTTGAATAAACTCTTCAACAAGTGCATCTACGCCAGATTACATGATGTTGATGCGATCGCACTTTCACGCCCGAAAGCACGCTATCCGAAAAGCATGTTTGCAAACACCGTTACAGTTGCGTTTCATCGCAGATTTAACGGCCAGAGTACGGTGCACAAACAGAAGACTTTCGTGTTTTTGCCGTAGACTAGTCTCAACAGACCTATTTGACAAATTACAGTATCGTGCTGAAGCTAATTCGCACACAAGTTGAATCTAGTCGCCAATTGTGAAACTCCATGCTTTTTCAACTTCTTGACACCGTGTCCGACAAACCTCTGCAGTCATTACAGGCAAACATAGACCTGCAAAGACTTTGCAATTATATTTCTTGCTGAAAACTTTTCAATCTTTAAAGCGTTATTGGAATGAAAAAAAGAAAGAAATTATATGGACATATTATAGAAATGTGTAGAGAAGGTATGGTAGAGGAAAAGAAATACATGGTAGGCCTAGTGAAAGGAAGAGCGATAAAAGCATTTAGAAAAAATATAATAACTAAGAATGATATAGGTTAATGATAAGATTCCAATAAATACAAAAGGAATTAATCATAAAAAGAGTTCCAAATCTATCTTTAAACTTAAAGAGAGACGCCAAAGTAATCTTATAACCTATGTGGGTTGCAAAAAGAAAACACGCAAAATTTGTCTTTTAAATAACGGGAGGGTAAATTAATAGAAACGTTAGGAGCCCCATTTGTCTTAAAAATTATTTCTCTACATGATAGGCCTTAGTCCAGCATTCTTATATACAACAATAATTTAAAAGCACGCCTTCAAACACCAAGACAATCTAATTTAGAATGAATCCTCTCGAAAGAGTATATCTTATTTATTATTGCTGTATGAGGCAATGTTATGGAAAGAACAGATTGCTTACTAATATAGCCAGTAAAGTTTCCAAAGAAGTGGGTTCACAGGCGATCTGCAAAAACCTGTATTGCAAATAAATATTTCAAGATATTTTTGGCACTTTCTTGATCATGCCCTCCAATATATTATTGGGGATTGCTGCCTAATAAAATGCCTCATGAAAAATCTCGATGGGTGTATTGCATAGGCCTGGCTTCGGAACAGGGGGGGCGGGGGTTTGAGGAGTGGAGCCCCCTAAAAACACCACAGCTCAGGGGAAGGGGCTTAATGTTGACCTAACCAAATAGTAAGGAACCTCTTGTTTTAATATTTTAAAAAAATAAAAAAAAAAATAAACAGAAAGACAGGTCATCCAGCAAGCGCAACGTGAGCTGAAAATTGTCAATAGAGACCTGAACTATGAACTTTTTATTGAAAAATATGGTTGAGAGCTCAATGGTATCCCAGCCACCTTAAGATTATGGGGGTGGGGGCTTAATGATGTCTGACTCCCAAAAGAAAAAAAAAAGATAAACATCTTGGGGTTCAATATTATCTGACTCAAATAAAATCAGTTGAAGATAATATTTTAAGGGTGATTGCCGATATATCTAATTTATATCTATTGTGTAACTTTAATTACGGTTACAACATGTACTTATCAAGATTTTTTAATGAGGCATTTGACCTGCATGGCAACATCCCAATAATCTCGGAGGGCATGATCAAGAAAGTGCAAAATACATATTATATATATATTATTATTATTATAAGCAATCTGTTCTTTTCATAACAATTGCTCATCAAGCATAATAAAAAGATATACTCTTTCGAGAGGATTGATTCTAAATTAGA
>CALNVZ010000218.1:6306240-6379218 GCA_940671915.1 Paracentrotus lividus
GGACATTGCTATACAATGGTTACAAAATGTACGGCATTGACCGTATATATGTCTCTTCTCGCGCAGCGTACTTCAGGGCCACCATAGATAGGGCTAGAATCTCAAGATGGAGCAAGCTCGAGCTGATGTGGAAGCAGCTACTGAGGAAGGAAGACTGTGAGAGAATGTTTGTTTATGAGCTGTGTGGGGGCATTATAGTCTCCGTATATAGGGGTAATGAATGGAGAACATCTTTCGCCCTTGTATGGGAAGTATCCAGGGATTGTTTGTTTGTTTCTAAAAGATGTAGGCCTACATGTATACAAATGTTTTCTAAACCTCCTCTGGTGTATGGGACATATTTGAGGCAAAATTTACTTTCTGAATGTTCAAATCAAAAGGTTTAGGCCTACAAGTAAAAAAAAAAAAATGTTTTTAGTTAGTTATTCACTTGGTCAGATTTATGCTCCAAAGTAAACGTAAATGACCACAAAACCTTTAAGATAAATTTAATATGCTATTTTTCAGGAAATTTATAGGCCTATAGGCTGACACCAAAATTCCATTATTTAGCCCCCCCCCCCCCTACTTTTACCAGCTATTCTTTATTTTTATTGAGTGGTACATCTTTAGGCTAAATAATTGATATATAAAATTGTGTGTAAATGAAAATATTTGATATTTTAACAGAGGACATAAAATCAATATTATGCATTTGATACGACAATGAACTTGACCTGACCAATTTTAATTCTGTAACTTATTTTGTTTTATTTTTTAAATTTTGCACATAAAGTACAAGCATTAGGCCCTACTTGTAATTCTTGGCACTAACTCACATACTAATCTTTCTTTCATCTTTTCAAAATGTGATAGAAATGGATGAGGAAATACGTCAGTAGTAACCCTATTGGAAACTAGGAAGGAGACATACATAATTTTTCATAATTTGTGGAGTTTGGGTGCAGCGTATGTAGTATAATCAACAAGAAAACACATCACGAAAATGTAACATTTGGATAATCTAAACTCTTGGCATTTAGAAAAATTAGTCAATGACGTTGATACTGCAGTACTGTAAAAAGTAGAAGTTTTCACTTATTTTGCACACGTCAGGATGAGGTGAAAATTTCACATTCAATCACTGGCATAAAATTGATAAAATATGCACTACATGAATAGAAAAACACACTTGAAACATTATTTGTGATGCCCTACTATGAAACTTTCCATATTTACATCAAAGCTTCTATAATAGTCAAATTAAAAAGTGGAATAAATGTTTGGATGAGCAAAGAGCAGTTACCCTAACTTTAGGGGAAAGTGGATGACAGCATTTATGCCATTTTTAATCTTTGAATAATGTTTTATACAGAAATACTGTATGCGAGTGCATGCATTGAAAAAACATGAGCTTGTATTAAAGGGACGTATAATTGATAAAACATGGGGAATTCACCTTATCTCGGGTGAAATGATAACATTCCAATCAGAGCCTGAGGCGTGTTGCGTAATCTTCAGCGCCAACCCGTCTGGAGTATAATCCGGTTAATCCTTCATGGCTAGACTAACTAACCAGAAGTCCGAAGTAAATCTAACCTATGTTTTGTTTTTGAAATGGAGTATTATACAAGTCCTCTCATTGAATTAATACGAAGAGACCCGTTGAGAGTCTATAAACTAATCCGAAGCTACTGACCCTATTGACTGACTGGATTCGGTAAACTTCGTCATGTTCGTGCTGTCCGAATGTTAATCCCCAGTAGGCCGACCCTTGCGTAAGCCTCACTGTAGATTGTGTATGAGTCAATGGAGCTCAAGAAAAACGCGCATTCCCCACGATCTCCGACTTGCGAGGGCCTTTAAAGCAATGGAAAGCTGGGAGATGAAAGTAACCAATTTGACCTTTGAACCCACTACTCCTGGTCATTCTCTCTGGTGTTATCATGGTGGAGACCACATAGGATGAGAGCAACATGAATGTCCAATCATGAAACACTTTCCTTCATCTCATATGACAGGTGTAATAACACCAGAGGGTTGGTACTGTAATACCAATTAAATCTACCCCACCCCTTCCCCCTCCCTTTCCCCTCCTTATCCCAGCATCTCACCAGGGCGGACCCCCTTGATCTCACCGATTTCAAGTTACAAATCACAGAAGGATTGATAATAATTTTAGGGGTGTGTTCATGGTTGAATTTAAGATTTAAACAGAAACATGAATCCTGATACAAAATGCATTACAAAACACACACACACATCCGGGAGTTAACTCCCTGCACACATACATGTGTAGAGAAACGCGTTCATGGTCACCCATTCCTGGGTGTAAATGTACAAATGAATGCAAATGTCTTTCAGATCACCATTCTGAAGAATATTGTCAAATCGGAGTCTGTATTTGCAGAATAAATGACAACTCCATAAAGTGCTAGACTAACAAGGAGATTTGGCCTAAACCAGGGGAGTTGTTGTTTTTCCTTGAAAATAATTATACTTTTGGGAGGTAATTCTTTTTTTTACAAGAATCATTCATTTTACGAGAGGAATATTGAAGGAGAATTGCATCATATTGGAGGTAGTTTAGATCTCTCTTTCTCTCTTTCTCTCTCTCTATCTCTCTTTCTCCCCCCCCCCTCTTTCTATGACGTTATATATTGTTGCACTTCTTGTAGTTCTTTTATATTATAAGAACAAATGGATTCTATAATGAGATGCAGAAGGCCATTAGATTTTTAAATAAAGTAAACAACCTTCTGGCTCTAAAATTGAGACAAAATTATTTGCTCTGCATTTCATTTCATTTCATTTATTCTCTTGTCATTTTATTGTTCATATTGTGTATGGTTTCCTCTTCTTATATTTGTCACATCATAGGGGCCTAATAATAATGTGGGTCACAGCTTTGCATTATCCTAGTTCTATGGGTTCTAACTTCCAGATGGGGACTTGAGACCAGGCAGCCCAAATAAACCTGTCTGGTATAAAGTTAAAGTTCATATACCACTTAACTGATGATAATTCTTGCTTGCTATCTACTTGTCCAATTTTGCTTGCCTAGTACAACCAGAAACAGGAGGCCTGTGTAGCCTATTGTAGACTATCAAAAATGATCAAGTTTCCTTGAACATGACCAAGGTCATGGGAACTAGCCTGGACAGTTCTCACCTTACCAGCCACTCAGACCTCATCCAGACATTATCCAGACATGGCATCCTGTCTACCAAAATACAGCTCAAATAGATGTTCTCCCCGCATCTTGTTGGAGTAAAAAAGGAAAAATTTGAATGAAACTCCTTTCAGCCTCCTTTCATCACTGCCTGTGTTTATTCATGATTTAAGTTTCATATTAGCTGAATCAGATGATGCATATTGGTCTACCTATAAGAAGAACTCCCATCTACATTTACATTTAAACAAAAAATCAGAACAGATATGTGTTGGCCTTCTTATGCCAGGTAGTAGATATGTCTCAGGCATGATTTCTGATTATTTTTTGAAAATTGTAAATATTGAAAAGAGGAATGTCGAATTGAAGAATAAGCTTGCCCTAAGCCCCCCCCCCCCTCTTGCAGTACTTCACTAACTGAGCCTTTGATGTTCTTCTCAGGTTCTTCTTCATAATACTTAACACTTTTAGCATTGTTGTATAAAATAACATGACACCAAAAAAAAAAAAAAAAAAAAAATAAATAAATCATCATATTCAAATTCTGTGTGGACCTTGCTTTTTTTTAAAATCAATCTCTAAAAATAATCTGATAAAAGGTTGTGGGACTTTTCCCCAAACTTGGCATGATCTTGAAACTATCCAGTGGGGCCATCTCTGAATTCAAGCACAGATGGTGGCCAATAATCTGATATATTTGGTGAGATATGTTGGGTCTGTGAATGTTTCTGACGTCTAGAATTTGGAGATGCAAGGGTTCAGTACATAGGGGAGTCAGCATGGAATAACAGTTCGGACATAGCTCCTTTGAACTGACTAATTTGGGACATTTGATCCACTGACGATAAATACATGAGGACAGTTGCATCCACATGTCCCTAACAAGAAAATCATGACCTGAACATGACGATATTGAGAAGTCTGTTGACATTACTAAATTATAGTTGGGTACTAAATAGTAGGGTAGGGTATGTTTACACTTCGAAAAATATTATGTAAAGAAATATGAAATTAAAAAGAAATTTTAATATTGTCTATTTTATCCAAATCAAATTCAAAATGGTATTAAAAAATCAATCATGTGTTCGACATTGTTAGTTGAATTGTGCTCAAGGAGGAGCTAAAACGGAAGCAGGCGTACACACGTCTATGTTGAGCTATTTTTAGCAATCTGAATCAAACAAATGTCTATTTAGCTTCCTGATTTCAAAGTACTGATGTGATTTTTATTCATGATTGAGTAGGAGTTAATATTTTAGTCAAATTCACTCCTCTTCAGGGTCTTATATTCTTGAGATGTTCAAAATAATTCATTGGCAGTATTTTCTGTTCATAATCATATATTCATTGTTTTATCATGATGGTTCAAGTTCAAGTTTAAGTTCTGCCAAGAAGTTTGCAAGTTCCGCATCTACGACCACAGCCAGATTGTAGCTTTCAACACTTTTATCAGTAAACTGTAAATTTAGTGTGACCCGCATTTATCTCACTCCCCATATGTGATATGATACAAACAATTTCCATTTTGTTCTACCATCTAAAGAGAAAAATGCATTTCTCCACAAATCTTCATAAAATTGAAACAATCCTTTTGTCGAAATGAATAAGTTCCAGCTTTCAGGACCGACTTCCTGCTATAAATTAAGAAATAAATTAGGAGTGGTTTCTAATTTCATAAGGCAACCCTTCAGGATGTACCACCACCAGGGGCATCACCAGTCCATTTTGAAAATTTGTGAAAGGGTTGAAGAGGGGATAGAAAGAGGTGTTAACCAAAAGTTAGCTGAATTTTAAAGAATACAAACACAATCATATGATGAAAGCTACAATAATTACACAAATAATAACATCTGCACATAGAAATTGTTTTGACAGGGGAACGAGAAGTATGTACATGTAGAACCCCCCCCCCCTCCCCTAGCAAAACTATATAAAATCTTAATCAAATAAGTGCATAAAAATAAACTAAAATAAACAAATAAGTAAAATTTAAAAATATATAGCATTTACAATGCATCAGCTATCTAGTTATCTATTCACTGGTGCAGCGTATATTCTTAACTGGCGGTAGAATAAGCTTCCGTAAATAGCGCTTTAACATTTAAGGAATTCAATAAAAACAGTATAATGAACAATAAGAATGATAAATTAATGAATTAGATTTTTAAATAAATGGAAAAATATACAGAATGACAAGAATTTGAAAAAGCCGATGGATGGGGGAGGGGGAGATTGGGGTGTCGCCAGGCACCCCACCTCTCCAATAAAAACCATACATGTCATATCTTATCTTCTGCAGATAGTATGTTTCCGCATAGGGAGGATGTTCAAGGTGTTGTTGAACTGCAGTTATAAGAAAATTAGAAATTACCCTCTAAATTAGTTGAGTAATGACCCCCTGCAATTTGATGTAGCAGGCGTGATAATTTATGTTTCCAAGGCCTTATTGGATTCATAAAAGAGAAGATGTTATTTTATTGTTTTGTTTTTGTAAGGGGCAGTCACCCGCAAAGGATTTTTTTTTTATTTGTCAATTTCATCTTGAAAAAAAATAGAATTTGTTTTGAGTGAAATGGGATGGACCAAAGTGTGTCAAATTATATTTGGGACGTGTACCCTTAAGATTTGTCTTTATTAAGGCAGATATTAGTAACCCACAATTTTTTTAGGGGCAATCATAGAAGGAAAAAAAAATAGTGTCAATGATCACTTTGTTTTTTTTTAAATATTTTTAGCAAATTGATATCAATCTGGCCAAAATTATAACCAAGCTTTAAAGGGAAAGTTCACCCTGGGTTTAAATTGGTTTATAAAATGCAGAAAAATAAAATAAAAATATGAGTGAAGGTTTTGAGAAAATCGACCAAAAAATAACGAAGTTATGAATATTCAAAGTTTTGATTTTGTGACGTCACATGGAGCAGTTCTCCTATGTGTTATGTAGTGTAAATTCCATAAAGTGTCATTTTTCAAAAGAAAATTAATTATTTCACCTGTACGGTTGACACATCATCAAACATATGTTAATGTACATGCCCCTATCAAATTGACCCATTCCTTTATCAAGAACCATGAAAAAAAGCCAAATTTATGGAATTTACATACACAACACATGGGAGAGCTGCTCGCAAGTGACGTCACAGAATCCTAACTTTAAATATTCATAACTTCGCTATTTTTTGGTTGATTTTCTTCAAACTTTCATTCATATTTTTCTTTTATTTTTCTGCATTTTTCAAAAACCAATAAAATTCCAGGGTGAACTTCTCCTTTAATGTAAACACAGGAAACATGGAGCACATTTTTCAAACTGATTTCTGAATGTGCATGCTTGTAGGAAGTACATGAGATAGGAAAGACTTGAACCTTTGTATCTGATGAACTATAACCTCTTTGAAATGCAATATGGGGGGGGGGGAGTGTGTTGAAGCAGACGATCAACCTTTCAGTCAGCTATTGCGTCTGATGTGATACTAATATCCATTAATCTGAATTTATAGTATTTATGGAAACACTCCATCATAAGGATGGATGTGGAATGTGATTAGGGCTTTGGTAGTCTTCACTGGAAGACGGCCAGTTGGAGCACATCCTCATGGACACAATAGCACAAAATCAACTCAAATGTGTAGGCCTACTGATTTTGACCATCCTCATATTGCCTTGGTATTGTATGATCTTGATAATGAGCAAAATAGCCATTAATCTGAATTTATAGTATTTATGGAAACACTCCATCATAGTAAGTTTAGGCCTACATATTGGCTAGGTATTGGATGATCTAAGGGTGGTATCTCACTTCGCAGAGACGACTCCGCGACAGAATAGAAAATTTTGTCTCCGTGACGGACAAAAAGTATTAGAGACGTCTACGACATCGCAGAGATGTCTCAGAGATGAATTTGGGACTACTTCAGACTTTTTTTTTCATAAATTGTTGCGGAGACGTCTCTAATACTTTTTGTCCGTTGCGGAGACAAAATTTTATATTCTGTCGCGGAGACATCTCCGCAAAGTGAGATACCACCCTAAATATTGAGAAAAGTGGAAATGACATGATTTGGCTCTTTGTGGATTGCATTTGTTTTATTAATTATTATTTAGAAATTTCTAGATCGATTCAGCTTGTCATCCAGTCTGCAAGCACAATACTCAAATTGGCACTTCTGAAGAGCAGACTAGACCCCTAGGCCTACCCATAAATGTCTACAGTCAAAAGAGTGGCCTCATTACACATGTGAATCTAGTCTTTAACATTCAGACTTGGGTTTGTTCCTGCTATCAAGTCTTCACCTTCCAAGATGCCCTAGTTTTACAACACATTCTAAAAAAAAGAAATGTATTATCTTTCTTTCTTGCTGTTTATTTCAAAATCGAACAAGACATTCCCCTGGTGATACCTTACCCTACAAACGTCCAAACAAACTCTGATCTTCTTCCAACGCCTGTGGGTGCATGTGGCGTAACATATCCCTTGAGATTTGAAGTAGGAAATGTTTTGATTGTGGGTATGTGCCAGTTTTTTTTTTCTGGTACTGAAATTGTTTTTACCGGTTGCCGCACATACATTAAAAATAACTTGCAAGTATTGATGAAACAGACGATAACAAAAAAGTGAATGTGCTGCAATTCCTTTCAGGGTAAAATAGGACAGAAAATTTAGCTGTTTTATGGTACATGTACAGTAGCAATCTGAAGGCACAAAATTGTTTTAGTGAATTTGTGTACAGTTTGTATACATCAACAAAAAATGCTGTGAGCATACAGATGAACATGGATGAATGTGCTCATGTTTTGCATTCAGAAAAGCAAAAGATTTTAGTTCAATCACACACATTTGTAGGTTGCTGTTGAGGACGTCTGAGGCCTACATGTACCAGTGCACTTGTTTCTTGGGCACCTGCATGTGTTGATCAATAATTGACAATAACAATTAAAGGACTTGTGCTTTTAATATGAGTCCCCAAAATATAACCCAAGACCCCAACATTTGTAAACTTTTATTCACAGGTCCCAGACGGTAACAAATATCTCTCTGTGCAGAAATGAAAAAAAGGAAAGAGCCCTTCCTTCAACTTGGAGCGAGATCAGTGTCAAATGAAATTTATCAAAATTTGTCAAGTAGGGGCCTGTCTGAACTTGTAGAAAGCCCTTGGGGAGTGATGATGATATTTATAAAGTAATGACCCCAATTAAGGAATATATCCACTGACAGATTTACAACCGGTCAGTCATCTCAAGTTGAATATTAAAGAACTGTGAATATTCAATCAGACCAACTACAAATTATCCATGATGTTATGTCAACAATTTCTGGTTATTGCTTAAAAAGAGTTCTATGGGGTAGCTTCAAATTTTTGAATATTTGTTACTTTGGGGAAGAATTTTTTAGAGGATCCAAAATAGCACCGCTGGGGTTATCCATCGAAGGATAACTAGGGTATGAAATGACTGCCATATGTCGGACATCTACATTTACAACAAAGGTGTTTTATTCAAAAAGAGAAGGGGGGGGATCTAAATAAAAATAGATATATAGACTTGTCTAATTTTCAATTGAATAATGTTTTGTCAACTCTCAAATTTGCGTCAATGTGACTCATATATTATCCGATTAGTCTGATTCTTTACTTATTTATTGTTCACTTCATAGCTTATGTGGTATCAGCATTTCCATGAAAATAAACTTAAATAAACATGCTGGATACCAATTATTATTGTGAACTTGTAAGTTCTAAAAACTGATCAAACAATATCGGTGGCTGGAACGGGGCGAGAGGTATAAGTGTAGTTTAGATTTTCTTTATGTCTTCAAATTAAGATTAAATATGTTCCCCGCTCAAGCAATGCATTATCTGCGGAGAGTGAAAATTTTACACCCTAATGGCTTTCATATGAATTGGGCCTAGCCCCTATATATTTAGGGTAATATGCCCTGCAGTTACTCTCCTGTCAAAATGCGGATTCATATATAAAGTAGTGAACAACAGACCACTTTGTAAGTTGTGTTTCTTGGGGCTTTCACCTGCCACACATAAAAGATCACTGTTAAATATGAAAACCTAAATAAACCAAGTGTCGGAGAGAATTTATAAAGTTATGGAAGTACAAGCATAAATCTGAGTTATTGTAAACCACTTGGTGATTAACTATTCTCCCCTGGGGCCCTTTGAGAATGAAAAAACAAGTAATCCCTCTATTCTATTACTTTTCAAACAAATAGTTTCTTTATATTATTAACATACATGTTGATCAAAATGAGACTGTTGTTACTCTGTTTATGGCATGATTTTCCTCTATTGATGTTATATGGGGAAAAAAAAGGTCAATTCAAAAGTTTTGGAGTATCAATTTAGAAATATAATATGTAATGCTCATTGATGTGTCTTTCTGAAGGGTTAAGCTGTAATGCATTGGATTTCTTTTACTGGCTTATTTGGCTCTGAGGTATGTTTCTTAAAAACGAGTCGATACAATATTTTATGCACAATTAAAAAATTGTGTAGGCCTAATTTTATCCCTTTACAAGATGTGTTGGTAACTCCTAAATCTAACCTTCAATAATATGTGTATTTGTGTAGATCTCAGTCAATAAATATTCTCTTCTTTTTCATAAAGAGTTTCACAAAAAATTAAGTAGACTTAAAAATCGCACTTACATGTAAATGCCTAGTTGCGTGAGGTATATTACGCATCACTTCATTGGTCAGAACCTGCCCAGGGGATGCGCACCATTGAGAAGTCCATCAATTAGATTGCATGTTCTAAAATAATGCGCATAGAAGTTAAGTGCGACTTTAAGTCTACTTTACTCTGTGTGAAACACCCCCCAGGTATTACACAAATTCAACCCCCAAACACACACACACACACACCCACCAAAGTATGTGAGCCAAGACTACTCATGTAGGGTCATACATTGGCCTTGATGTTGAAAGTTGGGTAAAAAGCAAGAAATATTAAAACAATCTTTTCCATTCATAAAAAATGCTGCCCTTGTTTTGCAACCACATTTTGGGTGGCTATAATGACCCAATAACCATCACTGATTCAAGGGTATAATACATCAAGAAGTTCACTTGCAGAAAGCCGTTAGGGCTTTATCCTGTTTAATTTAACACAGTTCACAGCCTTTTAGCTTCGAATGGACAAAATTCCTAAATCGTGTTTATGCCACAAGTCTTATGTCCACAAACAGCGGGTGGGGCATTTGTAGTGCTGCAGTGGAGAAATATGAAATATTAGATGTTTTTGGAACTTAAAATGGAGATAAAAGATATTGCTTTCGTTTCCGGATGGAACTCAAATACACAGCTGTAGGACATTTTATCCTTTTTTTTTTTTTGGGGGGGGGGGTGGATTGTATCAAATAATTACATGTAGTCAAATAAATATCAGACTTTCTATCTCCTTTTCATATGATTCTTTGCTTTGTTATAATCTATCTATAAATATTGGTATAAAACTTTCTATTGGTACATGAAAATGCTTCGGGATATTTTCACTTTTCTTTGCAAATTGAAAGTTTGACGACAAATTGATTTTGACAAACACGAATATACTTTCAACTGTGGTTACAAATTACATTGTAAATGGACACTGTGGCCCAGACTGTATCACAGGTTAAAGAGTTTATGAAATTGATTCATTCTTCTGAAGTCAGAGACAAAAAATCAAGCGCTCTGTATGCACATGAAGTTTTCGTATTAATTTTTATCAAGTGGAGTGAAATCAAGTTTGACAAATTGATTTTGACAAACATGAATAGACTTTCAATTGTGGTTACATTGTAAATGGACACAGTGGCCCAGATTGTATGACAGGTTAAAGAGTTTATGAAATTAATTCATAATTCTCGATAAGAAAGAAGATGGAGACAAAAATCGAGCCCTTGTTCGGTAGGAGCACCCAGGAAGCTAGCCCAGAGGGACCATAAACTTTCCTTGAGATTTGAAGAGTGCTGGACAACAATGCAAAGTCTGTGCGATTTTATGAAAGAGGTTTGAAGCAAGCACCTCAATCATTCTCTTTATGGTGTGGAGGAAATATGAAGTAGTTTTGAAGTGTCCTCTTTATATCTCTTTTAAAGGGGAAGTTCACCCTGAAATTTTATTGGTTTAAAAAAATGTAGAAAAATAAAAGAAAAATATGAGTGACAGTTTGAAGAAAATCGACCAAAAAATAGCGAAGTTATGAATATTTAAAATTTTGATTCTGTAACTTCACATGCGAGCAGCTCTCCCATTTGTTGTGTATGTAAATTCCATAAATTTCTCTTTTTTCATGGTTCTTAAAGGAATCTGTCAATTTGATAGAGGCATGTATATGAACATATGTTTAATGATATATCGACCGCACAGGTAAAATAGTTAATTTTCCTCTGATAAAAATGACATTTTATTGAATTTACACTACATAACACATAGGAGAACTGCTTGCACGTGACGTCACAGAATCAATAATTTAAATATTCATAACTTCGTTATTTTTTGACCGATTTTTTCCAAACCTTCACTCATATTTTTCCATTATTTTTCTGCATTTTTGAAAAACCAATTTAAACCCAGGGTGAACTTTCCCTTTAATTTCATATCTCAAATGTAACTACATATTTATTATATGATTCTATGTCTGGCTTTTTATCTTGACATTATATCTGGATTTGATTTCTTCCAGCATTCCCATTCTAAGCTAGGAATAGACAAAGTCATATATACATCATAACTCAAGCTAGAGTTGTTTGTTTTGAAATACATTCCAGCCCTATAAACAGACTAGGATGGGCAACTCCAATTCAGTATGATTGAGTGTGATGTTCAGTGTAAAGTTTTATAATGACCAAATTTCATAAACACAAATATGCAGGCTACATTGAACCAGAGATTTAGAGTTAAAGGGAAAGTTAGGCGGGAAAATATTACTGGTAGCTGCCAAACTTTTTTTCAGTTGTTTTAGAATATTAGAATATTATGAGAATAATATTGTAAAAAGGTGCACAAAGATTTTATTCTTCAAGTGCATTTTGAGTTAATTTCTTGATTTGGGTGAAATAACCTTAATACAGCATACGGCGATGAACCTTTCCCTATCAGTTTGAGACAGTTTTCCTCACAATTCAACCCCATAACCATTAACCCTTGACAAATCTTGAACTAATTTATTAAGATTTTTTACTTAAATTATCACTTTTAAGCAGCACTGAATAATGTAATGCATTACACCCCATGAGAAAATTAGGGACTCTTGTGATTTTCAAGAGGCATTGCAGGGGCATTGCAGGGGCAAATCGCCCAGTGCCCCTCTTTTGTCACACTCACAGATAGGAACACTGTCAAATTTCTGGACGTGATCTTGAACCTCTCAAAATCTTCTCCATGATCAAGAGCGATGTTTTATTGTAGAAATCTGTGATTGCCAGACGTCATAAACACATTCAGCCAAATTATTATGTTCCTGTTTACACACCTATCTGATTGATTTAAACTGACAGCTAAAGAGACGATTACCGTCATAAATTTTTGGCTCTCCTTGGACTTGAATGTTTTGGATGAGGATGTTTTTTGACACAGTTTTGGATACAAGGTGCTAAATTTAGCAATGTAGAGATGTGAGCATGATTTGAAGCTAAATTTGGGAGGATGTTTTGGGGAGAATTTGCGACTGGCAAATTAATTTCTTTTCCTTCGTTTTCTGGGTCATTTATAATCTAGCCCTGTGTATACTTGCCAAAACCTAGGTGACATCTATTTATTCAACTCCGTTCGGATTTCTCTATGAAAATATGTTTTCTTTCTTGGGGCGCTGAATAAAGTAATGAACATAAAAAAGATTCCCAGAAGTGGAAATACTGGACTGTTGTATACATATGCAGATCATATCATTCTTTGTTTTGGAGTTATGTATGGGTGTAATACTGTAAAAACTAAAAACATTTGTGACATGAAACTTTCGCAAATTGGAGCTGACTGCCATTTTTCGCAGAATAAAAGTTTCGCAAATTGCTGACCTTCAACTTACTTGTCCAGTGTACAGTATTGTACTACCGTTCAATGCTTTGTGTATAACACTTTCGCAGGCATTTTATTTTTTACTTTACTCTTTTCTTTTTTTCTTTTTTTTTTACTTGTGAAATTCGTGAAAGTATCATACACACTAAAATTTCTTTTACAGTATATTCCACTCTTTCGACTGAGTTTACCATGTTTGATTGCAAATATGAAAGTGGTATAACATTTATCTGTCTCCTGTTCTCTCTCTCTCTCTCTTTCGTACACCCACCTAACTTGGTCTTAGGTACATTTAATACCATCATATTGATATCATATTGATATCATATTGATATCATTGTATTGCAATCCAAACCTGTGGTAATGGGCCATGATATAGGACATCTCCCATATTAATAGAATCTGACATAATGGATTCCTCTAAGCTGTAAATTAATATTGGCCTTATTCCAATACCATCTGTGCATGACTGAACCTGTGGACTTTCTGGATTCGTCTTCACTGGCATACCCCATTCACATTGGATGCATCAAAGGTTTGCCCCTTTCACACTCTAAAACAAGGTGATTCTTCAGGAACCAATTATAAACATGTACACATTTGTCTATGTACCTTTATTTTCAGTATAATAAGATTTCATTATTTCAGATTTCATTCGTGAATTTGCGAGTTCATCTTCACAAAACTCAAATAAGGCTATTTATAGAAATAAAAACATCACAAAAATCGCAAAATTATCCATTCACAAATTTCCCAAACTTGTCCAAATCGCCGAAAATATCTGTACACGAAATTATTAGCTCAGGGCCTATACACTTAAATTGGATCGGTCCCAAGCAACTCATTATAATGGGAGTTGACTGTAGTGAACTGCATTTGGAACTCAACTGGATGATTTGATGCATTATTTCTGAATGACCTACAAAAATTCACTCTCTGCAGTAGCTTGTATCAGGACTATGGTCATGCCATGTTGAACTGATGACATATCCAACAGACCATCATCTATTGCCTAGCTATGACGTCATACAATGATCTTGACGAATAGCAGTCATCTTGAGTCCATCTTGTTTGGGCACTCACTGGTCGGGGCTTTATTTTGAAATTCAAGATTGGAGAAGAAATATTTTGAGGGGTGTCTGTTGGATTGGTGAGAGATTGTTTCTGGGATATATTTTCATACATAGTATTCAGTGTATTTATAGAGCATGCTGCATTTGATGTTGTGGTTCAAAAGCATTGGATGTACAATTTTTCGTAAGGTGCTTCCATAACCTTATCCTGATGCTCTTATCCTAAACCCTTACACCAAGGAGCTTGTGTCTGAAGCTCTTTGCTTGCACCAACCCTAAGATTTGGGGCTTGGTTTTTAGGTTATATGGAAACATCCTTTCAAAAGGTTATTTTAGGTTCCAACATGGTGTATGATTTGACACCATTAGGGGCTTTAATATAAAGGGTGCTCCTATTGCCCCTAGTAATCTCCAGGCTCTCAAACCCATCTCGAGGGCTTTTAAGATGCCTTAGCTCCAACAGAAGGGTATTTTTGTTTGAGAAGATAAAGGGGAATGCAACAATCGCTCGCTCAACATGAATGATGCCATATGTGATCTCAAGTCAGCTGCTCTTTTTTCTCTGCATCAGTCTCTCTTCCATATCTCTCTTTCTTATTCTTCTCTCTGAATACGCAAGTGAAACTCCCTATCTATTTCTTTTTTCTTTGGTTGGCCATTGGCCCCAGTGGAACGTGCAATCCACATGGTTCAATGGAGTTTTGATTAGTTTCTGGTGGCCCAACACAGTTTCAGGTGGCCATAGGCACCGGGTCACAGCCAAATTCGAGCAAGAATTAAAAATTAAGAATACACTTCTTGATCCCCACCTTCATTAGGTTAATTAAGCACAAACCATCTAGATCTATGCAATGGATCCAACGTTACCAGTGGCAGATCCAGGCGGGGGCGCAGGGGATGCGCCTCTATAATTTACAAATCACTCACTGACTACAAAAATTTAGGCATATTAGGCCGTTTTCAGGCCTGGCGCCCCCTCTATAATTAAATCCTGGATCCTCCACTGGTTACGATGGATCTCATATCCATATAGATAAGGGTGAAGGAAGGAATCAGCTTGCCATGGCCCGGGCATCTGAACTATTTAACCAGTTGTAAGTTTCACTCATCAGTTGCATCTCAATAGGTCTAATTGGCGGAGATGATGGGTTTTCACGATGCTTAGCTTTGGTGTCGAAATAGGAAAGGTCAAGCAGGCCTAAAGAAAATGCCAAAGGAGAAAACATATTTGTGACGGTCATGACTTTGAAAATAAATGTGCTTTGATTGATCTGTAAAATCAGATTGATTGTGTGTAATTACAATGATAAACTACAAATTTATTATGCTATTCAAAATAATATTCAAATTAAAAAAAATAATAAAATACTGCTATAGATATCACCTGTAGCCTACTTCAATTTATAATAATTCAATTTGTCTAGTGTTCACGAAGTTTTCCCCCTTTCTATTTTCTTTTTCTAATCTCTGATATTTCAACCTGTCCTTTTATCAGACCTATTAGAACAAATACAATTCTTATTTTAACTTTCATTATATGATGCACCACACCGTACACCGGGGTACTGTCGTAACCCGGGACACGGCGTTGTGCAGTGCCCTCTCATGTCCATTAGCGTACAGTTATACAGTTTTCCCAGGTGAGTATCGTTTTCATGATCTTATGATCGGTGCGACAATGACCACAAAGCCTATTTTCCTTCTTTAATATAATCTAATGACAATAATAGTAAGAAATTAAACTTATTATAGTACATGTAACTATTCAAGAATTTAAGTATAATTTTGGACAGTTTGGTAACCCAGGGTACAGCGCTAAAAAAAAAAAAAATAATTCAACAAAATGGCGGATTTTTAGTTGGTACCCCAGGGTACCAAATACTGCATTATATGTTTGTACCAGAAATGTCCAATCTAGACATTGGCTGGACATTGAAATATCAAGATCTCACACCACCCCTTCAGCTCGCTCTGTAGTACAAAAAATCCTTGAAAAAACAATTATTTCTGAATTATAGATTTTTATGATGCCATAACTGCATACTTTGTGGTGAAGGAAAGGTGAATGCCCTGTAATGTGTTGTTTTAATGATGTACATTTGTATGTGACATTGAAAAAAGAGCAGAGAACATAAAGGGGTGTTCATACTGTGATTTCTAAGACGTTGGCCGTGTTGAAAACTTACAGTGTAGCCTAATAGCTAGGGAAGGGGGGGGGGGGATTTACACAGTTTGAGGGAAAACACCAAAGGTTTCAGATCAAGACATTGATTAGTTCAGATGAATATTGTTTCATTATCCCCTCCTGTCTCAAATGTCCGCTAATGGTACAATCCCTATGATTTAGGGAAAGCAATTCTCAGTTCTTCTCACCCGCCAATGACGCGACCATGATAATGAAACGATATAAAACATCCGATTCCAACCAGAATCTGACAAATGATGACAATTCCCTAATTGGCCAAATGTTTTCAGCTTATCATACTTTTGGGAGTTGCGTTTTCTGTGTGATCAACCAATGTAGGCCTATGTTGTGACTCTAAAGTTAGCCTTAAGTGTAAACGTGCTGGTCATTTGCTGAGCATGCAAGCTGTACATACCTGGGAACGGGTTAACCAAGTGTGTTCCCAATCACTCCAAACTAACATTCATGTCCAGATCCTTGGACAGGACAGATTTATTATCAGGTGGGACTACATGCCTGATTGGAATCCACATTTCATTCTGACAGCCATGCATGTCTTGACACCTCAGAGAAGTCTGGTTGGTCTGGATATGACCCTGTGAGGACAAATTATCAGCAGTGGCATTTTAAAGGGATTGCGTTTACACTTATTTGTTGTGGTTGGTTGTATCAGGACTACTACCCGCCTGGACAATACCAACCCCCCCCCAAGACCAGTACCCCAGAAATAGGTTAGGGTTAGGTATACAATGTAGGGGGGGGGGTAGTTGCCTGGGGGTAATTGTCTCGGGAGTAGTTGTCCTAAACCCATATGCCCATACTCTAAACCGTAGACTGAGTTGTATGAGTTAAGTCAGTCTGTGGTTTAGAATACAGGCCATTGTGGCTGAGGAGGCAAGGGGGGGGGGGTACAACCAACTCACAGGCATCTAGAATCCCATTCTTGAACTTGGACACTACGCAGTCATGGGTTAATCTAAGGAGGGTATCAAGTTATCTTGACAGAGAGGAGAAACCAGGCCATGCCCAAGAGAGCACTTTGAGAGATCTTGGGAGGGATACTAGAAACACAGAGCTGACTTGTTCCTTCCATGCCACCTATGAATAGGGTCAGTCCACATTTTTGTCAGATGAGACTGAATGAGAAATGAGATGATAGAGTGAATTCAGCTTGAGCTCTGAAAGAAATGCCCATCTATATCTCATATCCAATCTAGCATGGGTCCTCAAGTCTGTACAACTTAAAGTAAAACTTCATATTAAAAAAAATATCCATATTTGAACATTATGAACATTTGAACATCATGATACCAAAGTACTGATAAACTTCCACATCTCGGCAACTACCCCCCCCCCCCCACCCCAACTCTATACCTAACCCTAACCCTATTTCTGTGAGAACTGGTTCGGGGGGGGGGGGGATAATTTTCCAGGGGGTAGCTGTCCTGATTAATTAACAATGAATAACAATGGTCCACACATTTTTCTCATTTAAGTATGGGATATCTGTAAATTGCACAATAATAGAGCCTTCTTTTCTGCATTTTCTTTTTTTTAACCCCCCCCCTGCCCTCCACTATTAAAATGATCTTGTGGCACCCCTAGGGGGCATTTCATCAAAGGACTTGTTGGACATTTTATCCGACAAATTTGCTCTCAGCCAATCAGATGCAAGCATTACAGTAGCTTATAACAGTTTGTCAGATAAAACGTCCAACAAGTCCTTTCATGAAACACCCTCCAGGTTACAAGTTTAAAAGCTGCAAAAAGCTATTCTAGAGTCCATTTACATAGATATACATGAGATAGAGACAGACTGTATTATAAGGATGTGTACTATCTGCTGCTCATCCTTGAGGAGTCTAGCCTGGCGCCATTTTGACATGACTGTTTTTATTGAGCATGTATTCTGTCATCTAGATGCTAATTTAACTGAATGAATGTTTCAATAGCCAAAGGGGCATTATCTTGGATTTCTATTTTGTCAAATGTGTATTTAACGTCCATCTAGCCCTCAGTCAAGCCAAGATTCAGAAGGGAGTTGGATGTACGTCCAAGTACCCCTTTTGCTCTCAGCCCCACAAAACCCATATTTCCCTTTTAATTTCATCACATTATTACCGCGTTTACATTGAGACTCGGCTCTCTTGTCGAATCCACGGGAAGGGTTCGACACTGCAAAGAGTGAACCTGTGATCGTGTTTATACACAACAAAAAAGGCGAGTTCAACAAGGCTCCCAGATCATGACCGGAAGTAAGGGATGTCATTAATGTGTGTTGCGATGTATAGCCAAATTCCATATCTGACCTCAAGGTCATCGACTTCGACACGGCTTTCTGTTTACACACATAAAAATTGCCGTGTCGAACCCGCCTCCCGGATCGAAACCTACGATTTTGGCGGAGCAGAAAAGGCGTGTCGAACCCGGGTCACGGATCACACTGATCCCGTTTACATGGCATAAAATTGCTGTGTCGAGCACGATTGCCGTGTCGAACACGCGACCCGAGTCACAGTGTAAACGAGGTAAAAGTCTGAGACATGATTTGCACCAGTGACCAAAGGACACAGAATTCTTGGAGCAATTTCATCATTTTGATGCTGATTCATGTTGGTCATGTAGACCTAATGCTTGTTTTGTCCAAAAAAAATACACTCATTCTGTATAGAATCTGACTAAGAAAAGGGGAAAACATTTCCTTAAATTTTAATTTTTGGGGACACATCTACCTAAATTTAGATATGATATGTGACTGATTGTTCCGTGAGGAGATTTATACCTGAAAGAATAAATTGAATGATATTCCACAAGAATGTTGCCACAGGATTGGTCAAAAGTCAATCACGTGATAAATTTTAGTTTTCCCATCATCACTCGCAGTGATAGTGCTTTGGAGTTTCGCTGATCACTTCACCTCCCAATAGAGCATGTAGAGCCGTATTGCCTTAACAATTATTTTTAGGATGCGCGAGCGCGCGAAAAAAAGTGCGTTGTCACTCTTTGTTTTTTTGTACTATCATTGTACCATCACATGCAGCGACAGATAAATTCCTCTGTGATGTAACAATTCCTCTTTTTTTTTATTTCTTTGTTGAGCTAGGCCTACACGCTAAATAAATTGCACGCACTTTATTTGTGCATGTTTACTTTACAATTACAAGCGCAGGCATCGATGACTTGGGTGGATTTTTTTTAAGGATCAAGGAAACCTTGAATTTTTAACCAAAATATTGGTTTTCCCCCTTACTCTTAAAAATGTTTCAGATGTGGAATATAAAGCAAATAATCACCTTGATTTCAAGTGACAGGCAAACTATCACTTCCTCGGAAAGCTGGATAGCTATCTCTCCTCAGCTTTGCTTCGGAAGAGATAGCTATCCAGCTTGCCTGGGAAGTGATAGTTTGCCTATCATTTGAATCAACGGTGATTATTTGCTTACTAAACTAAACTAAATTAATCTGGGTTTATAATCCCCTATGTGCTACTGTGGATTGTTTCAGCAGGCTATCCAATCCATCCATCAATCTAGATGATCTTATTATCTCTAATGGATTCCATTCTGTTCTACTCTGATCTGACTACAATTAATGCACCTGTGGGTGTCCATATGCAATATGAAGAGAGTTTGGATTGATTTGATATTGGGTAGTGATGCAATTACACCCACCGTCTATTATTACTGTTCTGTCCATTCATTCACCTATAGGCAGTGCTTCATTAGACCAAAAGTTTTGAAATAGCCCTCTATTTCTGATCCCATGAATGAGCCAGATTTATTTGAGAATATCAAAAGCGTGCTAAACTGCACATAATATCAGACCACATTAACTTGGGACTCATTTTGAAAATATTTGGCTCTTTTGCCATTTAGTTTAATTAAACTGCATCCCGAAGGTGGGAATAATTTGAAATAGGTGCTTGGACTATTAAGCTGAAGCTGATGTAGGATAAAATCAAAGTTTCAGTTGATTTTAAGCTTTTTCATTGATCTGATTCACTGTTCAGACTATTTCTTAACCAACTTTGGGCTGACGAAGAACCTGTTATTATAAAAGAACTGCAATATTCGGAATCCAGTTTGCATACATAAGTTGTTGCTATGTCAGACAAACAAGCTGTCTATGAATCTAGTCTGGTGTATTGATGTGAATGAATGCATGGATATCTGTGAAGAGGTGTTACATTTGATTATTGAGCTATTGATCAGATGAATTATGACAGGTATCCTTGCGTAGCGGAAATGAAACAGTGGGCTAATATCATGGCACATCCCCAGCCCGTCTAATTGAATCAAGCACCCGGTCTCTTTAATAACTTTGTTTAATTGATTAACAGACACCTTCAATTTGATATAGCTGTGGAAGATTTAACACTACTAAATTTTACGTTAAAATTGATTATAATGGATTTTTTCCAGACAAATTTCCTAGCAATATATGATATCCCAAAATACTGGGACTTGCCCTATTTCTTGTGAAGAGAGATTATTATAATCATTAAAGCAATCAGCCAGTGTCATTAATGAATGTCTTTTCTTGTGATACATGAGGACTTGTGATTGCATCATTGTTGAAAATAATTTCCCCTCAAGACTTGACGCTTGTGAAATTAGACTAATTGACAAATTGATCTGGATATATTTGACAGAGTTGCAATGAACTAAGTGCCTGTTTAATAGCTGGCATGGTTTTTGTGGAGATTAGCACACATAGTTAGTTTAGTAATTAGCAGATTGTTGAATCTATTGCATGCGTCGCAAATAATATGCGATTATAACTCTTGACTCAAATGAATCATTTTAAAATTTTGTTAAAAAATGCACTCTACTAGAGAATAAATAAAATTTGGATTATAGTTATGTTGTAACTGTTATATTTGAAGTTTGTAATAGTATGCATGGCAATTGTGTTCACTCTTTAAACAAGTGAAAATAATTGTGATTAGAAACTACAAAATACTCATTCTTTAATTTTATTCAACTATGTGTCAGACTTTGGTCTGTTTCTTTAATATTTTTCTGTTTTCTTGTTCTTTTCCTTTCCATCTTTATTTGTCGTCTTGTTCTGTTTCTTTTGAATTTCAATAAATCTCAATTGATTTCCTTCTCTCAACTTCATCAAGATGATCAGCAATATATGGAAACATTTGACCAGCTATTAGAATGCTGGATGTCACTGCTACATGAATCTTTGTATTCTTTTTGTTAGAAATGGATGAAAACAAATTTGAAATTGAGTAATAATCATAATCATCATTTATATCCTTCTCTCTTCTTATTCTCTCTACAGCTTCATCAAGATGATCAACAGTACATGGAAGCATTTGACCAGCTATTAGAATGTTGGACGTCGCTGCTACGTGAGGCAGTCCATTTCCCTCCTGCCTACTTCTGCAGTCATTCCATCCAAGTCTTCAACTGCTACCTCCAGAGCCACTTGGGGGCGCCAGACGGAACAAGAGATCAGGTAGGTTGGAGTGTTTTACGTAAATTAGGCTCCAGTCCTTTGTTGTGTTTAAATGGAGGTTGGTTTCCCCCTCCCCCAGAAAAAAAACAACAAACAAACAGAAACAAAGTCATTGACCATGATCACATGTATTCATACACTAATCTGTAAAAAGATGTACATGTATGTTTCTACTTCAAATAAAAGGTAAAAAAATGCAAGAGAAACAAATTGTTTTTTTTGTTTTTTTTAATTCGGACTAAGGATGGATGTGTCTTTTCTATTTAAATTTCTTTGAAGGAATAGAATAGATAGCACCCACCCTCCAAAAAAAAAGGGGGGGCGGTCATTTACTCTTTGAACTAATGGTGAAAAATAAAGAGGGGAAGAGAGAAGATTAACCCATTGAGGACTGAGTCCGAATGTATTCGGGCTGAGGTCAATGGGAAATGCGTGTTGTAGCCAATTTAGCTCATCTCCAACAGGTTAAATAATTATTGTTTCTAAGCATGTTTGTATTTTAATTGATTTAAGAGATGAATTTAGTTATATTATGTATACATGTGTTACTTGAACATTTCTTCTTTATTCTATAAATTTTAATTAATTAATTGGGGTGGGATTCTTTTTTTTTTTTTTTTTTTTTTTTTTTTTTTTTTTTTTTTTTTTTTTTTTAGTTCTTGTACATTTGTACATTATGTTTACTTTATGTTTTCAATTGATTTTAAAATAGTACAGTTTTTATTTGATTGTTTTTTGCTCAAGTGCGCACTACATATTTTTTCCTCTTTCTCTTTAAATTGTTTTCAAGAAACAGAATGGAGATGCAAGTGAAGACGATGAAGAAGAAGAGATTAATGAAGTAGAAGAAGACGATAGAGATTTATTCTCAGACCAGCTGATCAGTGTAGCGGCTATGGGGAGAGCTACACCTCAACATAGTATACCTATATTAACAAAGTAAGTATATTTTTGGTGTTAAATGTTAACTTATTATGTATCAAACTAATAGTTACATCAACAACAACAAAAATCCCCCCCCCCAAAAAAAAAAAAAAAAAAAAAAAAAACAAAAGTAAGTTACAGGTTATTATTTATGAAATGTTGGAAGCGTATTTTTGTCAGGTTTATTGAAGGAAAAATAAAATTTTAATATAAGAACTGCAAAAAGAGATGCTTTCAATAAAATCTATTCGAAATGTATTATAAAACTTAATCTCCTCTGTTCATTACATCACACATCATGTTTAAATGTCATTTAGAGGTTTTATATTTCATTAGTGATGTCAACTCTGGATTCATATCTTTGTATATTGTCTGAAAGTTCAGTATATATAAAAACATCTTTCCATCATTTTTCGGCATTCCTCCAAACCAATATCAGAGTTAACCCCCTTCAACAATTTTTCCTTCTGTGCTTTATCTTTTGTCATAATTGTGATTTTAACAAACTTTCATATCTTAGTATTTTGCCTGATTTTATACAACTATAAGTAACATCTTTCTCTGATTTGAATGCATTCGTTGAAACTGATTTTAAAATTAACTATATTTTCTTGCTATGCTTGATCTTTTATTTTTCTATCTTTCAGATTCTTAGAAGATAGAGCACATAGATTACATAATCATCTCAATAGACATCAGCATCAACAACATCACAATGTAGATCTAGATATCAGGGGTTTGCATCAAATCTTTGAAGATGTTCATTGGCTTGTATTAATAACAGGTAAGCAGTATCACAATGTAGATTTAGATATCGGGGGTTTACATCAATAAGATATACATTGGCTTATATTAATAACAGGTAAGCAGTATCATAATGTAGATCTAGATTCAGGGGTTTGCATTAAATCTTTGAAGATGTTCATTGGCTTGTATTAATAACAGGTAAGCAGTATCACAATGTAGATTTAGATATCGGGGGTTTACATCAATAAGATATACATTGGCTTATATTAATAACAGGTAAACAGTGTCATAATGTAGATCTAGATATCTGGGGTTTGCATCAATAAGATATACATTGGCTTATATTAATAACAGGTAAACAGTATCATAATGTAGATCTAGATATCAGGGGTTTACATCAATAAGATATGAGGAAGTTACGACTGAGAGTTATTGTTTTCAGTAATACTTACAGCAAGTTTTATGAGTTTGTTTGTTCCAATGTTTGTCTTTCATTTTACTACTCTAGGTCATCTCCTAGCGGATGATTTCCGTGGTGAAACACCCGTCATTCCAGAGCAGCTTATACGATACTCACATCTAGAATCTCAACATGTCAATACTGATGTGACACTGAAGGTTCTAGGTTCAATACATGATGATCCATCTTCCATACCGGGTCATGAGAAAGCAGATAAAGTCATTAGGTGGGTATTATTATGTTCCTCATCTTAATTCTTTTGTGACTACTTTGGTGGAGCAAAAGTGGCTATGCACACAAGAATATTGAAGAAAAAAAAAAAAAAATCATATTGTTGTGGTAGAAATAAGCTACCCTTTTGATGGGGTACACTCAGTCAACAACTGTAAATACAAAACAAGATTCTGATTTTATTAAGAACAAATGCTGTTGATATGAAAACATTCATATGACTTTGATCAATAGATTAAGAACTGCCAGTCATGTCAAATCAATACATGTATGTACTTGTCACTATGTACAAGTTAGCTGCAGCAGTCTTGCGAACCTGTGAAATTGAGAGGCAGGCCAGCTCAGGGATCTATGGAGTCCTCAAGTCGTTAGTAAGGTCATCTAGTTCCTAAGACAATAGATCTTATCCTACATGTACCTCATGAATCTTTATATTCTACTGGTTTAATAAATTTAGATTAGCTGCAGCAGTCTTGCGAATCTCTGAAATTGAGAGGCGCGCTGTGCAAGCTCAGCTTGGTGATCTCTGGAGTCCTCAAGTCGGAAGCACGGTCGTCTGGTTCCTAAGACGTTGGCTCTCATCATACCTCATGCTCAACGAATCTTATTATCACGAGGTAAATTCTCTCTCCTATCAATTGCTAGAAATGTCTTAAATTGTTCCAATCACTTGACTAGGAATACAAAGGTTGTGGATCCAATCCCTGGCATGGCACTTACATCCTTGAGCAAGGCATTTTATCTATATTGCTTCTCCCCACTCAGGTGTACATATCAACAGGTAGATATGCGTTAGATGTGTCCTTGTGGTTTGATCAGTGTTTGAATCTTACATCCAAAAGTTTAAATCATCTCTTATATTCATCCTCTTACTATAAATGTAAAGAATCTATGGAGCAATTTATCAGTTGTATCAATCTACAAATTCATAAGCATGCAACAAAATCTTGCTGCAAGTCAGGTTATTATAAGCCACTACTCTATTTTATATGTAGAAACTACTAGGTAAGCAATTGAGGCGGTAGATCTTTCTGTATACTTATAACTGTTTTTTCTCATTACCCAGCTAAATATGTATTCATAATCAAATGTGTTGTCTGTCGCTCATCTTTTATTTGTCGTTTTGAACATTAAGCTTTTATGTTTATTTGCCTTTGAATTGATTAATTTTTTTTTTTTTTTTTTTTTTTTTTTTTTTTTTAATTTATTTATTATTATTATTTTTTTTTTTGGGGGGGGGGGGGGTCATTTCAGAAATCAAAAATTATTTTAAACTTATTTAAAATCAATTGACATCCTTTTTGAAATATAGTTTCATTACCAGTACTCCATCTATAAAATACATATTTCTTTATTTAACTTTCAGCTTAGCATTCCCCTAGCTGTGTGTTTTGGTAAGGGTACAGAAGGCAGTAACTGGCTGACTAGTTTTCTACTTGATAAGTGCCTATCAAACCTATCCGTATGGAGTGGGGAACATGAACTAGCCAACGACACGGTCGATCTTTTAGTAGCACTGGTGGAGAAAAAAGAAAGGTAAGGATATCGGGTCTCCAAATTCGAGCTGATAGTTGTGGGGCTGGGAGCAGAATAAGAATTTTTCACAAAACTCATTCTCTATATATTTGTCCATATTAAAGTAGTGTTTAGTGGGCGCAATGATTCTGTCTTAAGTATTTAATGAAAGAAACAGATTTTTCTCTATATAATAAATACAGCTGTTCTGTAAGATACTCTCGCCATCAGACTGACAAAATATGGCAGGTTTTACTTTAGTACCCTTATTGTTTAAATTAGATTCAGTTTCTCATATTCTATTATTCTACAACTGAACAGGAACATACATGTACCAATAAGACTGGCACCAAGAATGGTTAAAGAGAGCATACTCTTTTGATGGGTTTGAAGTTATTCATTACAATTGACCCAGGTAGAGCAAATTAAATACGTACAAAAAGGTAGAATTTCCTTGAATGTTTCAGCTCCATATCAGGGTAGATATTGCTAGAACCAGATATAAACCCCAGCTCTTTAAAAGAGCATTGTTACCTATGATTATCATCTTATCTCTAGGTGTATACCAGCCCTTCAATGTGAAAGCTTCTGGGCTCTAGCCAAGCAGCATTCAACCAGCTCACCGCCCCTGGACCTTCTCCCTTTAGATATCAAGTCTAACCTGATGAAAGCCCTGGTCCTTGCTGGGTCTCTAGCCAATGAACCGGAGATCAAGGATCGATTTATGCAAGAGGTGAGACTGTATACTAAACAAAAGGGGCTTTGGCGCTTCAAAAATGACTTCTGGAGGTTAGAAAGTTTGGTTAGTGAACCTATTTTAACTAAAAGGTGCATAAAGTGCCGAAATAATGATGTCACTGCTCAAACTGTCAAACCTATAAGAGGCATTTTTAAGAAGCAAACCACCTCAATGGGAAAATCGAAACAGCCATCAATGACCAAAGAAAAGCTATATAGCAAGACATCCTGTCAAAGTTTGTAAAGTCCCTGTGCTGTATGATCATTGATCGTACAAGGGTAAAGATTGAGATGATCCAGTTTCTCATCATTTCTTGCAGGTTCTTCTTCCTGTCCAGAACCGCTTCAAGGGTCTGATCCAGCAGGAGGAGTTTGCTCGCAAGTCACAGGACGACTCCCTCAGAAGCACTCTCTGCATGCTCCTCAGCCACGTGAGGGGTATCGTCATGGGAACCCGCTTCACCTCGGCCGATGAGCTCTTCCTCTTCACCCTCCCCCTGGCCACGGAGTCGGTTTCGCTGGTCAGAACCTACCACAATAGTCCGGATGTCGTTGAGATGGTGCTGGAGATGTTCTTGGAGATGGGCAGGAGACAGCTGACTTATCTCAATAAGGTTAGTGGGTCATGATGATGGTGGTGGTGGTGGTGGTGGTGGTGGTGGTGGTGGTGGTGGTGGTGGTGGTGATGGTGATGATGATGATGATGATGATGATGATTGATGATTGATGATGATTGATGATTGATGATTGATGATTGATGATGATGGTGATGATGATGATGATGATGATGATGATGGGGTGGTGGTGGTGGTGGTGGGAATGATGATGATGGTCACAAAGATGATTTTAATGGTGATGTTGTTGGTCATGATCATGATGATGGTGATGATGATGGTTGATGATGAAGTTGACAATGAAGATGCTGATGATTAAGAATATAGTGATGAAGATGAAGTTGATGAGAATAGATATTATTATTATAACAATGATGTTAATAATGATGAAGATGATGATGATTTGGAATAAGGGAGAGAGGTTGATGATGATAATGATGATGAGATAAATAAGATGATTGTGATGTTTTACTTCTCCCTATTTGACTACCCCCTAGGCCAACTCCTTCAAGCTTTATGAGATCTCACTCTCCCTCCTGGAGACTTACAAGCAGTGTAACCTTGGTAAACAACGGCGGGATGTCTTAGCTGAAGAAGAACAGTACCACGATATCTCCATCATGATCGAACTACTCACTGAAATCATCTCAAAAGACATGACAGACTTCCTCCATGAAGGTGAGTAAAGGATGGCCCAAAGAGGAGGAGAATGATGATGATTGGTTTTGGTGGTGGTAGTGATGGTCATGGTGATGGTGGTGGTTATGGTGCTGCTGTCTTGGCGGAAGAGGAGCAGTACCATTATATCTCCATCATGATCGAATTACTCACTGAAATCATCTCAAAAGACATGACCGATTTCCTCCATGAGGGTGAGTAACAGATGACCCATAGAGGAGGAGAATGTTAATTGGTTTTGGTGGTGGTCGTGATGGTGATGATGGTGGTTGTGGTGATGGTGGTGATTGTGGCGCCGCTGTCTTAGCGGAAGAGGAGCAGTACCATGATACATGTATCTCCATCATGATAGAACTACTCACAGAAATAATTTTGAAAGACATAACCGATTTCCTTCATGAAGGTGAGTAAGAGATGACCCATGGAGGAGGAGAATGATTGTGGTGGATGATGATAATAGTGATGGTGGTGGTATTGGTGGTTGTGGTGATGATGATAACTACATGTATTTACAGCACGTACATTTACACTTCTGTTATAATATATTTCTGTTGAAATATTCAAAGGAAGGTCATGCACTTCAAGTAGGAAAGTTTACTTCCATATCCTAAAAATAGTGCATAAAATTCATAGAATTTTTAAAGAAAATTACATTTACATGATCATTATATTATATGGAAAACATAAAAAATCTGCAAAATAAAGAAATACTACAGGGCTATTATTCTACTGGCCTCTGATGTGCTGTAATGTCTTGTGAAATGAAATGAATTGCTGTATTCTTCTTTCACTTGAATTAGTGGTAGCTTTTTTTTTTTCTTTTTTTTTTTTTGACAGATGAGCCTAATCCAGCGGGTAATGTCTCTGCCCCTGACGTTGTCCTGTACGGTTTCAACATTCTTCTACCTCTGATTAACCATGAGCTTCTCAGGGTAAGGCATATGTGACGTCCTGTACAATTTATAATCCACTCCTGTTATAACAAGGTACTCCTGACCAAGCCGTTATCTTTTGCAGTTAAAATGAAAGCATTAGCTGAAAAAATAAAAAAATTGTTTAAATCCTGAGTGAAGTTAAAACATCCATTTATAATGAAATATTGTTACAATGAACATATGGACACATAGAAACATTTGAATATACTTGACTTTCGGACTGGGAGAAATCGTTATAGCAGGAGTAGACTGTACCAAAATTTTGAAGGATAATTCAAAATTGTTACCAATTTATACACCATTCAAACAAATTTTACACTATAATATTCAGAGCCTAAAGTAAATAGTAATTTTCTAATGGTCTGTCTGATGATAGATAATGTAGACAGTCTGCTTCGATTTCATGAGGGAATAACTGAAATTCTTTGGTACTAGACATCAACACAAGTATACTATCTCCCATGACTTTATTCCTTTCTATTCTCCAGTTCCCTACCCTATGCCAGCAGTACTTTCGTCTAGTCACTTCCATCGGCGAACTCTATCCCGAACGTCTGGTCCGACTACCGGGGGCGCTCTTCCAGAACCTGATGGCGTCCATCGAGGCGGGACTTTCAGAGTTTGGTAGCGAGGTTCTGAGCATGACCCTAGACGCTCTGACCTCTATGGCCGAGCACTGTGCTAAGAATCCCCAAGAGGTGGCGGGCTCACAACTTAATCATGCCACAGAGCACTTTCTACGGGTAAGAATAGATTGCAGGCCAATACCTTTGTTGATTACATTCGGTATACACTATGTATTTTGCGAGCATAACTTTTTACAACGGACCACTTGAGTAATACCATTGTGTTTTAATTTGTGATTGGACAAGGACTATTCTGTTGTTAAACACTACTGACATGTTTCAAGTATTTCACAGGTAGACCAAATCTTACTCAATATTTTCCCCACTAAGTTTAATAATGCCATCCTTTCTAATACTCTGGGAAAATTCTACTGACTGTTATGATATACACAGTGTGCATGATACACTGTACTTGATGTAATTCTTTCGTCAACTGAATTCAGTTGTTTTCTTGCAATGCTGTAAATTGCTTATTTGAGACCCTTTTTCATATGGGCAATTCCACAGAAATTCGGACAAGGGTGCCAGAAATTCAAAACGATATTTGGTTAAAAAAATATTTTTGATTTTCAAAAAATACATGAGTTGAAGTTTTAAGAATCAATAAAATTTTTACCGATGGCGGCCATTTTCCCCTTCTAAACAAAGGCCGAAGTATTACAATAGATTTTTGGTATAGAAAAGGTATATTTACAAAAAACCCATTTTCATTTTCCCAACTAAAACTTTTCTGTTCCAGATAATCTTTCACATGGATAAAGTTGTTTGAAAGACACTTTATCAAACTGTATTTCAAAAATTTGGTTCAAATGTGACTTTGGTAAAAAACTTGAGATTTAAATTACCCTCATTTGGGATGTAACGTCAGTTACCGAAAACATGAACTTGTTTATTTTTTTTCCACAACGAAGAAAGTATCAACTATGCCAATTAAGATTTCTAATGTATGACTGCATCTCATTATTATCAATAGCAAAGCTATGGATATTCAACATACAATCAAGTCAAAATTGACAGCTGATTTGTGTAACGTCAGTTACCATGACCTAGTGTAACGTCAGTTACCATGATGCAATTATCGTTTCTTTAAAAAAAATTAATACAATCTGGACACCTGTATGTATCTGAAGTAATTACCATTGATTAAACTTACCATCTAGCGATAAAAAGACTTAAATCATTCAAAGAAGAAGTTACCATTGACACATACAGAGTTGGGGAAAAGCCATGTCGTGTACATGTTCATGTAGGCCTAAGCCCCTCCAAATCTACTTTAGATTTTCAGTAATTATCTATTGATGTGATCAGGATCCATTGCTATATGTTCTGTATTTGGAATATGAGCCAACAAGTTTAAATGTTATGATAAATGTAAATACAATTTTTGGTTGTATTCAAAAACTTCTCTCTGTAATTTTATGATACATAAATGAAGAAGAAAAAAGAAAAAAAAAAGTATGATCAAAGAACTACATGTATGTCTGCATCTGCTGAGATGTACGCGATTTTTGATAGAACAAAGCACAGAACAAACACTTTACTTTGACAGGCTTTCATATTGATGCCAAAGACTAACGGAAATTTTGAACAAATTTCAATACCCAGCTTTGAAATTCAGCATTTTATTACTACTGATCATATTAACTTTGTACAAAATGCGTTAAATGGAAATTACTGTTCATACATTAAGTTTGAATTGAGGAAGAAACTGTTTAAAATTGATTTTCAAAAGGTTGATAACAATTCACATAAGAATTGTTGTGTGCTGTGAGGATTTAGAATCAACAAATGATAAGTGAACCCAATTCTGCCAAAATTCACATGCACTACACAAAAATACATGTGTGGGACATCCTACATGTATTAATCATTCAAAAAACTATTTTAGAGTTTCTGATATCTTAATACTAACATATTCCAATATTCAAGTGATGGAATAGTAGTGAGAAATAAAATTTTCAAAATATTCTGTACAAACCCTATAGGAAATGTATGTGTACAACTGTCATGTTCACAGTAAAGTGTTCGCTAATTAATAGGAAAATGATTACATTACTTCTTATTTGGCCAATCTGTTCAGGGGCGTATCCAGGATTTCCCAATAGGGGGGGCGCAAGGAAATTTTTATCGCAGTCAGGGGAAGGGGGAGGGGGTTCTTCTAATTCATATTGTACATGAAATTCCACATTTTTTCATTATCCAAGTTAATAGTTTCTATACCCTAAGACAATGTATGTTGCGTAGAAACCTATTTATGTGTGCATTATATACCCTTCTGAATTGGAAATCTGCGAGCGCGAAACGAAGTCGAAAATGTTGAGGTTTTTAAAGTTAATAAAATAAATAAGGGGCATTTTCTAGTACTAGAAAATGGTAGATTATAATAGACCCAATTTTAGTAATCCGCAGAGCGCGAAGCGCGAGCTGAAATTTTAAGGTAAAAATTGGAGTTATTATTTGGCATTATGATTTGGTATCAGCAGAGCGCGAAGCGCGAGCCGAACATTGGGGTTAAAATTTTTTAAGTAAATTTAGAACTATTATGTGCATTATTTGGTCAGCGAGCGCGAAGCGCGAGCCGAAAATTGGGGTTTAGAATGTTTTTTAAGGTAAAATTTAGAGTTATTATTGTGCATTTGATTTGGCATCAGCGAGCGCGAAGCGCGAGCCAAAAATTTGGGGTTTCAAAAAGTATTTTGAATTAATAAAGGGGGTACTTTCTAAATAAACCCATGAGGCCAACTAGTTTCCCAGGAGGCCGAGGGCCCGGGAGGCAGAGGTCCAAGAGGCCTCTTTTCTTGTGAAATTTTGAAACTTTAGTTTTAAATATTTTTACTTTTCGTCACTAATGTATTTCTTTTTCTTAAAAAAAGGGCGTTTGAGCAATTATTGTAAAATACAATATGAGAAAAGTCGGCCTCGTGGGCCCTCCCCACATTAAAGGCCTTAGTTATGGTCGTTTAGAACCAAATAAAGCCTATTTCGGCTTTTTATTAAAAGTTGGCGAAAAATTGTACAAGCATCGAGCCTTATTCCCTTCTCTTTCTTTCTTTTTCTTCTTTTCTTTCCCTTTTTCCTTCTTTCTCCCTTTTTCTCCTCCTTTTTTTCTTTTTTTTTAGTCGGCCAATAGGGGGGGCGCGCGCCTGTTGCGCCCCCCCTGGATACGCCCCTGCCAATCTGTTGCCTATAGATCATAGGTATGATATCATATCAAACACATAATTCTCAAAAGCCAGGAAAACAAAATATTTAGATCCGATTCAAAATTGGGATTTTACATGTGTAAAGTCTATGGAAGATGTCAGTTACCGACATGTCTTCACAAAAGTTTCCTCAGCATAAACAAAAATTATGAAAATCTCTTCTTATTTTGCATATCTGTTCATAAAGACCTAGGAATGATGTCATATAAGACTTTCATTATAACACGTCGAGGACATGAGATATTGAGATTTGATCAAACACCCTGATTTTGCATGTCCGTTTTCTGTAACGTCAGTTATTACCGACACGTTTTTGCTTGGCGTTTCAATGGAAATGATGTTTGGGTGGAATTTTTTTATACAATGCCTTGCTTTACTCTAACTTATTTAGGTATATTAATTTGAAGACCCAGGTATTCTTATTTATGTAACTACAACACAAAGAATGTAGAAAATTCTGGTTGTGTGTAACGTCAGTTACCGTGGAATTGCCCATATGTAGAAAACAGTTTATGACTTGGAATTTTGAGATGATTTAGAAAATCTTAAGGGAAAATATACCTTCAGCAATTCTCTGTGAAACCAGGGCTATCATGTGGGTGAAGCATTTTTAACACAACATTTCTGATTTCTCCTAGGTTCTGTTTGACATGATTGTAAGGCAGAGTTTTGACATTGACATCATACCAGCAGCTGGAGGAGCTTTTTACACTCTCATATGCAGCCATAGGGTAAGTTAAAGAGAATTTACTGAAGTGGGAAAGATGAACAAAATTATTGTGAGTTTTCAAACTATTTTTGTCATATTTAGGTAGATTATTATAGTGAAATATAGACCAATATGGTTTGGGTGCTGTTTTTATGGTAATTTTTACTGGGGGGCATCAAGTATGTGTTAAAAAAGAAAATGTATGTGCTTACTTAGCAAGGGGCACCTGGTTCATTGCATCCATTGAAAGCCCCTTAGGTATATGGCCGCCGTAATTTGAAGTGTTCTAAAGTCGGACTATGCTCCGGCGACAATTACTCTGGGCTTTATTTCGTCTAAGATGTAGGGTTAGGGTTGCAATAGGGTTTTATGTTAGTTTTAGGGTACGGTATATTGCTCAGTCCAGGGTTGAAGTTCATTGACCCATGATGTAGCTTTTTGTGTTTCTGACGTTCTTGAATTCTTCTTCTGCAATGCCACCTAATTTCTCTCTTCTTCTTGATATCTAGGAGAAATACACTGAGCTAGTGAACAGCATCCTCCGCCATCAACCTAACCCTTCCAACTATCAACGCCTTGCGACTGCATTCAGCCAGCTCACACCCAACGATGCTGTCTTCTCGTTGGACCGCGCCCATCGTGTGAAGTTCCAGTCCCAGCTTGAAAGCTTCCTTGTTAATGTAAGGCCATTCCTGATAGTGAAATAAACAAATCCAGATCTGCAAATCTTGGACATTATCCAGCACATTTTCAAATACAGCTGGAGTGATTACAGCTCACATCCAACGATGCTGTCTTCTCGTTGGACCGTTCCTATCGTGTGAAGTTCCAGTCCCAGCTCGAAAGCTTCCTTGTCAGTGTAAGGCCGTTCCTGATTGTGAAGTGATCGTGCATCCAGATCTCCAATTCATGGACATTATCCAGCACATTTTCAGTCACAGCTGAAGTGGTTCCTTGTGAAGGTTTGTTCTTCAATTCGAAGTAATGGCCTGACCTACAGAATCCTGTGCATACTATCCCTGTTCCAATTGGAGAGCTTCAATGTAAGATCATTCCCGATCAAGTTGTAGTCAGATCCCATTCTTCGACCGTGCCCATCTCAAGTTCCAATCCCAGCTCGAAAGCTTCCTTGTCAATGTCAGGCCATTCCTGATCGTGAAGTGAGCGATTGATAGATCCTATTTTGATTGTAAAGTACTGTGTTATGGCCGGACATTTTGGGATCATTTTCATACACTGCACCCATCGCTTGAAGTTCCAGTCTAGTCTTAACTCTTTGCCTGCCAAGTTCAACTATAGTGTAATGGCCGGGCTAAAAGATCTGAAAATCACTGATAATGCTAGGACTATGTCTGCGGCATAATTTCTTGTAGTTCATACTAAGGAAATATTGTTATGCTATTTTTAATAATTAAAGAGAAAAGTCTTCTTTTTTATGCTTAAAATTAATGTGGCGTGCAAAGAGTTCAGTCAGACCTTCTTCATATATGTAATCACATCCTATTTGAATTCTTGGAAAGCTATCGCATAACTCTTCAGTTGCAACTGGAAAACCTCCTGGCCAAGGTTTAGACCTTTCTTGATTGTAAAGTAATGGCCCAGCTTCTTGAGAACCAATTCTTGGACCTAGCCCATAGCTTAAAGTTCCAATCCAAGCTCGCAATCTTCCTTGTGAGCGCTCATCCATTCATGTTCTTCGAAGTACTGTATTTGTGGAAATATTCGCGGAAATATTCATGTTACATTAATTTTCGTGGATTTCGCGCAAAGAACAGCAGGCGCGAATTAAAAAACCCTCGAATATAGGCATGATTTCCTGTGCATGTATTGAATGGGTTCAATTGCGAGCTTAGGGACATGCAGCGCGAATTCAAGAACCAGTGAACTAGTTTTGAGGTCGCTCAGCAGAAAATTAATCGCGCGAAAATAACAGCGAATATAGTAGTCAAGTCCAGAGATAAATACAAGTGTTCTTGGCTTTCAAAGGTCTTGTTCAGGGACTGTACCGGAACTGTACCGATCAGATGAAGTTCCTGTCCCTGCTCGAAATCTTCCTTGTGAAATTTAAACCATTCCTGATCGTGAATCAATAACTTGGCCTCCAGAGGTCTGATTCTTTGACTGGAATAAATACATGTGATGTTCAGCTGAAGAGTTCTCCTTTCCACAGTCAGACCAAAACCACAAAATAACATGTTATATACGTTTCACTTCAAGTTTATGTGAACATGCCTAATGTTGCCAGTAAAGAGCGTGTGTGTTTGGATGAATGTTAACCCATTACCATATAGGCAGTGTTCATACATATACTAAAAGCAGGTTTGTGGTATAACCTGCAAATAGTTCATATTAAGATTGGAGCTTGCTGAAACTGTGTGTGAACAATAAAATAATGTATTTTTGTACAATGTTTAAAACCAAGTGTCGCTTGAATGCTTACAATCATTACTATTTGCTTAAAAATATTTCCCTATTATTTATCATCTTTTTTATCCAATTTGGTGATGCATAATGTAAAGGAAAAATAGTAAAATGCAGTTATGATTGCGTAGAATTATATTATTTGTGATCTGTACTTTTTTTTTGCATAATAATTTTTTTCTTCAAAATGGAGGTTTATTTTGATACAAGAGAAAGTTTACAAAATCAATTTTACTGAACTTACAAAGCGGTATATAAAGATGCATGTTGACAAAAATATAATTCCATATTATCATTTAATTTGGTTTTTGGTTCCTTTTTTCCATTTGGTTGATGCACAGTGTAATATAAAATGCAGTTACTCTGTTGAATAGAATTAGATTAAAACATATCAAGAATTTGCACTTATCTTTTGATGTTGATACACGTGAAATTTTACGTATTAATTATACTGAACTACAGTTTGTAAATGTAGAGATGCTTTATCAAACTCGTTTATATATGTTGTGATCAATCATGCATGTATCTTCCTATATAAATACATGGGTGTGTGGACAAATTACATTCATTATTTTTTTATTGGAAAGGAACTTGTAATAGAGGAAGTTAAAAGGTATACCTATGTGACTCACTGTGTGAGCTATTGTATTTCTTATTTTGCATTAAAACTGAAAATTAACATAAATATGCAAACAATTGATAGACTGCCAGTATAAGAGTTAATCTAATATTCCTTAAGGATGAAGAAAATCATAAATAATGAAAATTTGTCTAGAATTATGTCATATGAATGCATGTTTTGTTTGATGTTATACAATGTACCAGCTTAAATATTTTTTTCTGCTATTTCGATTATTGAAATAATGATTTGTAATACGAAAGGCAAAAATGTATTTAAGTATATTTGATAGAGTAATGTTTTTTTGTCCCCGCCGAACGAGTTCGAGCAGGGGACTATGAAACGGGCTCCGTACGTGTGTGTGTGTGTCCGTCCGTCCGTCCGTCGTCCGTGCGTCGTATGTGATCAAAATCTTCAATTTGCTACTACCTTCGCCATTTTTTCATCCGATTTCGATTCCGTTTGCTTTATATGATAGCACTAGTGATAGCTACAAAACTTTCACAGAATTTTGACCTTTGACCTGATTTTTGAATATAATGTTAATTGGCTACAAAATGCTACTCCTTCGCCATTTTTCATCCGATCAATCTGTTTGCTTTATGTGATAGCACTAGGTGAGGACTACAAAACTCTTCAGGGAATTTGACTTTTGACCCCTTTGACCTTTGACTTGATTTTTGACCTATATTGTTAATTGGCTAAAAAATGCTACTCCTCGCCATTTTTCATCGATTCGATTCCGTTTGCATTATGTGATAGCACTAGTGAGGACTACAAAACTTCCTCGTGGATTTTGACTTTTGACCCCCTTTGACCTTTGACCTTGATTTATTATATTGTACATTGGCTACAAAAGCTACTCCTTCACCATTTTCATCCGAATTTCGATTCCGCTGCTTTATTGATGCACTAGGTGAGGACTAAACAAAACTTCTTCACGAAATTTGACTTTGACCCTTTGACCTTTGACCTTGATTTTGACCTATATTGTTAATTGGCTAAAAAATGCTACTCCTTCGCATTTTTCATCCAATTTCGATTCTGTTTGCTTTATGTGATAGCACTAGTGAGGAGCTACAAAACTTCTTCACGGAATTTTTACTTTTGACCCCTTTGACCTTTGACCTTGATTTTGACCTTGACCTGATTTTTGACCTATATTATTAATTGGCTAAAAATGCTACTCCTTCGCCATTTTTCATCCGATTTGCGATTCCGTTTGCTTTATGTAATAGCACTAGGTGATGGCTACAAAACTTCTTCCCAGAACTTTGACCTTTGACCTTTGACCTGGATTTTTGACCTATATTGTTAATTGGCTACCAAATCCTACTCCTTCGCCATTTTTCATCCGATTTCGATTCCGTTTGCTTTATGTGATAGCACTAGCTGAGGACTACGAAACTTCTTCACAGAATTTTGACTTTTGACCCCTTTGACCTTTGACCTTAACTTTCACCTATAATGTACATTGGCTACAAAATGCTACTTCTTCACCATTTTTTACCCGATTTCGATTCCGTTTGCCTTATGTGATAGCACTAATCGTGATATAATGGGAATTTTACATTATCGGCGGGGACATATATTGCGCATCGCGTAATTTACTAATCCACTTGTTCAAATTTAGAATTACAATTAAGTGAAGATTGCAAGCTTTCTTTAAACAAGTCACCTTGTGATATAAACCTGATTTAAAATAGAATAAGATTTACACCGATAGACTTTGTGTGTGTTTCTGATGGCACTATCAAATGTTTTGAAATTTCAAAATGATTCAACCTTTTCACTTTTTCTGTTTCATACTTACAAATTTGTGTGAAATAACTAGGTATGAGTTAAAATTGAAGGAAACATCAAGAGGATTGCCAATTTCTGCGTAAATGGTAAATGGAAGGTATAGATTCATTCTTTTATTATCACTTTCAAGATATTAGGTATTATTTTCATTTGAATTGTTCGTGAATAATGTACAATGTAATGTAAAGCACATTCAATAAAAAATTATGAGTGACTTCTGCGGTGATAAATTTATGTATGTCGCATGTCTAAAACTGTAAAGAAATGTACTAAAATGTTTTCAAATGTCATTCACTAATATTGAAGCAATAATTTTACTGTAAAATATCTTCGAACAAACGGTACGGTGGTAAGCACAATACATGTACAAATTGTATATGTGACCCACCTGCTGAAAACCAAACATTTTTTCCTGTAAAATTCGCAAATGTATAATCTCATTAGAAAGAGCAGGGGGGTGTTTCACAAAGAGTTAAGTAGACTTAAAGTCGCACTTAACTTCTATGCGCATCTTGTTTTATAACGCGCAATTTAATTAATAGATTTCACAATGGCGCACATCCCCTGAGCATGCTCTGACCAATGAAGTGAATAATATTAACGCCAAAGAGCGAGTTTAGTTGCGATTTTTACAGTATCTACTTAAGTCTCTTTTGGGCTGTAAACACCCCGCCCCCCCCCGCTCCCCCCTTGCCTGGTCATTAATTGCAAAAGATTTCTTTTTAACGAAGCAATTTTCTCAATGCAAATACATGTGCCCATGTATATAATATGTGCCTATTGTATAACAAGATATGATTGTAATAAGGTGACTCGTTACAATGGGAGTGAACTGTAAAGTCTGTGTCAAAAATAATGGTATAGTCGGGAAAAACTAGTTAGGTATGCAATCTTTTCAAATGATGTGTGTATGTGGTACCATATTAAAGCCAAAAGATTTTTCTTGCTGATGCGCTTTGTTCTGTATAATTTGCTTTCATAAAACAAAAGTTATGCTAAATTTTGTACGACGAGGAACAAATCTAAATTACGCATTTCTACTGTTCTGGAGCGCTGAATTCATGACCATTATGTGAAACCTACACAAAGGCATGGGATTCCCTCTTGACTGATTTTTCTTGATTGTAGAAAATTAGTCATATCTCAAAAATAACATCACCAAATGTGATTTAAAAAATTACAGAAGAAAGTTTGATTTTCCTGCTTTATGAAAATACCAAACAATACCAGGTTGTGATCAATCTTCATACTGTAAAAAAAAATGTTTTCCACTTGTACCATATTATTAGACATGGATTAGTGGTTTTGAGCCATTACAAAATAGTTTCAACCATAGTGCTAACAGCATCATAGAAAACCATGAATATTGAAACAATATAAAATCCTTATGCATTATTGTATTTTACCTAATGTGTGAATATTATTGTTTACGTATGCCTTAATTCATCTTATTTGTTTGTGTTGAAATCATGTCTGAAACTAAATGCACATTGACATCTACATATCTGTGACTTTAGCTAGTGTGCACATATTTTTTTTTTCCTTCTTTTTCCTATTTTTTTTTGTTATTTTTCAATCAGAATATATCCTGTACGGGCTTGTAAAGTAGAGTCACTATTTTTTTCTCATTTTTTTGAAGTTTATGTTGAGGAGATGATACATACATATTGGTGAAATGATATTTGTTATTTCTCATTTCTTTATTTTTCTTTATAAAACTGTTCCATTTAGTCACAATCATCTCTTATGAACATCATTTTCTTGTCTTCTTTCCAACGATGCCTTCTTGTTTATTTATTTTAAAAATGTAAATAAACACAAAGCAATATTTTGCTTTTGAAAAATGAGTAATGTATATTTCGTTTTAATGTCATTTACATTCTTGTATTGCTCTTCAGAAATACATGTCATCGGCATATCACAATGCAATGCCCACTTCATGATTAGGCCTTATATACACATCAAATAATAATATATGATTCCCTCCAATTATATGAAGAAAAAAATCTGTTGCCCTAGATGATGGGGATGGTGATGATGAGGATGGTGACAATGATGATGATGGTGGTGATGATGATGACGATGGGGATGAGGATGGTGATGATGATGATGGTGATGATGATGGTGATGGTGATGATGATTGTGATGATGATAATGATGATGGTGATGATAATGGTGATGATGATGATGATGATAATAATGCGGCGATGATTGTGATAATGATGATGGTGATGATGGTTTTGATGATTACGATGGTGATGACGATGATGATGATGATGATGATTATGATGTTGATAAATAATTATAATTTATGAAATTGTTTCATTTACTGAGTCCAGGCCATATGAAAATGGTATACGTCTCAAATACTGCCATGCATGTCCTTCTGATACATATAGTTCATCCTGCTATTACCGGAGATCCATAAACTTCATTCCTTTCGAGTGCTTATATATCAACAATTATAATTCAAAGGTGGGGTATATAGTTTTGATAAATCTAAATATATAATCTTACAGATATTAAATTCACTTTGAGAATGATTATGATAAACACATGTCTCTTGGAGCGCATAATGTTACTCTAAAGATTTCAAAAGTCGCGGCCCCGGCAAGTAAGCTATATTTTATTTCTTGTATGAACATGATGAAACAACTTAACAAGCACGGATTAAAGAGGAGGAAAAAATTCTGGATAATATCTTCGCATACATAGCTTTCTAATATGAAATTGTTGTATGTCACATTGCGTATTTTATATTTGGAGTGTTTCAAAAGAGAACAATTTATTCAATCTTACTAAAACTCTGTACAGCTAAATTAAATATATTTCAAATCGGTACTTTAACATCATGAAGGGAATTATTTCACAATTTGTTTTAATTTGCACTTCAAAATACTGAAAAGGGGCCCCTTTTTACTAAAGGCAGGTCTCGTGTCTTTTCAAACCCATTTTTCCCCCCACCCGAACGCTATTCCCGCATTATGTTTTCCGCAACTTGTATGAAAATATTGAGGCCTAATTTGCTGCTATTGTAAGGATATTGTCGACAATATAGGGTACATGCAGGTAATATGGGCCCCCTAAGCTCATTTGCCTAATTTGCTTAAAATTGCAAAATGACACACAGTCTAATCTTTGTTTATATGAATCAATAACTACTGCTCTAACTTTTATTGCGAAGAAAAACAATTATCACCAACCCCCCTGTCTGCAATATTCAAATGTTGACGTCATTACCAAAGTGCCCATATTACCTGCATGTGCAGGTAATATGGGCACATGTATTTAATGTATGTTTTAAAAACTACAATGACTCTACCATGTCTGGAATTTGCTTAAAATGTTGAAAATCATTAACTTTAAGATATCATTTGATATTATAAGACCCTTCAGTAAATACTTTGACTATATATTTCATTGTTATGTATTTTTTATATTATTTCTTTTTTTAGTATTATTTAAATATTATTTCCATCATACAAGTCAATATAGGCCTACAATAAGTTATTTATAGGCCTATTAATTATATACTGTGAATATACCCCCAAAAATCGTAGCAAAGAGATTGATGCCTCATCCCAAAACTGAGTACCAGAATTATTTCCGCCATTTTGGATGGCCCATATTACCTGCACTAATGTTGCTGTGTTAGGCAAGCATTCAATGCCACATTGCACCCCTTCACTACAACAAATTCATCTGTACACGCTAGTATGATCAAAATATACAAAACAATTGAGGTTACCCCCTCAAACACTCTTTCACCATCACATTCTGTGAAATATCACATTTTACATCAGGGTAAAACAATGCCGTATGTTTTACGTACCTTGTTGGTTTTCAGCAATTTTCTCAGAGAAATTTCGCCATCAGATGCTCTTACGACGATATATTTTCGTATGCAGTTCATATGAACAACATTATGGTGCTCACACCGGTCATCGGTCACCGGTCGACGGTCACGACATGATTTGCTTCAGGTGGCCCATATTACCTGCTGGCCCATATTACCTGCATGTACCCTGGGCAGCTTAGGGTGGTATCTCACTTCGCGGAGACGTCTCTGCAACAGAATAGAAAATTTCGTCTCCGCGATGGATAAGTATTAGAGACGTCTCCGATATTGCGGAGACGTCTCCGAGACGTCTCCGCGACAATTAAAAAAAAAAAAGTCTGAAGTAGTCCCAAATCCGTCTCCGAGACGTCTCCGCGATATCGGAGACGTCTAGCTCTAATACTTTTTATCCGTCGCGGAGATATGTCGCGGAGACGTCTCCGCGAAGTGAGATACCACCCTTAGGCCCTGCACTGAGTTCGCAAACTCAGTTTCATAGGAAAAATTGGTGCTCTTTCTTCTTTTTTTCTTTATCACCCTTCTCCCCGAATTTGTGGAACTAAGACATGTAAAATATATTTTTAAATCGTACGGGTCTGCATTGCATAATGTTTTAACAGAGCTAAAACATTAGCTAACATTGCAGGCGTGCTTCGTAGGCCTTTCTGAAACAGCTTAAAACAAACTTTCCACGTAGTCCCCTTTCGATTTCAACAGTCATCTTGCCACTAGTCTTGCGCGCCCCTCATTCTTTACGGTGGAAAATGGCCCCTTTCCACTGCCCCCATCATGACTACAGAGCCACTATAGCGCCGCCTATGTGTTGGACATTGAAATGCATGACGTCTAATTCAAGCTCCTCTTCAAAATACTGATTTCCAGCAGTGGCGGATCCAGGATTTGAAAATAGGGGGCGCCCCGAGAAAAAGGGCACGTCAACAGTTTCAGCATTATACATCATGACATTCAATGAGTGATTTTCAATTGTAGGGGGCACGTCCCCTTAACCCATATGTGGATTCACCACCACGTATGGCTACTGTCCTGCCTTTAATTATAATATAATTATGGGGCAGATTATCTGATATAAATGTGGTTCATTATAAATTTAAAAAAAAATAAATACAATACAAAATACCAATAGGCCTACACGTATACCCCATTCATTGGCGAGGACTTTGGCACCTGGCCAACTTCGTTCATTTGCCTACAGTGCGGCACTTTTGAAGTTCTGTACGCTGAATAGATATCATGTCCATGGACTTATGCTTTGTAAAGGAAACCAAAGCTAAATCCATGCAATACAAATTGTGTGATATGATTCACATCACATGCAAATGGGAAACGAATATGATATACATGCTATGAGCGGACGGGTATAGTGTGGTAAATATAATTCACTTTATGCATATTTTCGTCCTGTGCTTATCTGATTATCGGAGAGTAATAGAATAAATATAGGTCTTTTAATACATGCATTTACCTTTCAAATATTTTCACATTGCTAAGTCTGCAAAATACATTTCGGCTAGTAGGCCTTATGCTGTTCTACACATTATTTAATGCGAGCATGTACGATAATGCCAGCTATAAGCATAAACTTTTATAAACACAACACAAAAAGAAAGTTCCCCCTATTTCAAATATCAATAATTTTTTTAATAGGACGAGTTCAAAAAATCTAATTATATGTCCGTGTAGGGAATTTAATTAGCAACCATGGGAATGAATTTTATAAAAAAAAATCACGTTGTCATGCTTCAGTGAGCAATGGTTGAATGCAAAAATGTCATTTTTTGAAGTTCGCAAACCTAAAATCACAACTTTGATTCAATGATATCGGACGAATTTTTAGATTTTAAACATTTCACGCATCAGAGTGTACGCAAAACGTGCTTCCAAACATACGCAAAGGACGTTTGCGTAAAATTTCACGGTTGAGTGAATTTCCAAATGGACAATAAATATATTCAATTCAATTCAATGCAGCATGCAGCAAAAATGCCAAATCTGCAATTTTTACATTTTATCCATGGTAAAATTGATCAAATATGATGGGATTCATGTCTAGGAAGAGTGTTTTTAACTTTTGCAAAAAGTTTAAATCAATTCACGGTTGAATGAACACCATAAAATACCATGTGAAAAACACTAAGTAAGTATTTTTTTTTCCATTTTGTACACTAAAAATCATGTGAATATCTGTTTTTGTATTATTTTTATGACCGGTGCACGTGTGTACATGATCCTATTGCATTTATTAAAACGTTCATGCTTCAGTGAGCACGTGGCACTGGAAACGCTGTTTTTCTTTGATGTAGAGACAAAAATTAAATTGCTTACTTTGCTTAACCATAACAATTCGTTTGAAAGTATTCATTTGATTTCATTTTCGCAAAAATCCCGATTTTTAATGCTTCAGTGAACACAAGATATGAGAAAAACATGAAAAATGGAAGAAAGTTTGCGGCCCTGGCACGGCCTAATGGAACGTCCGATTCTTAATTTGACCTAAGTTCCTGTTAGTTAATGACTTCTTAAAGATTTGTGCTAAGTTTCAAGAATTAACTCACAGTATAACGACCAAAAAATTAACAATGAAAATGGGCAATATTTGACTTTTGCTCACTTATTGATTTCCTCCCATTGACTTTATGTATAGAGTTTGAACAAAAAGTGAACAAAAGTCAAATATTGCCCATTTTCATGAAGATATTTTTTGTATATTGTTTTTACATTGCCAGGTCTGCAAATACATTTCGGCTAAGGTCTATGCTGCTCTACTAGGGCGAACATGCATGATATTGCTATATAATGCCAGTTAAATTGGGATTGCCTGCTATGGTAGCCTCAAGAATATAGAAAATCTATAAAAGTATAACTCTGTCATTGTGTATCCGCTTTCGAATCTTTCGGGTTAACCCCCCCCCCCCCCTCATTTCAACTCTGACCCTTATTTTTCAACTTGAACTTTAAGTGCATTTGCTTTGCATGTCTTAATAGTGGTCTTAATCTCTTAATACCACTATTGTGTTGACCCTTGCTATAATAGTATCATGTCTCTTTGATAGGCTTGCCTGGCTGCACCTGAGACTCACATGAGTGAATTTGAAAAATGCCTTTATTGCTTTTATAATGTGTGTTCAGTTGCTGAAGAGTTCTTCTCGGGTGACACAGTTTGTACAGCTAAAAGTAAGCTTTTCCTATCTTTTATAAATATATAATGTTGGCAATAGTTTTCACTTTCAAAGCTTTGTGGATCTTGATATGTATGCTTTATGTATTTTTAACGATTTGAAGAAAAATAACAATAACAAACAATTGTGAATTGAAATTGATTTCAATTATTAATTTCATCGTTACAATTATCATTCGTTCCAGGGAGCCTTGAATCGGAGTATAGGATAATCATAGAGACGACACCATGTTGCCGTTCGCAACGCTATTACCCATCTTTACCAGTTCTGCGCTGGGATTTTTTTCTCCTGAACACCCTTCTCACGTTGACGCCCCCATCTGAGGAGCACGTGATCGTGTCAAAGCAGCACAAGTGGAGGAATGAGGTCGCGTCCCTAATCCACTCCGTGATCGTTGGTTTAGGCGCACTTTACTGGTAAATTATTGTAATTTTCGTAATATCATCACAAAATTAACTGTCACAGCTATATGCACCAAAAACTTACTGCGAATTATTATCGGGCAATTTTTAAGTAAAATGTTAAATAGTTCACATTACCTTGGTTTGCAAATTTATGAAATACCATCCAGGCGTTTTCCCCCTATAATATTATAAAGTGTATATATATTTCAGGGGCGGATCCAAGAAAATCGAATTGAATGCATTTCGGGGGCCCAATTGTCTGGGGACAAAAGCGGCTTTATTATGTTTACGCATGGGCCCGGTAAATTCATTGTGTGACTCCGGTCTGCGTCCGCTACTGTATATATATATATATATATATATATTTTTTTTTTTTAAGTAGTTGTTGTCATTTGACATTTGTATACATAAGCCTAACTTCATCGTCTTTGACCGATTTCGTTCATATTTTTGGTTGATCTGTTTCATTGTGTCTTTTAATCTTTCTCCTTGTCTTTTGTTTTACTCATAAGTTGGTTCTTATCAACACGCAGCGTGGACGGCGACCAATCATATTTCGCCGTTATTGAAATCTTTGGTGCATTTTCTACAGGTTTGTGAAGTTTATTGTTATTATTCATAATAATATACTTTCTTGTATTTGATTATCATTATTAGACTTAGTAAATTGTTTGACACTCGTACTTATAGGTTCATAAGTTCTTGAAAACTTTTGTTTCCATTCTTTCTTTTTTTAATAATAATATTCACAGTATTTGATGTAAAGTCATATTACACAAAAAAAATTATCATATTTGTAATGACTGAAGTATTTCTGACTCACATGAATTTTTAAGTAGGAATTTTGGAATTATCTTAAAGACAGGATTATTCGTCGCTCAAAAAAAAAAAAAAAAAAAAAAAAAAAAAAAAATAGACCCTCCTAACAAAAGTACAAGTATGTCTCGTTTATAATATACTGGGTTGATTGCGTACGTTAAATAATGTCTTTTTTTTCCACAGAAGAATTAATTATTTCACCACAGATATTAACGAAATTTACCCAAAAAGCGAGGGAACACCTTACTATAAGAGACAAATTAAGATTTCTCTGTGAAAACTCTTTGCAAATTTTGACACTGTTTTCGAGTATATAACGTGTTTTTTTTTTTTTTTTTTTTTTTATGAGGCACGGCCGTCCGATTATTATTCATAACCATTAACATCTACATAATTATTTTTTCAGCTTTTCTTTTCTTTTCTTTCTTTTTCTTTTGTTTGTTTTGTTTGTTTCATTGTTTTTGTTTTGTGTGCATTGGAGGGGGAGGGGCAAGACAAAAAATGCCGATTTTAGGCATTGGGGGCAGGGGCGTCAGTTACTACCGTAAATCCGTAAAGAATGCTATTTATCTGGGGGATATTACATAGGCCCAATAATACGAAGCGTCATCTCACCTGCTAAATAGAAAGCGCGAGCGGATTTACGACAGTGGCGCCAGTCCCCCCCCCCCCCCCCCCCCCCACTCCCCTTATGGAGTTTCCTAGCTACTAACATCTACACATTTCCCCCTTTCTTTCTTTATCGTAGTCTATCGGTTGGGTGTACGCGACGTACATGTACCAAATCGAGCGCCTTTTCACTCTAAGCATCTTCGCCATGCTGATCGACATCTCTAGTACTTTCCTCCATCTTCGTATGCTCCTCATCATGCACGGATTCAACAAGGAACAACCTCTCCGCGTGGCCAACTCATTCGTCAACCTCCTCCTCTTCGTCGTCTGTCGTCTCTGCATCATCGCTTACATCTTCATCAACGTCCTACTCGAGTCGGAGCTCGTCGTCACACTCAGGGTGGTCGTGCCGTCGTTTGTTTTCAGTATTCTCGTTATAAATCTGGTGCTTTTTAAAAGGCTCATTGTCAGTGACTACCTCTCGAAGAAATCTTCGCACTCATCATCGTCGTCGTGTAGTAAAAAAGATATAGATATTTTAGATACATAATGAGAATCCTTTTTTGTTTTGTACGATTTTGAATAACTTATATTTTTTGCATTTCAAGCACGGGCTTGCTTTAACATTAACATGATCTACGTGTATCATTTATAAAAAGAGGCAAAACGGGTCATGATATAAAACAATAATAAAAAGAAATAAACAAAACAATAGAATATTCGAATTCTACCAGGTCAATATAAAATTCATGAATAGATGGCCTAATCGACCCAAACGTAGGGGTTAACTGATGGGTGAATTGATTACTTTGCGGGCTTGCGAGCGGGATGGCCGGTGGGTCGGTCGGTCTGCTATATTTTTCTATCTATTTATTTTTTTCTATCAGGCCTTATTTCTTTCTCTGACTTTCCTTTTTTTTTCATGCAATAAATATACTCAGGTTGGTTTATTCTTCTTAACCCTTTCGTTACCAAGCACTTTTTTTCAAAAATCTGGATTCTCTCACTTCATTTCAAGTTTTCAAAAAGATAACTCTAGTAATACCCCTAGTGTTTGCATCCACACGAAAACTACCCTTTCCAGCTTTCCAACAGTACATAACTCAACTAGAGAGGGCGCTTTCTTGCAAAATGGCAGTAAAATCAGTTTCCCTTGTCACCAGTGTTGTGGTGCCAAAAGGAGACCATGGTAATGAGAGGGTTAAAATAGTGAGAAAATAACTTCCTCTATCAACTGAGAGGTTATTGAGCTGCATTTCTCAATTTATCGATAAACTTGTCTTCTCTACGATCGTTATAATCTTTCACAATTGTTTGTATGAAAAATTTGGTTGATTAATAATATAATAAAACATTATAAAAAAAAAAGGATGAACCAAAGCTATACATTGTCCGATTGTGTTTTCCTTTTTTATTATATTCAGATACAAAACAACGAAATACAGGCCTAACTTCTCATCTAAGTAAGCCCTATGACAGATATGGAACAAATCAAAGTATATATGAAATGTTAAATCAAAGATTATTATTGTTCTGTGTTCATTATTATTCATCATTGAAATATAGTCTTATATCAAAATGCTTGTGTGAGAAATATCGAGTCAAAATATGAAATGTTTTGGCCAAGATTGACATCAAGTTTTGCTCAAATGTGATTTTAATTTTTTTGTCTAAACATCGCATAAAATGTTTTCTTCCGCCTTAATTACATGCCAGTAGAATGCAACACATTTGTTTTACATCAAAGTGGTCATGGTAACATAAATACTTTGAAGATATTAGTAGTAGAAAATGTAATTTTTGGCAAGTGATCATGTTTCAAAGGATTGCTCCAAGTTAATGTCAATTTTTGGCTCGAACATTCAACTGTATACTACTACTATATCTATGCACAGAGGTCATTCCAAAAAAGACACATAAAACCAGCAGAATACATTCTCATATGATTTCACTTGTATTTTAATATTAAGCATACATTTCCATGTCCTTGATTTCAAATGAATTTAAAACTGACAATGCCCAATTTAAAAGCATTAGTTTAGGCTGTCATTTTTGGGCCAAGAATGTAAAAACAAATTGCTGATATTCCAAACTTTCCATCAACTTTGTTTACTATTATATTTCCTATTATTATTTAAAGTTAATAAAACCAAGAAAAGGAAATATTAGGTGTCTACATGAAAAAAGTATGGACTTTATGAAGTCCACGAGGTTATTTTTTTAGTGTGTATTTTCTTTCATGGAACAGTAAGAATAATTTAGAACATGTTGGAAGACATTTTTGCTCTGGGATTGCAGTTTAACATTCTTGAACATAAAGGCGATTCAGAATTAGTAAACATACCAACCTCACATATTCTATGAACATTTGAACAGTACCCTTGATACTAGACTTGAAAATAACCATCAATTGACTCAAACATTGCCACAAATCACTTATTATCAATCTAAAGAAATTGCACCAGTCAATATCTTTCTTCTAAGTAGAAGAACAGTTCCCTCTAGACTGGAAATGCATGCTGATGGACTAGAATAGCGTCGTAGATCACTAATCGTTACTCCAAAGAAATGGTATCAGTCTGTAGTATCTATCCTCTGTTCCTTTAAAATGCTTTTTACCTATTTAATCAATGGTATTCTTAACAGTTATACCGAAAAAAATACCGTTTTTGACTAGAATATTGTCATGGACTAGTAATCATTACTCCAAAGAAATGGTATCAATCTTTATTATCTAGCCTCTGGTTCCTTTCACAAGCTTAATAGCAATCTAAAAACTCTTAGCAGACTGGAAAGTACCAATGAATCATCCATGACCAGGAGTCTTGATGAATGGTATTGGTCTCTTCCTAGGCCATCTACCCTCAGTTCCTTTCACATGCTTTCAGCAGACTAACAGTATACTTAGCAGACTGGAAAATAACAATCAATTGCCTACAATACTGTCATAGATCCGTCATCATGAGTCTAAAGAAATGATATCGGTCTGTTTCATTGATCATCATTTCCTATAAAATGTTAAAGCATTAACAGTTAGACTGGAAAATACCAATCAATCGACTGTAATACTTTCATAGATCATTGGTCAACAATCCAAAGATAAGGCATCAGTCCGTATCATTATTTGTCCTCTCATCTTTTAAGATTTCTTCTTTGAATCTTGCAATGATAACTTCTTCTGGTTCTGTCTCGTTCCGTCTGATCGCAGGTGCTACTCTCTGAAACTTCACCTTGAATTCTTCAATCTGAAATATGATGGATATAAGAAACATTTTAACAATACTAAAGTTTAGTTACATTTGCAACACTTCCAACATTGAAGGTGGCACCAGGGGTATCACACGTTTTGTTTGTCTGCCCTGCCTTATCCATTATGATATCTCAAGGACTATGTATATATTAAGAAGCTTTATTAGAGGATTCTGTAAAGAATATTTACGGTATAACTCCCTATGTGCTTGGTCAGATATTTTATCTGCATATGAATGATATCTGTTCTAACATCCTGGGAGATATAGAGTAAAAATTCTTTTGTTCTTGAGAACCATTTGTGATATGTTCTTCAATCTTGACAGGAAGATTATCCGATAAGATTTTTTGTAAAGTAACGGTTAAATGACACAGAGGTAAGTTTCTGAAATAACATTTTTTAAGGATTATAAAGCATTATAATGTACAATACTCGGATGCATTTCTCCCCCAACCCCTTTTTTTTTTCACCAAAGTCACAAAAGAAAGACTGGGAAAAAACATTACATTACTCAGAATAGCCACGATTTTGAGGATTGTAATTCGATTTTGGCAAGTGACTAAACTATCTTTCTACACACGATGTCATGAATTGTTTAATATAAAAAATTATGAAAGTGGAAATTTCAACCTTTTGTGCCGTCTAATCTCATACAAAGTCATGTTTACTCCTTAATCAAAATTCCTATTGAACAAATAAAAAGTTATTTGTCAAAGAACGAGAGAGAAAAGGAAGATAGAATGAAAAATGGAAGGAGTACAAAAGAAGAAGAGAAGAGCAGAGTTTTAATAAAAGAAAGGGTATAGTAGAAGAGTAAGTAGAGATAAGAGAAGAAAGAAAAACAACAAATGGAAATTGAACAAGAGAAGAGCAAGAAAAAAAGTGAAACAGGGAGAAAGAGAGAGTGTAAGGAAAAAGAAAAAGACAATATCAAACATATTGAAGTACAAAATCTTCTTTGGATTACTTACATTGTTTACCCCCATGGCTTTGCAAACCAGAAAGGTGAGTGACCCCACCCCCAGTATAGACCAGACAGTGCCCCACCCCAGGGCTCTCATGCCCAATGAGGCACCACTCTCATGCAGCTCAACTGCTGGATCTGGTATGATACCCTGTTGAAAAAGACCAAAATTTGATGCAATAATGATCATTATACATGTTAAAAATTGTCACTTGAAATACATGATTAATTTGATTTATGAACATAATTTTTTAATTTTGTAGTTAAAATAATAGTAACTTATTTACCAGGGTAACCATTTTAGCTCTAATGAACAGTCCTCCCAGTGGGACCTGCATAACATAATGTAAATATTACCCCTCTCAATTCCCAAATATCGAGCACCTGGCCAGAAGGCAGAGGGTCCCATTTTTAAAGTCTTTTATATGACTCGTCCGAGGATCAAACCTGAGGCGGATGCCCTACTGATTGAGCCAACATGTCTGGTATCCGGTAATGTTTTTGATATAATGGCACTTTAATATTACTTTCTAGAAAGAGCAGGATGATATCGTCTGTTGAGAGTCAGAAGGGCGCTATTACAGATCAAAGATGCTCCGTTGAGAACCAGAAGGGCGCTATTGCTGTACAAAGTCAATGGTAATAGCACCCTTCTGGTTCTCAACAGAACATCTTTGATCTGTAATAGCGCCCTTCTGGTTCTCAGCTGATGATATGATCTTGATGCTACATGTAGATAGATCTGGAAAGTCTCCTGCAGACTATGTACAGCACGTTTCCAATACTTGGCCCAATAACACAAAGTTTTATATAATTTGCAAATTTAAAAGAACAAGTTCAATTGGATAATGGCTAAACATTTGAACAAAAAGTGCATGCAACTTTGAACTTGATTGGCCATTGCTGCTTGAAAATTGATTGCGAACCTTGTGTTATGGAGCCCAGGGGCCTCGTTTCTCAAAACCGTCATAAGTCTAAGTTCCTGGACATCCCATTGACCTGTGTGTTAATTCTACAACATGTGTCCCTAGGCTATGGGTTGTCAAAGAACTTAAAGACGTATGACAGTTTTGTGAAACAGGCCTCTAGTGATGAATTAAGCCAGGGTAATACAGATGATTGACAAACCTTGGAGAATGAGCTTGGATGTCTTCTCTTAGCCTTGGCTAAAGTCATACCAAATCCGCCAAGCATTGCCATCCCACTAACTGCAACCAGGAAAGCTATTTCTAGAAAAACAAAGAGGAGAAAGAAAGAAAAATTGCAATAAAAAACAAACTCACTATATTCATAGACTTTTGCTTTTGTCTTTAATTGTTGGCAGGTTCTGTTGCAGAGCTGACAAAACTGAAAATTGATTTAGAAATTCATGAATTTGACCCTAACAGTGCAGTTAAGTGTTACAAATACAACTTACAATGTCCCAATTAGCATGCATAGCAGAACCCAATATAATTCTTCCATTGGACATTTTTAATTTTGTTTAGTAGAATTTTTAGACCATTTTTTGGATATGCCACCTTGACTTGGCTTCAGCTGCTCAAGACACTTTTCTGCATTGACTTTCCATTGGAAGAAAACTGCTGCAGTACGGTACTTCCCAGTGCAAGGTCAATTATGAATTGACCATGCTTAAGTGTAAGTGAGCAGAACCAGATTTAAACCTACCTCAAGTCGTGTGGCCTAGTGCCAGTGGTTAGAGCATCGGACTCACGGGTGCAAGGTTGTGAGTTTGAATCCCAGCTCGGCCATTATCTCCACTTTAAATCAAAGGGCCCAAAAGTAATTTCTATCATCTTAGCCGCTATGGCTGATTAACTAAGACATAAAATATTTCTTATGTAGATCTATTTGTTATCAATCAGCTTGCCTGCTTGGTGTTGATGCAGCAGAAAGCTGCTTTACAGAGTTCCTACAAGTTACTTTTACAGAAACAAAACAGAAATAAAGTAAGGTAGCAGTAAATTCAGGGTACTATTGCATTATAATTCTTCAATTAAAATACAGACAAGACAAAAAGGGACACGACCCCAACACCAAAGTTCGAACATAAAAACATTTAACAACACGTAAATAAGGCAATGGGACTGTGGACCAGTGTGCTCTGGAAATCAATCAAATTTCATGTCTGTTTCAGTGAGCTCCAAGCTACATCTGCAATTCAGAACATGAATTTTCAACGCAACACAACTTACTTTTAACCTTCGTCAGCCCTGGTTGTTCAATTTTGATATCTAAGTCATTTTTAGCATCGATCTGACTTGAAGGTGCATTATTTTGGGAGCCCATGGGCGCAGCCATCTTGTATTTTACTAGTTAAGACAAGATAGATAGGAAATTAGATGGTTAGAAAAATATTTTTTGATCATTATTTCAAGTTTAAATAAAATTTAATAGTATTAAAATTATATTTTTAAAATATTTAAGCTACTTTGTGAATAACAAAATATATATATTGAATAAAAATTGCAACTCATCTATATTATCGATATCTAGCGCTGATGTGTTATCGATATCGTCTTACAAAACTGGAATTAATAACTTGGACAGGAATGTTGCAGAAAATTTGACTTTGGGGAATTTATTTGACAAAGGTAGTGTATGAAAATTGTTGATATGGAATTTTTCTATCATGAGATGAAGTTCGCTTCACGATTTTGTGATTCTGAAATGCGTGATAAAGAGTTGAACTTGACTGTCGTCGCCCGTGAGTGTTCTGTTGTCGCAACGGGGCAGTCCACCCAGCGGAAGCCCTTCCGTGATCATGTCCAGTGACAGTGTGCTGGTCCTGCGAGGCAGTGCAGTGTGACAGTAGTGTTTGCATTGCGATTGGCGTGGCATGGCAATTTCTTTGCATTGCCATTGGCCGAGTGATACTGTTTGTGTTTTTGACTTCCAATGCAATATTTTCAACATGTTGTTCATAACAAATGCTCACATTACAAATTAATTATGGTGGTGTGACCATAATTCGCGCGTGACACACGCCGGATATCTCAAAAAATAACGTTAGATCTAACGTTACGCCTAACTTAGATGATAGATCTAATTAATAGATTCTATTTGTTTGGAAAATCTGATAGTGATATCACCATCAGAAACAGGGATTCCAAATTGCTTAAAAATCAATCTGTCGTCACGGTACGGTGTATTGAACTGAAATTATTGACTAAACATCGGAAAATTGCGTGTCCGTTCCGAAAAATCCGGCCTTCCCGACAAGCATCTGGAAATCATCATTTTAATTAGGATTTAATATCATTTGTAAGATAATATCAACATCATCTAAGTTAGATCTAGATTTCTAGATCTAATTCTATGAAATTTTGAGTTACATTTAACTGTAATTCACTTTCCTTAGACTGATGAGATTTCTTGATAAATCTTTGTCAAACGTCGGTGCGGGAATTTAATAAGGTCACACTGTTTTGTTGACTTTTTCAGCAGAATACGCGATCGTTCGATCGACATAGAATTTTGAATTCACGATATCGCTGAAACCCTTTGACCTAGTTCACTTCTTCGTTTGGCAATTCGGAGTTTAGAATTTTGCCGTTTATTTGGTATTTATAAATATAGTTTTCGTTCATTTTGTGTAAAATATAAAAAATTGTTGATTGAATGTCGCATTTTCTATAATTTTTGAAATTTGCACGAACTATGGTCTCCCCATCATACATTGAGTTTTTGCTTTAAAAAAATTAATATCAAAATAATGTTGTTCGCCTTCGTCAGCTGATTGATTTTCAATTTGTTTTAAAAATGGATGTAATTTTTATTGTGTCTCCATGTTATTAGATTTAAGTCATACATGCAAGTGCGCTAGGAGCAAAGCCATGTCCGGACTGTAGCTAGATTTTGTAGCTAGACATTGTTTTGGGAAAAAAATCTGGAGTGATATTAGACTCTAACTGTTATCTAATATGTTAACGTTTGATCTAATTTTTTTTAATGAATTTTTTTTGTGAAATAAAATTTATTGAAAACTTATTCTCTGATAAATATAACTAGTCTAGAAATTAATATAGGAGGGTTTTAATATTCTATCGATAGATCGATATCCATTTCGAAAAGTAGAAAAATCTTGGGGGAAAACCCACGCTAGCAGCAGAGCCACGTCGGGACTGCACGGCGAGATTATAACAGTGTGAAGACTCGATGCCTTCCCATACGGTTTTTTACAATCAGCAAAAAATTGGGAGTGCTTTTTATTTTTATTTTCATGATAGTGAAATCAAATTTATTGAAAACCTATTCTCTGATATACATTGTAACTACGTAGAAACATAGGAGGGCTTCAATTTAGAGTCGAATATCTACAGTATTGAAAAAAAAGAAGAAAAACCTTTGAGGAATAACCAAAGGACCAAGATGCAAATCCTGCCACCCTTAGTCCCGCTTTCACTACCAAATCAATACTTAATAATAATAATAATAATGAGACTTATACCGCGCCAAATCCACTCTGTAGAGTGCTCAAGGCGCTTTTTAGGATATTATAAGAAAATTAAGAAGAATTGAACAGAAATGTTTTGAGGTATTGTTTGAAAGTTTCAGAGGTCAGGCATTGTTTAATGTTTCCAGGAAGGCTATTCCATAACTTGGATAATGAGTAGACAAATGATCTTTCCCCCCAGGTTTTGGAAACTTTGGGGGTAACAAGTGAACTGGAAGAGGAGGAACGTAAGGATCTTGAAGGGGTATAACTTTTAATTAGTGAAATGAGGTACTGGGGAGAAGAGCCATGGACACAGTGAAAAGTCAACAACAAAATCTTAAACATAATACGTTGTTTTACAGGGAGCCAATGTAAAGATCTTAAAATAGGAGTGATGTGAGTGCTTCCTATTGACTTCCTATGAGTGGTCATAACCAATGGACCAAGAGGAAAAACCTGCCACCCATATAAACTCCCACTTTTTTACTTTGAGGTCTTCCTAGTATGAGTGCATACATGCGATCCCTAGATAGATTTAGTATGGTCTTATCCACGAATTTACTTTGTCATATTTCTCTTAATTTTTCCAGTACGTTTCTTGTCTTGGGAGTGAGGCCACTTCCTTGAGAATAAGATTTCATCATGCAGGCCTACATGTAGTGATCTACTGAAAATCAAAATCAAAACAGTATGTTTTCAATGGCTAACTAAAATAATTCAATATTTTTTAAAAATATTTTTCCATAATTTTTTTGTTGTAAATTCCTCAAAATAATTTCCGCATCATGACAAGACTTTAATCCCTGATAACTAATATGTGGTGCCTTCTCGTTATTCTTGATGTTTATAGAATTCCATTTGAAATATCATTTATTCATCTTTTAAGTCATGCTTCAAATTATGCACAGGATAATAATGATTTATTTCCCTAACTTTCCAAGATCAAATTGTAAGTGCAGGATATCTCACTACGGAGAAAAGTGAAAAAGTCGCAAAATGCATTGTTACATTGAACAACTAACAACAGAAAATTTAGTCCTAAATTCAATTCAATTAGCACGATTTGACTTTTCCTAACATTTGGGTGTTCGGTGCATGCAAGCAGGAAATCAGTGAGCGTTACATATAATAAAATGACTCTGTGATTTTACGCATCGTGGTTGGTCAAAACGCGTCACATGTGATGCTGTATTTTCGATGCAAAGCACCAGCGTACATTTTCTGTGCAAAAAAAGTGATAACACACTTCCATCCGGGTCTTTTCTGTGTCTTGTTTAATTTCTCGGATGACAATCGTGATGAAGATCTTGAGCTACATGTACATGTACTTACCAAAAATTCCAAGGGATAATCCCTTGGAATTTTTAGGGTAAGTAATTTAAGATCTACTAGAGCTAGCAAAATGTCGCAAGTTTATAAAAGCGTTAACACACTTCCTGTATTGTGCGATTAAACGTAAATGCAGTGATCGCTCGATGCTTCAGATGGGGCGCCGCTGCACTTTCGCCTGCGGCTCGTTGCAGCGCGACCCCTATCTAAAGCTATCTCGCGGTGCAATGCATTCACCGCTAACGCACGCTCTTGAGTGAATGCTATATCAATAGGAAGATGGCATAAAAGTCCAGAATAACTAAAAACCGCCTCAAAGGTTATTGGAGCCTAAATGCGTATTGTGAAAGTTATTTTGAGGGGTTTATTTTCAGGACTATACAAAGAAAACTACAACAACAATTAGTTGGTGAATGAGCAAGCTTGAGTCAATTTTCTTTCCCAAAAATTAAACAGTACATTTTAAGGCGTATGGACTACCATACTTGTACATGGTTTTATTATTTGTACATGTACGCTTGTGTTAAAGATCTGTATTTCTAACTTCTGGAAGAATTTCCCTTCTTTACTCAACTAAAAAATAATGTTTCTTGTTTATTTTCTCTATCCTGCATATAGTTCCCCTCTAGGAAAGCTTGATGGTTTCACCCGGATCTCTGGCAGCGACTACCCAGACGCGACTGCTGGATGATTCTTCTAACGCTCTTCCAAACCGAAGCCACGACAGTGAAATTGTTGAAATAAATCTGGAATCGCACAATAAAGTGGTGCCTGAGACTGGGAGCACAGACTCGAGGATGACCTCCCCAACGACCATGGCCACGACGCCGGCTATGCAGAAAAAATGGCAGGTGTTGCCGGGACGGAATGCCTATTATTGCGACGGCCGTATTGTGATGGCAAAACAGAAGGGGATATTTTACCTGACAACGTTCCTTATTCTGATGGTCAGCACAATGTTCTTTGCCTTTGAGTAAGTAATTTTAGATTCCTTACTTTAAAATCAAGTGATGATAGAGAATTACTTAAGGTACCATGTACATGTAGTATGTCAGATGTACCTCACACTGTGTGAGGTACATTACGGAGCTTTCTAACCTCAGACCGAACGTCAGCTACAACGAGTTAACTGGAGCATATCGAGGTCGTGCAGACTTCGTTCGTTCCCTCGCAGAAGCGCTTTCGAATTTTTGACGACGGTAGTTTCGATAGTCACGTGACAAAGATGTTTGGACCGGGTGACAATTATTTGAATTATCTTTATATTTTATGTGTTTGTACAAAATGTATAGTATCTTACAATGTATGTATTTTATTTTTTTCTTTATGTACTTATTTGTTTCATCCTTCTTCCCCTTTCTCCTCCATCATTTCTTATTTATTTCTTTGTTTTTAATCCTTCTTTCACTTTCTCTTTTTTTCAATTTCTTATGTATTTCTTTGTTTTTCTTTCTTTCATCTTCTCTTCCATCAATTCTTATTTATTTCTTTGTTTTTAATCCTTTTATCATCTTCTCTTCCATCATTTCTTATGTATTACTTTGTTTTGTTTTGTTTTTTCTTTTTTTCATCATTTCTTCCATCATTTCTTATGTATTTCTTTGTTTTTAATCCTTCTTTCACTTCTCTATCATCATTTCTCATGTATTTCTTTGTTTTTTCTTCTTTCATCTTCTCTTCCATCATTTCTTATGTATTTCTTTGTTTTTTCTTCTTTCATCTTCTCTTCCATCATTTTTAATGTATTACTTTGTTTTCAACCCTTCTTTCATCTTCTCTTCCATCATTTCTTATGTATTTCTTTGTTTTTAATCCTTCTTTCACTTTCTCTTTCATTATTTCTAATGCATTTCTTTGTTTGTTTGTTTTTTTTTCTTCTTTCATCTTCTCTTCCATCATTTCTTATGTATTTCTTTGTTTTTAATCCTTCTTTCACTTTCTCTTTCATTATTTCTTATGTATTTCTTTGTTTTTCCTTCTTTCATCTTCTCTTCCATCATTTCTTATGTATTTCTTTGTTTTTAATTCTTCTTTCACTTTCTCTTTCACTATTTCTTATGTATTTCTTTGTTTTTAATCCTTCTTTCACTTTCTCTTTCATTATTTCTTATGTGTTTCTTTGTTTTTCCTTCTTTCATCTCCTCTTCCATCATTTCTTATGTATTTCTTTGTTTTTAATCCTTTTTCATCTTCTCTTCCATCATTTCTTATGTATTTCTTTGTTTTTATCTTACTTTCACTTTCTCTTCCATCATTTCTTGAGTATTTCTTTGTTTCTATTCTTCTTTCATCTTCCCTTCCATAATTTCCAATGTATTTCGTTGTTTTTCAATCGAACAAACTTTACTCACGTTGTCGTTGTCGCGACGACGTGGAATCGGGGAAATCTCCCCCAACTCCCGTCCTCAGATTTAGAAGACGACCCGAGTGTAAGAATTTGACCATGTGCAGTGGCGATATGACGTCACCTCGTACTAGCTTGACGTTCGGTCTGGCGTTAGAAAGCTGCCTATTGTAGGACTACTAGCCCCTGGAAAATTATCCTCTGCAAGAAATTTACTCCCTAAATCTACACCTAACTACATGTATACCCTATTTCTTGGGGAATTTGTCCTGGGGGTAATTGTCCAGGGGGTAGTTTGGTATCCTGATACGGAATCACTTAACTCTTTGATAATATAGACTGGTTTTGGGTAAACATTTTGCTTGTCCATGTAGCAACAAATAATGTTTGTAACTGGATTCCAAATACCAGGGATTTAGATTAACTTAACATTACATTGTATATCAATTGGTTCACCAATTTTTCATTAATTTTTTATATTTTCTGTTGGAAAGAAGAATTTATTGATGTGAATTATAAAAATATGTACTCATGTTATGAACATCTCGGTAGAAGCGTTTCTTCAACTGAAGGGGAGAGCGGGGTTATATGGAACATTTTTCACAAAAATGGCCATAAAACAAAAGCGGATTTATTTCAAGAAGGCCATGCGTTTTAAGTTGGGCCCATGTTGTGTGACACACTCAAAATTTGTACGAATCGTGCGCATTTCCATGAAAGTGCTTTAACTTTTTAAAAATTTATATTAACCCCACATAAGTATACATTTTCCGGAAGCTGAATGTCTGAGGAGTTCAGAAATGCGCTTAAAATTACATAGGTGGCGCCCTTGAAGAGGTTATGAATCTTAAAGCCTGAAAAATTCATGAAAAAAAATGGCTTTTGTAAAAAAATTGCAAAAAAAATACTGCTTACCCTACAACATTATTTACTGCAGTTTGCCACTCGTCACATTTTGAGCTTTCCAAACATGTATACTTCTATACCCTGGGAGAGTTTACCGCATTTTGCTCCAGGCTGGAAAGAAACTTCGAAAATTTCAATTTTTTAAAGAAAATGTCCTGTGTGCCGTGTTCTAAATATTGTAACTCGCTGTTTAAGATACTAGACATGTAATGAAGGATCTATATTAGTGGTAAGGCAGATAGAAGGGTAAAACACCTATTGGTCTACAACCTATTGGTCCACTAGCCAATAGGTCTACCTCCATTCGGTCTACACCCTAATGGTCCACTAACCATTTGGTCTACACCCGATTGGTCCACTACACATTGTCTACAACCAATTGGTCCACTCACCAGTTGGTCTACATCCAATTGGTCCACTCACCAGTTGGTCTACATCCAATTGGTCACTCAACCAGTTGGTCTACACCAATTGGTCCACTCACCATGTCTAATCATGGTCACTCACCAGTTGGTCTCAATCAATTGTCCACACCAATTGTCTACATCCAATTGGTCCACTCACAGTTTGGTTCTACATCCAATTGGTCCATCACCAGTTGGTGCTTACATCCAATTGGTCCACTCCACATTGGTCTACATCGCAATTGGTCCACTCACCAGTTGGTCCTACATCCCAATTGGTCACTCACCATTGGTCTATCATCCATGGTCCACTCACCAGTTGGTCTACATCCAATTGGTCCACTCACCAGTTGGTCTACATCCAATTTGTCACTCACCAATTGGTCTCAACATCCACATTGGTCCACTCACCAATTGGTCTACATCCAATTGCTCCACTCACCAGTTGGTCTACAACCAATAATTGTTCCACTAATCATGTGTTGTATCAATTCTTCAACAGGGGAGGGGCAGAAAAAAATATATTTATTGAAGTTCCCTCGATCAGTAACAGGTCAATTTTAAAATGGGGGCTACGTGAGGGGGGGGTGTGGGAGTTGGTGCAAATTTTTGTCGGAACTTCTGCCGTCATACATCAGCCGTAGGGGTCAATCGCGGTATAAAAATGTCTTTTATTCCTTTTACTTTTTACTCAATTTGTTAATGTTGATTTAGCGGACGTATTCTGGGGGGGGGGGGCTCGGTGCCCGCTAAATCAACATTAACAAATTGAGTAAAAAGTAAAAGGAATAAAAGACATTTTTATACCGCGATTGACCCCTACGGCTGATGTATGACGGCAGAAGTTCCGACAAAATTTGCACCAACTCCCACACCCCCCCCTCACGTAGCCCCCATTTTAAAAATGACCTGCTTACTGATCGAGGGAACTTCAATAAAATATTTTTTTCTGCCCCTCCCCTGTTGAAGAATTGATACAACACATGATTAGTGGAACAATTATTGGTTGTAGACCAACTGGTGAGTGGACAATTGGATGTAGACCAATTGGTGAGTGGGACCAATGTGGATGTAGAGACCAATTGGTGAGTGACAAATTGGATGTAGACCAACTGGTGAGTGGACCAATTGGATGTAGACCAACTGGTGAGTGGACCATGGATGATAGACCACTGGTGAGTGACCAATTGGATGTAGGACCAACTGGTGAGTGGACCAATTGCGATGTAGACCAAATGGCGAGTGGACCAATGGATGTAGACCAACTGGTGAGTGGACCAATTGGATGTAGACCAACTGTGAGTGGACAATTGGATGTAGACAATTGTGGTGGACCAATTGGATTGAGACCAACTGGTGAGTGGACCAATTAGACATGTGAGTGGACCAATTGGTGTAGACCAACTGGTGATGACCAATTGGATGTAGACCAACTGGTGATGTGGACCAATTGGATGTAGACCAACTGGTGAGTGGACCAATTGGTTGTAGACAATGGTAGTGGACCAATCGGGTGTAGACCAAATTGGTTAGTGGGACCATTAGGGTGTAGACCGAATGGAGGTAGACCTATTGGCTAGTGGACCAATAGGTTGTAGACCAATAGGTGTTTTACCCTTCTATCTGCCTTACCAACTATATAGATCCTTCATTACATGTCTAGTATCTTAAACAGCGAGTTACAATATTTAGAACACGGCAACAGGTACATTTTCTTTAAAAAATTGAAATTTTCGAAGTCTTCTTTCCAGCCTGAGCAAAATGCGGTAAACTCTCCCAGGGTATAGAAGTTTATACATGTTTGGAAAGCTCAAAATGTGACGAGTGGCAAACTGCCAGTAAATAATGTTGTAGGGTAAGCAGTATTTTTTTTGCAATTTTTTTACAAGAAGCCATTTTTTTCATGAATTTTTCAGGCTTTAAGATTCATAACCTCTTCAAGGGCGCCACCTATGTAATTTTAAGCGCATTTCTGAACTCCTCAGACATTCAGCTTCCGGAAAATGTATACTTATGTGGGGTTAATATAAATTTTTAAAAAGTTACAAGCCACTTTCATGGAAATGCGCACGATTCGTACAAATTTTGAGTGTGTCACACAACATGGGCCCAACTTAAAACGCATGGCCTTCTTGAAATAATCCGCTTTTGTTTATGGCCATTTTGTGAAAAAAGTTCCATATTAACCCCGCCTTCCCCTTCAGATTGAAGAAACGCTTCTACGAAGATTTCATAACATGAGTACATATTATAATTCACATCAATAAATTCTTCTTTCCAACAGAAAATTATAAAAATTTAATGAAAAATGGTGAACCAATTGATATACAATGTAATGTTAAGTTAATCTAAATCCCTGGTATTTGGAATCCAGTTCAAACATTATTTGTTGCTACATGGACAAGCAAAATGTTTACCCAAAACCAGTCTATATTATCAAAGAGTTAAGTGATTCCGTATCAGGATACCAAACTACCCCTGGACAATTACCCCCAGGACAAATTCCCCAAGAAATAGGTATACATGTAGTTAGGTGTAGATAGGAGTAAATTTCTTGCAGAGGATAATTTTCCAGGGGCTAGGAGTCCTACAATAGGCAGCTTCTAACGCCAGACCGAACGTCAAGCTAGTACGAGGTGACGTCAATATCGCCACTGCACATGGTCAATTCTTACACTCGGGTCGTCTTTCTAAATCTGAGGACGGGAGTTGGGGGAGATTTCCCGATTCCACGTCGTCGCGACACGACAACGTGAGTAAAGTTGTTCGATTTGATAAAAAACAACGAAATCATTGGAAAATTATGGAAGGGAAGATGAAAGAAGTATAGAAACAAAGAGGGACAATTACTTTCAAGAATGATGGGGGAAGAAGGAGAAAGTGAAAGTAAGATGAAAACAAAGAAATACATAAGAAAATGATGGAAGAGAAGATGAAAAAGGATTAAAAACAAAGGAAATAAACATAAAGAAATGATGGAAGAGGAGATGAAGAAGGAAAAACAAAGAAAACACATAAGAAATTATGAAAGAGAAAGTGAAAGAAGGATTAAAAACAAAGAAATACATAAGAGAAAATAGTGAAAGAGAAAGTTGAAAAGAAGAATTAAAAACAAAGAATACATAAGAAATGATGGAAGAGAAGATGAAAGAAGGAAAACAAAGAAATACATAAGAAATAATGAAAGAGAAAGTGAAAGAAGGATAAAAAACAAAGAAATACATAAGAAATGATGGAAGAGAAGATGAAAGAAGAGAAAAAAAAAACATAACAAAACAAAGAAATGCCATTAGAAATAATGGAAAGAGAAGTGAAAGAAAGGATTAAAAACAAAAGAAATACATAAGAAATGATGAAGAGAGATGAAAGAAGGTTGAAAACAAAGTAAACATTAAAATGATGGAAGGAAGATGAAAGAAGAAAAAAAAAGAATACATGAAAGATGGAAGAGAAGATGAAAGAAAGAAAAACAAAGAAATACATGAGAAATGATGATAGAGAAGTGAAAAGGTAAAAACAAGAAACATAAGAAATGATGAAGAAAATGATGAAAAAAGAAAAAAACAAAAAACAAAGTAACATAAGAAAGATGGAAGAGAAATGATAAAAGGATTAAAAACAAGAAAAAATAAATTGAGGAGAGAAGATGAAAGAAAGAAAACAAGAAAACATAAGAAATTGAAAAAAGAGAAAGTGAAAGAAGGATTAAAACAAAGAATAAATAAGAAATGATGGAGAAAAGGGGAAGAAGGATGAAACAATAAGTACATAAAGAAAAAAATAAAATACATACATTGTAAGATACATATACATTTTGTACAAACACATAAAATATAAAGATAATTCAAATAATTGTCACCCGGTCCAAACATCTTTGTCACGTGACTATCGAAACTACCGTCGTCAAAAAATTCGAAAGCGCTTCTGCGAGGGAACGAACGAAGTCTGCACGACCTCGATATGCTCCAGTTAACTCGTTGTAGCTGACGTTCGGTCTGAGGTTAGAAAGCTCCGTAATGTACCTCACACAGTGTGAGGTACATCTGACATACTAAATGTACATGGTACCTTAAGTAATTCTCTATCATCACTTGATTTTAAAGATAAGGAATCTAAAATTACTTACTCAAAGGCAAAGAACATTGTGCTGACATCAGAATAAGGAACGTTGTCAGGTAAAATATCCCCTTCTGTTTTGCCATCACAATACGGCTCTCGCAATAATAGGCATTCCGTCCCGGCAACACCTGCCATTTTTTCTGCATAGCCGCGTCGTGGCCATGAGTCGTTGCGGGGAGGTCATCCTCGAGTCTGTGCTCCCAGTCTCAGGCACCACTTTATTGTGCGATTCCAGATTTATTTCAACAATTCACTGTCGTGGCTTCGGTTATGGAGAGCGTTAGAAGAATCATCCAGCAGTCGCGTCTGGTAGTCGCTGCCAGAGATCCGGTGAAACCATCAAGCTTTCTAGAGGGGGAACTATATGCAGGATAGAGAAAAATAAACAAGAAACATTTATTTTTAGTTGAGTAAAGAAAGGAAATTCTTCCAGAAGTTAGAAATACAGATCTTTAACACAAGCGTACATTGTACAAATAATAAAACCATGTACAAGTATGGTAGTCCATTACCCTTAAAATGTACTGTTGTAATTTTTGGAAAGAAAATTGCTCAAGCTTGCTCATCACCAACTAATTGTTGTTGTAGTTTTCTTTGTATAGTCCTGAAATAAACCCCTCAAATAACTTTCACAATACGCATTTTAGGTCCAATAACCTTTGAGGCGGTTTTTAGTTATTCTGCGATTTTATTGCCATCTTCCTATTGATATTAGCATTCACTCAAGAGCGTGCCGTTAGCGGTGAATGCATTGCACCGCGAGATAGCTTTAGATAGGGGTCGCGCTGCAACGAGCCGCAGCGAAAGTGCAGCGGCGCCCCATCTGAAGCATCGAGCGATCCACTGCATTTACGTTTATCCACAATACAGGAAGTGTGTTAACGCTTATAAAACTTGCGACATTTTGCTAGCTCTAGTAGATCTTAAATTACTTACCCTAAAAATTCCAAGGGATTATCCCTTGGAATTTTTGGTAAGTACATGTACATGTAGCTCAAGACTTCATCACGATTGTCATCCGAGAAATTAAACAAGACACAGAAAAGACCGGATTGGAAGTTGTTATCACTTTTTTGCACAGAAAATGTACGCTGGTGCTTTGCATCGAAATACAGCATCACATGTGACGCGTTTTGACCAACCACGATGCGCTAAAATCACAGAGTCATTTATTATATGTAACGCTCACTGATTTCCTGCTTGCATGCACCGAACACCCAAATGTAGGAAAAGTCAAATCGTGCTAATTGAATTGAATTTAGGATTAAATCTTCTGTGTTAGTTGTTCAATGTAACAATGCATTTTGCCGACTTTTTCACTTTTTCTCCGTAGTGAGATATCCTGCCACTTACATTTGATCTTGGAAAGTTAGGGAAATAAACATTATTATCCTGTGCATAATTTGAAGCATGACTTAAAAGATGATAAAGATATTTCAAATGGAATCTATAAACATCAAGAATAACGAGAAGGACCACATATTAGTTATCAGGATAAAGTCTTGTCATGATGCGGAAATTATTTGAGGAATTTACAAAAAAAAATTATGGAAAAATATTTTTAAAAAATATTGAATTATTTTAGTTAGCCATTGATGAAAACATACTGTTTGATTTTGATTTTCAGTAGGTCACTACATGTAGGCCTGCTATGATGAAATCTTATTCTCAAGGAAGTGGCCTCACTCCCAGACAAGAACGTACTGGAAAAATTAAGAGAAATATGACAAAGTAAATTCGTGGATAAGACCATACTAAATCTATCTAGGGATCGCATGTATCACTCATACTAGGAAGACCTCAAAGTTAAAAGTGGGAGTTTATATGTGCAGGTTTTTCCTCTTGGTCCATGGTTATGACCACTCATAGGAAGTCAATAGGAAGCACTCACATCACTCCTATTTTGAGATCTTACATTGGCTCCCTGTAAAACAACGTATTATGTTTAAGATTTTGTTGTGACGTTTCACTGTGTCCATGGCTCTTCCTCCCCAGTACCTCATTTCACTAATTAAAAGTTATACCCCTTCAAGATCCTTACGTTCCTCCTCTTCCAGTTCAGTTGTTACCCCCAAAGTTTCCAAAACCTGGGGAAAGATCATTGGTCTACTCATTAATCCAAGTTATGGAATAGCCTTCCTGGAAACATTAAACAATGCCTGACCTCTGAAACTTTCAAACAATACCTCAAACATTTCTGTTCAATTCTTCTTAATTTCTTATAATAGTCCTAAAAAGCGCCTTGAGCACTCTACAGAGTGGATTTGGCGCGGTATAAGTCTCATTATTATTATTATTTTAAGTATTGATTTGTAGTGAAAGCGGGACTAAGGGTGGCAGATTTGCATCTTGGTCCTTTGGTTATTATCTCAAAGGTTTTTTCTTCTTTTTTTTCAATACTGTGAGATATTCGACTCTAAATTGAAGCCCTCCTATGTTTCTACGTAGTTACAATGTATATCAAGAATAGGTTTTCAATAATTTGATTTCACTATCATGAAAATAAAAATAAAAAGCACTCCCAATTTTTTGCTGATTGTAAAAAACCGTATGGGAAGCATCGAGTCTTCACACTGTTATAATCTCGCCGTGCAGTCCCGACGTGGCTCTGCTGCTAGCGTGGGGTTTTCCCCAAGATTTCTTACTTTTCGAAATGATATCGATCTATCGATAGAATATTAAACCCTCCATATTAATTTCTGACTAGTTATATTTATCAGAGAATAATTTCAATAAATTTTATTTCACAAAAAAAATTCATTAAAAAAAATTAGATCAAACGTTAACATATTAGATAACAGTTAGAGTCTAATATCACTCCAGATTTTTCCAAAACAATGTCTAGCTACAAAATCTAGCTACAGTCCGGAACATGGCTTTGCTCCTAGCGCACTTGCATTGTATGACTTAAAATCTAATAACATGGGAGACACAATAAAATTACATCCATTTTTAAAACAAATTGAAAATCATCAGCTGACGAAGGCGAACAACATTATTTTGATATTAATTTTTTTAAAGCTAAAAACTTCATGTTATATGGGGAGACCATAGTTCGTGCAAATTTCAAAAATTATGAAAATGCGACATTCAATCAACAATTTTTATATTTTACACAAATAGAACGAAAAACTAATATTTATAAATACCAAATAAACGGCAAAATTCTAAAACTCCGAATTGGCCAAACGAAGAAGTGAAACTAGGTCAAAGGTTTCAGCGATATCGTGAATTCAAAATTCTATGTCGATCGAACGATCGCGTATTCGCTGAAAAAGTCAACAAAACAGTGTGACCTTATTAAATTCCCGCACCGACGTTTGACAAAGATTTATCAAAGAAATCTCATCAGTCTAAGAAGTGAATTACAGTTAAATGTAACTCAAAATTTCATAGAATAGATCTGAAATCTAGATCTAATTAGATGATGTTGATATTATCTTACAAATGATGATTAAATCCTAATTAAAATGATGATTCCAGATGCTTGTCGGGAAGGCCGGATTTTCGGAACGGACACGCAATTTTCATGTTAGTCAATAATTTCATTCAATACACCGTACGTGACGACAGATTGATTTTTAAGCAAATGGAATCCCTGTTTCTGATGGTGATATCACTATCAGATTTCCAAACAAATGAACTATTAATTAGATCTATCATCTAAGTTAGGCGTAACGTTAGTCTAACGTTATTTTTTGAGATATCCGGCGTGTGTCACGCGCGAATTATGGTCACACCACCATAAATTAATTTGTAATGTGAGCATTTGTTATGAAGCAACATGTTGAAAATATTGCATTGGAAGTCAAAAACACAAACAGTATCACTCGGCCAATGGCAATGCAAAGAAATTGCCATGCCACGCCAATCGCAATGCAAACACTACTGTCACACTGCACTGCTCGCCAGGACCAGCACACTGTCACTGGACATGATCACGGAGGGCTTCCGCTGGGTGGACTGCCCGTTGCGACAACAGAACACTCACGGCACGACAGTCAAGTTCAACTCTTTATCACGCATTTCAGAATCACAAAATCGTGAAGCGAACTTCATCTCATGATAGAAAAATTCCATATCAACAATTTTCATACACACCTTTCTCAAATAAATTTCCCCAAAGTCAAATTTCTGCAACATTCCTGTCAAGTTATTAATCCAGTTTTGTATAGACGATATCGATAAACACATCAGCGCTAGATATCGATAATAGAGATGAGTTGCAATTTTTATTCAATATATATATTTTGTTATTCACCAAAGTAGCTTAAATTTTTGAAAAATATAATTTAATACTTATTAAAATTTTATTTAAACTTGAAATAATGATCAAAAAATATTTTTCTAACCATCTAATTTCCTATCTATCTTGTCTTAACTAGAAAATACAAGATGGCTGCGCCATGGGCTCCAAAATAATGCACCTTCAAGTCAGATCGATGCTAAAAATGACTTAGATATCAAATTGAACAACCAGGGCTGACGAAGGTTAAAAGTAAGTTGTGTTGCGTTGAAAATTCATGTTCAGAATTGCAGATGTAGCTTGGACTCACTGAAACAGACATGAAATTGATTGATTTCCAGAGCACACTGGTCCACAGTCCCATTGCCTTATTTACGTGTTGTTAAATGTTTTATGTTCGAACTTGTGTTGGAGGTCGTGTCCCTTTTTGTCTTGTCTGTATTTTATTGAGAATTATAATGCAATAGTACCCTGAATTACTGCTACCTTACTTTATTTCTGTTTTTGTTTCTGTAAAAGTACTTGTAGACTCTGTAAAGCAGCTTTCTGCTGCATCAACACCAAGCAGGCAAGCTGATTGATAACAAATAGATCTACATAAGAAATAATTTATGTCTTAGTTATCACCATAGCGGCTAAGATGATAGAAATTACTTTTGGCCCTTTGATTTAAAGTGGAGATAATGGCCGAGCTGGGATTCAAACTCACAACCTTGCACCCGTGAGTCCGATGCTCTAACCACTGGCACTAGGCCACACGACTTGAGGTAGGTTTAAATCCTGGTTCTGCTCACTTCACATTAAGCATGGTCAATCATATTGACCTTGCACTGGGAAGTACCGTACTGCAGCAGAGTTTTCTTCCAATGGAAGCCTATGCAGAAAAGTGTCTTGAGCAGCTTAGAGCCAAGTCAAGGTGGCATATCCAAAAAAATGGTCTAAAAATTCTACTAAACAAATAAAAAAATGTCCAATGGAAGAATATATGGGTTCTGCTATGCAGTGCTAATTGGGACATGTAAGTTGTAATTTGTAACACTTACTGCACTGTTAGGGGTCAAATTCATGAATTTCTAAATCAATTTTCACGTTTTGTCAGCTCTCGCAACAAACCTGCCAACAATTAAAGACAAAAGCAAAGTCTATGAATATAGTGAGTTTGTTTATTGCAATCTTTTTCTTTCTTCTCCTCTTGTTTTCTAGAAATAGCTTTCCTGATTGCAGTTAGTGGGGATGGCAATGCTTGGCGGATTGGTATGACTTTAGCCAAGGGCTAAGAGAAGACATCCAGCTCATTCTCCAAGGGTTGTCAATCATCTGTATTACCCTGGCTTAAATTCATCACTAGAGGCCTGTTTCACAAAACTGTCATACGTCTTTAAGTTCTTTGACAAGCCATAGCCTAGGGACACATGTTGTAGAATTAACACACAGGTCAATGGAATGTCAGGAACTTAGACTTATGACGGTTTTGAGAAACGAGGCCCTGGGCTCCATAACACAAGGTTCCCAATCAATTTTCAGCAAGCAATGGCCAATCAAGTTCAAAGTTGCATGCACTTTGTTCAAATGTTTAGCCATATCCACAATTAACTTGTTCTTTTAAATTTGCAAAATTATATAAAACTTTGTGTTATTGGGCCAGAGTATTGGAAGGTGCTGTACAATAGTCTGCAGGAGCGATTTCCAGATCTATCTACATGTAGCATCAAGATCATATCATCAGCTGAGAACCAGAAGGGCGCTATATACAGATCAAAGATGTTCTGTTGAGAACCAGAAGGTGCTATTACCATTGACTTTGTACAGCAATAGCGCCCTTCTGGTTCTCAACGGAGCATCTTTGATCTGTATAGCGCCCTTCTGACTCTCAACAGACGATATCATCTGCTCTTTCTAGCAAAGTAATATTAAAGTGCCATATATATAAAAACTACGGATACCAGACAGTTGCTCAATCAGTAGGGCATCCGCCTCAGGTTTGATCCTCGGACGAGTCATTATAAAGACTTTAAAAATGGACCCTCTGCCTTCTGGCCAGGTGCTCGATATTTGGGAATTGAGAGGGGTAATATTTACATTATGTTATGCAGGTCCCACTGGGAGGACTGTTTCATTAGAGCTAAATGGTTACCTGGTAAATAAGTTACTATTATTTTAACTACAAGAACTTAAAAATTATGTTCATAATCAAATTAATCATGTATTCAAGTGACAATTTTTAACATGTATTATGATCATTATTGCATCAAATTTTGGTCTTATTTCAACAGGGTATCATACCAGATCCAGGTTGAGCTGCATGAGAGTGGTGCCTCATTGGGCATGAGAGCCCTGGGTGGGGCACTGTCTGGTCTATAACTGGGGGTGGGGTCACTCACCTTTTTGGTTGCAAAGCCATGGGGGTAACAATGTAAGTAATCAAGAAGATTTTGTACTTCAATATGTTTGATATTTCTTTTTCTTTTCCTTACACTCTCTCTTTCTCCTGTTTCACTTTTTTCTTGCTCTTCTCTTGTTCAATTTCCATTGTGTTGTTTTTCTTTCTTCTCTATCTCTACTTACTTCTTACTATACCCTTTCTTTATTAAAACTCTGCTCTTTCTCTTCTTCTTTTGTACTCCTTCCATTTATCATTCTATCTTCCTTTTTCTCTCGTTCTTATGACAAATAACTTTTTTATTTTGTCAACAGGAATTGATTAAGGAGTAAACATGGAACTTGTGATGAGAATAGACGCACAAAAGGTTGAAATTATCCACTTCATAATATTTTTACAATTAAACCAATTCATTGACATCGTGTGTAGAAAAGATAGTATATAGTCACTTTGGCCAAAATCGAATTTACAAATCCTCAATCGTGGCTATTCTGAGTAATGTAAGTTTTTTCCCAGTCTTATCTTTTGTGACTTTGGTGAAAAAAAAAGGGTTGGGGGAGAAATCGCATCCGAAGTATTGTTACATTATAATGCTTTTATAATCCTTAATAAATTTATTTCAGAAACTTACTCTGTGTCATTTACCGTTCTTTACAAAAATCTTATCGGATAATTCTTCCTGTCAAGATTGAAAACATTCACAAAATGTCTCAAAGAAACAAAGAATTTTTCTACTCTATATCTCCCAGGATGTTAGAACAGATATGCATTCATATGCAGATAAGAATATCTGACCAGCACAATAGGGAGTCTGATATACCGTAATATGTATTCTTTACAGACCTTAATATAAGCTTCTTAATATATACATAGTTCCATCGAGACTATCATAATGGATAAGGCAGGGCAGACAAACAACAACGTGTGAATACCCCTGGTGCACCTTCAATGTTGGAAGTGTTGCAAATGTAACTAAACTTTATATTGTTAAAATGTTTCTTTATCACTTCATATCTCAGATTGAAAATTCAAGGTGAAGTTTCAGAGAGTAGCACCTAGCGACAGACGGAACGAGACAGAACCAGAAGAAGTTATCATTCGCAAGATCAAAGAAGACAATCCTTAATAAAGATGAGAGGACAAATAATGATACGACTGATGCCTTTATCTTTGGGATTGATTGACCAATGATCTATGAAAGATATTACAGTCGATGATTGGATTATCTCACAGTCTAACTGTTAATGCTTTAACATTATTATAGGAAATGGTATGATCAATTGAAACAGACGAATATCATTCTTTAGACTCAATTGATTGACGGATCTATGACATTGTTAGGGCATTATTGTTATTATCCAGTCTGCTAAGTATACTGTTAGTCTGCTGAAAGCATTGTGAAGGAACTGAGGGTTAGGATGCCTAGGGAAGAGACCAATACATTCATCAGAACTCCTGTCATGGATGATTCAGTGTACTTTCCAGTCTGCTAAGATTTTTAGATTGCAATTCTAAGCTTGTGAAACGGAACAGAGGCTAATATATAAAGGATGATACCCATTCTTGGATAATGATACTAGTCTCATGACAATATTTAGTCAAAAACGGTATATCTCCTTG
>CALNVZ010000218.1:6379243-6411314 GCA_940671915.1 Paracentrotus lividus
TGCATGTTTGCTTATTTACAGTTTTTACCTCTAATAAAATAATTTTGCATCCTTCAAAATGTCATAGTACAGTGAAGGGAGGCAGGCGTTTTTTATCGATTAACCTGAAAACGGTGCATTTTAAAGCGAGAGCGAACTGAGCAACACTCTCATTGACTGTGTGTATTAAATAGCTAGTCTTAAAGTATACCTTTTGAGATAACTATTAACAAAACGGTGTAAGAATTAACCTACAATTTTATTTGTATTTGGAATCTACAATGTTTTGAGGGGAAAAGGATGTGTTTTGATACTTGGCAACATAATTATCATGGTGTGAATTCATTGAGTAGTGAAAAAGTGTGTTTTCATTCAAATGGGCCTGAATTATAAGACTACACTATGCAGGATGTTGCATTATGGGTTAGAATCAGGCAGAATCAAGTAGTTGAGGACTTGAGGTGGTGGTATACAAGGCTGCTAGTTCATACCTTGGAGGAGTCTTCCTCCAAGTTCATACTGGCTTTAAAGAAAAATAAGTGCGAAGCACAAGCAAATTCTTTATGATTTAAGATGAAAACGAAATATTTTTAGTGTTTTTTTTTCCATCCTCATCAAAATGAAACAAATTTTCAACACCACCCCTCCACCCCCCCCCAGAAGGTCATCATATATGAGAGCAATAGGGGTAGGGTGAGGTCGCTCGATCGGCCCGTAAATATATAACTTGTAGACACGCAGTACAAAAGATAAAGGTAAGCGCACGAATATTTCTTATTGTTGTGGTTGTAGGCCTATACCAGATACAATTAGTAGTCCATTAGAAGACCAATTGCTAAGAAAAGGATGCTAGTACATGCATCCAATTGGATGTAGACCAAATGCCTAGTAGACCAATTGGATGTGGACCATCGCCTAGTAGACCAATTGGATGTGGACCAAACGCCTAGTAGACCAAATTGGATGTGGACCAATCGCCTAGTAGACCAATTGGATGTGGACCAATCGCCTAGTAGACCAATTGGATGTGGACCAAACGCCACTAGACCAATTGGATGTGGACCAATGCCTAGTAGAACCAATTGGATGTGGACCAATCGCCTAGTAGAACCAATTGGATGTGGACCAAACGCCTAGTAGCAATTCCAATTGGATGTGGACCAAACGCCTAGTAGACCAATTGGATTTGGAGACCAATACGCCTAGTAGACCAATTGGATGTGGACCAAACGCCTAGTAGACCAATTGGATGTGGACCAATCGCCTAGTAGACCAATTGGATGTGGACCAATCGCCTAGTAGACCAATTGGATGTGGACCAATCGCTAGTAGAACCTATTGGTCAATGGACCAAATGTTAGTGGGACCTATTGGTTAATGGACCAATGGCTGTAGAACCAAATGGAAGTAGACCAACTGGTAGTAGACCAATAGGTTGTAGACCAATGGGTTACAAACCGATAGAAGTAGAGGTGGGCTATAAATGTGTCATGTTTCAGAACCGAGTTTGTGCTATCTTATTTGAAGCAGCTGGTTGTCCTGATCGACTATACTGTCTAATTTAACGATAAATCGCCACGGGTGCAAATTATATAGAAAATGCACGACGTGAAGATATGTGCAACAGTGCAAGAAAACGGCCATTATAATGAAGCGGGGCAGTGGCCTTTGAGGGGGCGTGGCCAAAAATGCTGAGTCATCGTTTTCAAATTTGAACACAACTGTAATTCTTATATTGAAAGGGCTATTAAGATGATTCTTGGTGTATATTTATATGTTTTTCATCAGCCTGATAAATCCAATGGCAGTGTCAAAATATCAAATAGTGGTGAAGAAAGTACTGAAAAAAGGGGAATTATAGTTTTACACCTTTAATTCCCGGTAGGGTCTCTGAGGGCACCCCTAAACAAATTGTGTTGCCCAATCAAAACTGCCGCGTTTTTTAGTAAGGTCGTTTCATGTCTCTTTTCCTTCCAGTCTTACGGATCTTTTGACACCAAGTTCATTGAAATCGGACATTCCCACGAGAGATTACTTGACTTTTCGTGGTCAAGGTCAAACCGAAATTTGAGATTTTTGATATTTTTGGGTACAAAACCAATGGCAAGTCAGGTTTCCTATTTCACTCTATAAATCACAGGTAAATCATTCTTTAGACTGGTTCTAGTATTATGAGAAATTTAAAATTGAAATCCAGATAAATCGATTTGAAGTATCAGAAGGTCACATCTATAATAATTCTTATGTATTTTCATTGTTTTATGAATTCCTTATGTATTCTATTGTTTTTATTCTTACATGTATATATCTATGTTTTTCAAATTGTTTTAGGAATTTTAATACTTAAGGCTTCATTTAGATGGGTTTCATCTTAATGAAACATAAAGCAATCTAAGAATGATTTACCTGTGATTTTATAGGAGTAAAATAAGAAACCTGACCTTCGCATTGGTTTTGTACACAAAATGTCAAAAATCTCAAATTTCGTTTGACCTTTGGCCACGAAAGGTCAAGTAATTCCTCTGAGGAAAGTCCATTTCAAATGAACTTGGTGTTCAAAAGATCCGAAGACTGCGAAAGGAAAAGAGACCTGAAACGACATTACTAAAACGCAAGCAGTTTTTATGAGTGGCAACCACAATTTGTTTAGGGGTGCCCTCAGAGACCTAAGGTAATTAAGGTTAAAACTATAATTCCCCTTTTCAGTACTTTCTTCACCACTATTTGAAATTTTGACACTGCCATTGGATTTATCAGGCTGAAAAACATATAAACAGACACCAGAATCATCTTATATAAGCCCTTTAATATAAGACCATTACAGTTGTTTTCAAAATTTTGAAAAACCGATGACTTTCAGATTTTTTGGCCACGCCACCTCTCCAAATCGTTTCTTCTGGCCGCACTGCTAATTTCACCATTTTCTTAAATTGTGGCCTAATCGATCAGGACAACCAGCTGCTTCAAAAAAGATAGCACAAACTTGGTTCTGAAACATGACCCTTTTTTTACCCCTCTATAGCCCACCTCTAATAGAAGTAGCAAAGTAGTACAGACATGTGAAAGTCCATTTATCTTGGTAAACATTAACCATAATGTCCTATATACAATGTAAGAGCCCATTAGCTACATAAAGAAATTGACATTCATATAGTAGAGTCACAATAGTGTACAACACTAAACTGTTTATAACTACTTTTATGGATCATAAACAAGCAATATTACATGTTGCAAGTGTTTCAGAAGGGTGAATGCATTGCAATTAAAAAAAAAACACATCTCTGAACATGATTTAACTCTGTTTTACAGCACATGTACCATATTTGCTGCGCGGCTCCTCCTGCGCAGCTCCTCCTCCACCCCTGACTCTCGTTAATTAACAGTTAATTGAAAGACAATGATGAAATTTTAACATTTTTTAAAACATGTATTTTGTTGCCCTACATGAGAGCTTTAATTTAAGACCAAATTCAGCTATATAGCTTGTATAGTTTTTAAGTAAATAAATAAACAAAATCAAATTTGAGGAGCAGATGTCACAACTCCACCTTTTTAAGGGCCCAACTCCAACTTTTTAAGGGCCCAACTCAAAACGCATGGCCAGAAACAAAAAACAATCAGCTTAAGTGTATAGAGCGATTTCACGTGACGTCATCATCTTCCTATCGGCCATTGTGGTGGGCACGCTATTACTGCCCACCATGGTTACGCATGGTTACGTATACGTATTGCTGCACTAAAGGAGGTTTGAAGTTACTCGAGAAACTTTACTTGATTGATATCATAGTTCTACAACAAAATCATGGGAAATTTCTGTTCAGTTGTTGGTTGTGGAAACAGGGCAGGAAGAGACAAAAATCTTTCTTTCGGCTGCTTGCAGCAATTGCACGAGAAGGAGATATTACTGCAGCGTGCAGAATCACGGCTGAGGCCAGTGTAGTCTTCGCCGTGACCACCCGCCCCGCCCGTGCCCTGTCCGAAGTAGGAAGTGTGCAGTGCGAGATAGCATGTCGAAAAGACAACTCAGCGGATCGAGCTCAAAACCGCAAAAAAAAGTAAATATTTCACTGTGATAAAGACACAATAATTATGTTACACATGTCGATTTCCTACCTGAAATAAAATGATTTGAGCACGCATCCGAATGTTCTTTGATTGCTCGAAATTCCGATTGATTGCAGCAAGCCATTCGTCGTAGGGCCTACACTAACTATACACAGCCCCGTCGCCGAAGGCCGCGGGTTCGCGACGGGGGCTGGTCGGGTTTGGCTTACCGACGAGAACTTCAGAGTTTTTTTCCTTCGATCTCGCGTAATTTAGGCAGGCAGCCGATAGAAAGGTTTTTTTGTCTCTTCCTGCCCTGTTTCCACAACCAACAACTGAACAGAAATTTCCCATGATTTTGCTGTAGAAGTACAGTATAGTTCTCGAGTAACTTCAAATCTGGCTTTAGTGTAGCAATACGTATACGTAGCCATGCGTCAGTCGATTTGTATGCCTTCCAAGATGGCCGCCGCGTACCGTTGCTAACAAAAAAATGACGTCACTGGGAACGCTCTATATCTGTATGCTACAAATGTACCCCATAAAATTCGTAAATATAGTGATGGTTGCAGAAAAAAAAAATCCATCTTCAACAAGACCATGTCAAGTGTTCCAACTAACCCCACATACGGGGTTACAATGTAGTTGGAACAAGGTATGGGGTAAGTTGAAACACTGTGCATGGTATCTTTAGAATTATATTTAAACTACCTAAAACATTATTGCATGGGTAAGCTAACTTGCTTTATTGATTCCAATTAAGATATTAAAGATTGGTGTTCATTTTTTTTTTTTCTTCATGTTTTTTATTGCACCTGATATTTTCAAGTCCTGTGAAGTACATTGTAGCATTCTGCAATATATTTTGTTTAAACCAAAATAAAATTGTCCAATGTGCACTAATATACATGTATTGGAATATTTTGGAACACTTCACTGAATTATATGATTTTTATTTTCTTATTCAGCTGAAACCTATTTACTTTACATGTTCCAACTAACCCCAGAGGCCCATTTGACATTTGTAAGCTTACAGCACAAAAAAGGGACAACAGCATGACATACATGTACATCTATACATGTATTATACCTGGTTTTGTAGCTTGGTATAACTGTTTGTTATACTAAAAAAATGGGGAACTTAATTTATGATCTTCTCTGAGATAATAAAGCATTTGTAAAAGTGACAAAATTTACTCAGAAGGTGAAAAAACAAAAATTGCTTTCTAACTTCACGAGGCTTGGAGCATGTGTGCTGTTTTAAACGTGGTGGATGACAGTTGCTAATAGCAACAGCCTGAGGGTAGATTTGCATAAATATATTTATAGCCGTTAAAGAAAATTACAATGTTTCAACTAACCCCACTCTCCCCTATTACTTCTATAATGGTTTCCATTTCTCTGTGTCATGTTGATTTATTCCAGCTACTATTAGATCTCCAGACTATTTTAGTATTTATTTCTTCATTATCCCAAATATTTTAATGCAAACTGAAAACTAGAAGTAAATAGGACACGACTTGTCTGAATACACTAGACTGTCAAAGCCTCTAAACACTGTAATATTCTGATCACATCAACATTCTGCTATTAAATTGGTTAATATAAAACAGAGTTGCCATTTCACGTCCATGTACGTACATGTTGTTTGTAGTTTCTCTTCCCTGAGTCAATGTAGGTGGGAACTGTTAATCAGGTATTTCCTCTTAATGCATAATGCTTCTAAAAATTGATTTTGAGAATCTTGCCTCGGCCAATGAAGGGATTAATCTAAACTTAGGATTAGTAGATTGAAGTTTTGTTAATCCAAACGTGATGTCAAGTATTGACAGAATGGGCAAATCATCATTTTCTTGCTAATGAGCTCACCTCCTCATTTACAAAGTTGTCTAAATGCATGTCTACATTGTACATACATGTACAATGTACATGTACATTATGGAGTTGTAATCATAAATCTCTTTTATCTATTTAAGAGCTTGGCAGTGATTTACATGTATGTGTTGGATCGTTTACAAATTATTATTGCGCAACATACATGTAAATCACATTTTATATTTTTAAGAGGAATCCCCTGCAGAATATCTAACAATATTGCCAATTTGCGGTCTGTTGATTATTATAATTTCAAAGAAGTCATTATATATGTAACTTCAATATATTGTGTTCATCTAAAACCTTTACTGAAATGTACCTCTCAATTTTTAATCTGTTGTGTACTAAGAAAAATGATATACATGTACATGTATTTACAGGTGTCTTTGTTTCACTGTCTCTATTAAAAGTGAAGTGATTTGTAGTGACCATGCTTGACAATCACAATTCTTTGAAATGGCTTCATAATTAATAAACAGTATGCAACAGTTTAATATTTTCACAAATAAAAATCAGGGTAGACTTTTAAATACCTTGATATTTTGTATCATTGATTTTAATATTTTATGTCTGGTAGATTTCCTCTTTTAAAGGAAACCAATACCCAAGGAAATAATCACTTTCATAGGAAAGAGCATAATGAGAGGAGCAATTTAAAAAAGTTTCATCAAAATCGGTTATAAAATAAGAGAGTTATGGAAGTTTGAAAAGTCTCGCTTTACCTTCTATGGGGATCCTCAAATTGGCAATATCGGCTTCAAAATGGCCGATTTTATGGACAACTCTCCATTGGTTTTGTACATTTTCTTTCAAAATATGTCTTACCTCCTTCTGAGCTCAACATATGTTATGTGAAATATATTTTTTCCATGACATATTTTGAGCTCATAAGTAAATAAGACATATTTTGAAAGAAAATGGGGAAAATCTGAAAATTTGTGTACAAAACCAATGAAGAGTTGTCCATAAAATCAGCCATTTTGAAGCCGATGTTGCCAGTTTGAGGATCCCCATAGAAGGTAAAACAAGACTTTTCAAACTTCCATAACTTTCTTATTTTAAACCGATTTTGATGAAACTTTTTTTTAAAATTGCTCCTCTGCTTCAAGTGCTTTTTCTTAAAAATGATTATTTCCTTGGATATTGGTCCCCTTTAATAATTTGCAGAGAGCACTTTCATGAACTAGGTGTGTAGTACTTGCAGTTCGCCTGAGGAGAACTTTGTGTACACTTAAAGATAGAGCGTGATGAAAGCTTACACAAGAAATGTGTTCCCGAATGCATTGTTGGCAAACATTGATGTGCATCTTTGAGGCTGTTCACATTTTTAGGGCATATCATCTCGCGCTTTGAAAGTGGGATCTGGGGTTTTCTTTCATATGTACATGCAACACTTACATGTATAAGAGGTCCTCTTTATGTTTTTATTTTTTTCACTAACTTATTTGTTTTTGTATTGCTGTTTTTGATTTTCCTTTTTTTTTTTCCTTGCTGCTTTACAGACCGATATCATCAATTGATTACAATTTCCCCAACCAAAATGAATTCTGATACTATTATTAATGTCTACAGTATATTGGCTGTCTTTCTTGGTACAGAGTACACAATCACATATGATGTTCGTACATTTGCAAGACAAGAAACCATAAAAGTGCAGGGTCTACATGTACCCAGCACTCCTATACATGTAGGTATTGGTTTCAAAAGAGTAATACATGACACCATAGCTCAAGCTGATTTGCCCAAAAAATTCCAAAAAGAGAAAAATTTTAGGGCATTAATGTCTTTAAAATGTTGGTGTTTCTTATTTAAATCCATTAAAGCGTGAAAAGTAATTCATGAAATCACCAGATTTCTATTCCCCTTACATGTAAATTGCATCTTTCTAAAGGGTGCTACATATGTATGTATGTCACTTCGCGGAAACAAAATTGAGACAGATTTGCCCGCATGGCATTGCACTACATCTGTCTCCTCTGCTGTCTCCGCGACGATATTTTGGGCCACAGGAGACAGATCTATGCTGGCTAATCCGTCTTTGTACCACGTAACCTTTTATACGTGGGACAAAAGATTTCGTCGCGGAAAAAGAGGAGACAATGCCATGTTGGCAAATCTGTCTCAATTTTGTTTCCACGAAGTGAGATAGCACCCTAAAGCTACATGTATGTACATGTAGATTCCATACACTGAATAAAATTTCTAGCCATCCCAAATGCATTGTTGGCAAACACGATCATGCCTATTTATAGCATTGTGAAGTGGAAATATTTGTTTGGGTAAATCCCATGTTTTTGGACGTGACCTTTTTCATGTGCATTTAGCGCTTTAAATAATTCAAAAGTACATTGTGTTGAACTTTCATGTACTGGACATTGTAAATTATGCATGTCAGCCTATGTACATACAATGTACATGTACATCGAAAGATGTGTTTGTTTGTTTGTTTTTTAAACTTGTCCTTATGGAGACTGTCTTACAGTGCACTTTTCATAAAGTACGTGTATCTAGAAAATTTTTCAAACATGTACATTAACAGACTCTCAATGAAAATAAAATAGTATTATCATAGTCATCCAGGCTACTACAAAAAAGCATGCACACCCACATACATTTATTCAAAATTATGTACGCAGTAGAGTTGTAATAATTGTTTCTTTTGTCAGTATTTTTGCATTGTCATAGTTCCTGACATTGACAAGACCATTGAAGCATACATTGTACAGTAGCATCACTGTTCTTTTTTACAAAGTATATGTCGTGTTCCTGGCTTACAAAATGTTTTTTTTTTATACATGTATATTTTCCTTAAAAATAATTCACAAGTTTTATTTTGCAATCTATACAGCACGTAATGTACACAAAATGCCTTTCTTTTTTAATAATCTTTTGTTTGCAACAGTAGACAATTAGTCACAATTTTACAAATAAATAATACAATCATAAGTATTATTTTCACTTTGTTAAATACTGGTACTTCTGGATTAGAAAAAACAGCATGCAATCTACAATGTATTCCATTGTAATGTCATTCACCATTCTTTTTCATTCTTCCCTGTACATGTACATGTATGTCTTTGTACAGGACATGTATTACTTGTGTCAAATACTGGGGCACATCTAAATTTGAAAAAGTATGGTAACTGATGTTACAGTGGAATAGTCCAAAATTTACTGTTTGAATTGTGTTTATGGAATAATTTCCATTATCATAAAATGCATTCAAGACTACATGTAGTTCATATTTCATTTCTTAAATATAAATCAAATTTTTGTTACAAAGTGTGCTACATTTGTACAAAATAGCATGTGAAGAGTTAAAAAAAAATCACTAAGGCCTACTAGTCTCACCACTTGTGAAAGCAAAAGTAGGTTCGATCCCCGTAACCGGCACTTAATTTTCCTTGAGGAAGGCATTATTATACTGTATCTTAAGCTCTTTGAATAATAAGTGCTTGAATTTGTATTTTCATTCTATTTTTCTATTTTATTTGTACACCCATCCATATTCTAAAACAATTCTGTACTATCTTTTCCTTTTTGTTTCTACAATGTAGGGTTGTCTTTAAAGTTCTGGAAATATCACCCTTAGCTGCACTTATATTTTGTACAGTGCAGGGCACATACATAAATTTCTGAACACATTGTGGCCCTGACATATCAAGAAATGGACTACAATCTGGAAAAGTGTCAAATCTTTGAGTGCATCAGAGCACACATGATCTATTAAAAGTGAAGCCTTAAATCAATTAGGATTGATTTTTGTCTCCCTTCAAGGTTTTATTTTGTGCTAAAATATTTCTTATTGAATTTCTTAACATTCATCTGTTCACCTCAATGCCATCCAGGCGGATGTAATTTACTTTCTATTTTCTTTATTTATAACTCTTTGCTAACCATCGTCGATTTCAAGCATGAATGTAATTCAGTGATGCTAGTTTTCAGGCTATTGCCCATTTTCAGGCACTGACACCTTTCATTTTCAAACTCCCAGGCTTGTTTTTAAATAAATCGTATTATTTTTATTTATTTTTTTTATGGGGGGGGGGGGATATTTTGCTCAGACAATACTCATTTGATTTTAGTACATGTATTGTATTGTCCTTCTAGTTAAATAAGAGAAAGGACTAGAGAAAAGATATTTGAAGATATAATGACCGCATATTTGTTACCATGACAACACCATTAATCAATGATCTACTTCATTACACTTACTACATGTAGATCCTCCCTCCTCACATTTCTTATTTTATCTTTTGAATAGTGCATTAAGCATCACTTTCTTACATTAGTTATAGGATGGGGGGTTGGGTGTCTGGACACTTAACAAAAATGAAGTCTGGTTTTTTGTCTCAGAATTAAGCCAAAAATAAATGTTGAATACTTCTTATCATCATCAATATTTGTTCTTCACAATATTTTCTAACATCTAGTGCTAAAAAACTACAAAGACATTGCTGGTAAACCTTTTCAAATGATTGGTTAAAATTGAGTGTCTGGACACCCAATAACTGGGTATACAACTGTACATACATGTACTTCAATTCCGTTCTCTTTTTTTAATTTTTTTATTGAAATGGCAAGCAAATTTTGAATAACAAGTTTTACATACATTGTACATCTTGGGTTTAATACTGTAATGTATGCTCTCACTTCCATAAGCAAGGCATTAATAACCTACCGGTACTAGTACATGTATGTATTCCTTCTCTCTGCCTAGCGTTACATTGGTATGCATTAAATGCTGTTCACAATTATGCTGTTGTCATTCTTACAGCAAAATGAACTATTGCCTAGACAATGATTTTCACTAATAATTCTTAGTAAATGCATAACACCATAAGGTCTTTCTGCGTGGATAAGGTCTCTATGCGTATTGACCAGCAGGGAAAGTGCGGCTGCTGTTGGCCTGGCGGTGATGAAAAGCCATTGCGAAAATTATTTTTGTCCTGCTAAAGCAATGCTACAGTAAGTTGCGTTAGCCTTTCCCATCCATATTGACCATTAAAGCCATAGAATCGGCAGGGCCTGTATGTTTCTGTTGTGTCCATGCAATGGAGAGCGAGTTTGGATCTTTGTACATATGCTTCTGAACAAACTTTAATAGCACTTGTTGGAAATAATGAATGAATCTCTTCCGCTCAGATTGTGCTACACAAGGCACTCGGGCCGAACATTTAAAAAAATGCAATGATCCCACCAGACATTTCGCGGACCCCTTGTTTTACATGATGGTCAAACCTTTTCAAAACATCAGCAAAGAGAGATTCATCTCCATGTATAAACAAACAATGCTGTTCTTTTCATGATTATAATGCCTTTTTTTCTCTCCATCTTCTTCCCATCCCTACCACGACACAGTTCATCGTTTCTAGCCAAGAGAGTCACTATCGCCATCCCTCTCATTGCAGCTGTAATGGTTGTATTCTATCTGGGTACCCTGTTCAGAACAAGCTTTACAGATCCAGGAATATTACCCACTAATGATTTTATTGTATTTTTTCATGATACAGCTCACCGTTTCTAGCCAAGAGAGTCACTATCGCCATCCCTCTCATTGCAGCTGTAATGGTTGTATTCTATCTGGGTACCCTGTTCATAACAAGCTTCACAGATCCAGGTATACTACCCACTAATGATTTTATGGTATTTTTTTTTCATGATACAGCTCACCGTTTCTAGCCAAGAGAGTCACCATCGCCATCCCCCTCATTGCAGCTGTAATGGTTGTATTCTGTCTGGGTACCTTATTCAGAACAAGCTTCACAGATCCAGGAATACTGCCTAGGGGTACGGCCGCAGAGCTTGCTGATCTAGAAAGACAAATAGGTAAGGGTGCTCTCCTTTTGTTTTTTGTTATCTATTTGTGACGTTTTTATGATGGTTTCCTCTTGTTTTCCTGATTTTTTTTTTTATATAGATGTTATGGTTTTTTTTCTTCTCTTTCTCTTTTTCAATTATCATCCAATTTAAATTATTAATGGTTTTGGATAAATTTCCCTGTATTATTCACATTTTGAAAGGGGTTTGAAAAAGAGCGAGAGCCTTTTTCAGTAACAGTCTACATGTATTTTATTCAAATTTTACTACCAACCTCTTTGAACTCTTGAAACTAATTTCATGTGTAATATTCATCCAAGTTTTGGTTCAAATGTTCATCATTGTGTTTCTTTGTCTGTTATAATACGATTGAAATTTTTTACTAATTTTGAATTTCCCTGTCTTACTCCTATTATTTCTCGAGTGATAATTGATTTAGGCCTAGTTTGCTTCATTCAAATTTTATGCCAAATATTCTGTTAAACATTCCACTGTCCCCCCTCCAGTTTCCGTTCATGTATGTATTCACGATAGTGTGCCTTTAATTTAGAAGGCATGCAGTGTAGTCCATTTTATTCAAATGTTACCACCGATGGTGATAAAAACATTCTTGTTAATGACCTGGTATCTGTGCAATGTACTATATTTTGCGGTCGAAGTCTACATAGTAGTCACTTTCCCCTGCACAAGCCAGTTACAGTAGGAAGATAATCGGATGATTAATTTTCAGGCCACTCTTCTACACGTAAGTAAAACAACATCCACAGGCTAAAAGGAGTGTTGGTGTGCGTGCATTCTAATGACCAGACTGTCCACCTACAAAATGTAAATTATATACTGTAGGAGCAGACTGTATCATATTCATAATAAATTTTCTCATAGGATTTTTTTTTTCTTTCCATTTTAGCACAGTATTGGCCTTTTAAATGCACATAATTTGTAAAATATTGTTTTTTGTAACTTTTGACATTTACAAATGCAGGGAACATCCCGTGTTGGTATGAAATCGTGGCCTTGGCTTAATGGGAGAGTCTGCCCTGATACATGTATTTAGTTAGTATTTTAAATTAAACAAATTAAAAAGTAAAAAGAAAAATTAGAGGAGCTGATCAGTGAAGATTTAAAATCAGATGCGATAAATTCAGTAACAAATTGTTATTTATGAATTCAACCACAAATATATCGGATATTGTGTGCCATCATTTGCTGTTTTCGAAGCACTCTGATACAGATTTTTTTTCTTCATGAAGTGAAAATATTCAATTTACCTACCCCCGGTTTATCATATTATGTGTTTATACATAACCTCAGTGAAAAATATCAAATCCTTTATCAAGAACAATGAAGAGAAAATGATGGAAATTGCGAATGAAAGTTTCTTTCGAGAGTTGTCCATTCGTTTTCGTTTGATCAAATACAGCTTTGAAAAAAGATCATCTTAAGCCCCTTTCAGATTGGCACTCAAACAAGGGATGTCATCCGGAGGTTACCCTTTGTTCACCCCTTGTTGCCTCTAATCTGAAAGTGACCAGAAAAAGACACCCGGGTGTACTCGGCACGAACACAGGGTGAACACGAGGTAAGATTCACGCTAGAAGGTCTAGCACGTCCTGGAGTGACATCCTGTGTTCATCCACTGTTTACCTTGTTTTGGGGGCAATCTCAATTGCCTCCCTACGTACACGCACACCGAGTGCATCCTACATTTGAGTTGTGAACTGAAAGGGTGGCATTATCTTACCCTGTGTTTTGATAAGAATCACACTCCGTGTACGTTCCAGAGAGGGTCTGAGGTATCCTCCGGAGGTCGTTCCGTGTATGGCAGTTTAAAAGGGGCTTTAATTTCTGCATCCAAAATTCATCAAACCTTGACTTTTCTTTGAGTACTAGAGGCATTTTATCTGCATTTGCTTGTCTCCACCCAGGAGCAAATGGGTACTCAATACGTGTATATGTTTCAAAATGTATTTGGCTGCTTAGGCTTATTTTGGAGGATTAGAGCAAATGCTGGAATGCCATGAGTATAATGTTCAACATTAATTTACATGAGCGCTAAATTATTATTAGACCATTATTATTTATTTTCTCTTTCTACCATTTTTATCTGGTTTTGATATTAAAAGCAAAAATTGGGATAGACTTTCACTTTAACACTTGAATATACATGTATTTCTGCTGACGATCACAGCAAAAGACGTCCTGCATAATGTATTTGTAGGTGTGTATTTCAGCCTGTCTGCTTCAGTTCCTGGTTGAGAAACCTTCAAGAACTCACTTGTTCTGGTTGTGAAAAGAAAAGTGTTTTGGAACTTGTTGAATCTGCCCTTATGGTGTTCCATTTGTATCAAATGGAACTAATTATTGAGAACATCTCAAGTCTGTGCATTTTATCCTTGTTTTGTCTTATTTAGCCTTTTCCTCTCCTCTCTCCCATACCGTATTTATATTTTGTTATTGTTTGTTTTTTGCATTTGAAGACATATTTTTCATCATATATGTTTTTATATTTTGTACATATAAGCAAGGAGAACCTCCTTGATTAAGGTAGCACTGATCTTAAGCGTTCAGTGAATCAATTAATCGTTTTGAACATAAAAGAGCAAAATCTAATGTGTGGTGCTACAAATTAATAGCGCATGAAAAATATTAATCCCTCGTAAATGTTATTTTGACACCATTCTGTGTTGAAAGTTGTTCGGTCATTCGGTGTTGATGGTCTCAAATTTCCAATTGGTGCAAACTTGTATGGCCTGCGCATGTACCAACTGTAAATAATGTTACAATCCCTCTGTTTAATGGGGCAATTAAATATTAATGAGGTTAATATCGAAGTACACTTAAGAGGATTTCAAAGAACGTTGATTCTTCTGCTAAGATCGCGCTAGTGGCTAAAACCGATTAAGGAAAATGCTTTGCCTGGAAAAATCTAGATCTTGCACCTGCAAGTTGTAGACCTATGTCATTGCTTTTACAAATTGTTCTGTTTTGTTTTGTTTTTTTGTTTTTTTTTCTTTTCAAATGTACATTTATGTACATGTATGTTCTAGAAATACATGTAGTCAATATCTTGAGGAAATTGCAGGCCACTTTGGAATTTTCCTAATTTCAAACATTGTACATAATTTGTACATTGTAGAAGAAAAAAAACCCCTGAAAATGTATTTTCATTTATAGCATTTGGGAGTACCAGTAAATTTTAGGGTGTACATGTAGGTAGAAAATCATGAAAAAGTACTTGCTAAAAAACTGTCTGCACTACATGCGTGCGGTGCTCAGTATTTCTAATTTTGAACCCAGAAATTGTGCTACATGTATCATGCAAATGATCACAATCACATCAATTATATTTCTACATTTTTCTGTTTCACCTGTAGTAGTCAGGTAGTAAGGCATGAATTCCCCTGGATATTTGTTAAATCCAGATTTTAAGATTGATTGCACTGATATTTCCAGCTTTTTCGTTCTCTGAAAGCTCAGGCCATTTCCTATTTCTCGGGGCACCACTCCTACATTTGTAGGTTGGACAGGTGTTTTGCGGGTTCCTCAGAGTCGCATTTGCTCTTGCAAAATCGTTTCTATGACATTGATAAGTGAGCCTGGGGGAAAGAGATTTAGTTTTGATATTTGTATCATGCATAATCTATGAAAACTCAGCAATGCTCTTTGGGAATCACTACCCTAGCTTTACATGAGCTCCTTATGCCATTATAAGCGCCTCTAGTGACCCGAAAGCTAAAAATCACCATTACAATGTAAGTCGCAAAAAAAATTGAGCAAATGGCAGAAGTAGGTTTTTCTCTCTGGATAAAACACAAATGTCTTTGATAAAAGTCTGCTAACCTGATTTTTAACTTGATTAATACCCTTGTGAAGTACAAGTACATATATAAAAAAAAATAATGATTTTTTGGAATCTCTAGTTTAAAGTACATTCGTACACATGATTTCTGGTAAATAAATTATAAATGAAAATTCAAGTTGCTGGAAGTTCTTCAAAATTTATTTCCACAGAGCCCCCAAATCCAGATAACCCCCAGTACAGACCGCCCCCTAGAACAAGAGAAGTGACGATCCGAGGTCAAAAGGTCATCTTGAAGTATTGTTTTACCTGCAAGCTCTTCCGTCCCCCGCGGGTCTCTCATTGCAGCATGTGTGATAATTGTGTTGGTAAGTAGAGTTCTTTAAAGAAGAAGAAATCTGGTCTAGAATTATCAAAAGTTTAAAAGAAAGAGTCAATTTCTCTAAAGATGGGTTCAAAAATAAAAAAAAAAAAAGGATGAGAAATGAGGAAATGGTGACATTTTGAAATTTTACTTATTTAATAATAATACATTTCTTGACCAGCTCTCATGAATCAAATAAGTGAGTTGATGATGTCAATGTTGTGCAAATTTATACACATTTCATTTTGATTGTGCAAAGATGACATCATCAAGTCACTCATTTGATTCATTAGAATTGGACAAATGTTTTCCAAAAAAAAAATACGAATGTTCAAAATGTCACAACTTCCTTATTTCTTGTCCAATTTTCATTATATTTGCACCATTCTGGAGTGAAATTTTCAATCTTTCTTTTAAAATTATGATAACTCTAGACAAGAATTCCCCTTTAATTATCGACTGTATACAATATTTATCATTTTGTGGTATACCCTCACCCTCCTCTTCTCCTCCACTTCACCCCTTTTCTATCATCATCTTCTTTCTCCTCCGTTTTACGTGTAAGCTCAGATTTCATCCCTGAAAGGTACATTGAACATGTAGAAACTACAATGTACATTGCAGTAAATTGTAAACAGTGCTTGAGTTAACTTTACTTCGCTTCCTTTTTTTTTTTTTTTAATAATTTTTTTTCCTTGATATTTTTATCTGAGTTTCTTGTATCCCCTCCTACCTCCCACCTCTTTTTCCTCCTCCTACCTAATCTTGATCCCCATGCCCTCCAGCATTCCTCTCTTCCCTTTTCACAGTCTGTCAAGTCTTCCATCCCCAAGAAATTGAAAACAATTGCTACATGTACATTTTTTCCTTTCAGTTTCACAAAGCTGATATATAATGTGTACATGTATACACCCCTTTCCTCACTTTTCTCCCAACCCATTTCCTTTTGCCCTTTGCTTTGAACCCCTCCCCTCCCCTCCCCGTCCCTTTTAACTTCAGAGAGTGTGCTACAGTCAATTTTAATGTAATACATGTTTTAGCTCTTGTCTCTCTTTTCTTTCCCTTTCAGTTTTTCATCATAGAATATCACAATTCTCCCTCCTCCCTTTAAATCCACTGTCATTTCTCCATCCCCCTTTTTAAACCTTCCCCACTCCCCTCCCCCTCCATTCCTCCTCCAAGCCCTCCCACTTAAACCACCCCTCCATCTTTTTGCCCCCTTTCCCTCTAACTCTCCTCTTCATCTAGTCAAAATTTCCTCATACGCTGCACCTCCTTGTTCAATGATGAAGTGTCAATCACAAGTACTTTCCAGTTTTAAAAGCACTCAACTACTTATAATGTATGCATGTCAATCAGTTTCTACTTATTGCTTAATATCGTTGAATTAAATTACTTTCATTAGTAGTCAGATGTAGTTCAATTTCACATCAGTAGGACATGGTTATTAAAGGGGATCTAGTGTAGTGGGAAGGTCTGGGAAAGATGAAGATAATTATTGTGAGATTTCCTGTTATTTTCATGCTATTTGGGAAGAATATCATGATAAAAAACTCCACAAGAAAGGATTGCTCTCCAATTGCCCTAATAGTCATAATATGACCCAAAAGATACCCTAACAGCTGCATGTTTGGGTCCCGAACATTTTTGTGTTGCCCCACACATGCATTTCTGTGTAAGTGCATGTGACTCAAAGCTGAATTAGGTTTCTGAATTAGTTTCTTATATCATTTTGGTGATTCCAAAACCTCACTGCATAAAATATTGCTTAGCTGAACTGTTACCAACCTATCCAAATCACTTTTTAATAGACATTGCCTTTTATATTTATTCACCTCCCCCACTACATTAGATTCTCTTTAAAGAGGGTTCTCTTGCCTGGAATGTACTTCAAGTAATGTCCTTGTCCCCTATTCACAAGCATTACTTTAGAATTTAAAGATCCTTGATGTATTTGAAATGCACAATTTGTTTGCCTCCATGTACATGTGTAACCTGGATAAGTTTAGCAACCTACTGTACATCAGTCTTGAAGTTAATATGATTTCATAGAATCGGAGATTTAAAGCTAATCAAGAAAAGCATGGCGACCAGAACAATTATACCTAAATAATGGACGACTCAATAATCTCTTTCTTCCTGAGAAATAGAAAGTCATTTCGGAATAAATCATGAAAGTATGAAGAAACATTTCTAAAAATTTATTTCAAAAGCATTTATTTCTATCTGATATTCCTGTCACTCTGTTTACAGAACAATATCATGTTGTTTTTTGTTTTTTGCAGAAAATTTTGACCACCACTGTCCATGGGTGGGAAACTGTGTTGGCAAGAGGAATTACAGATATTTCTATCTCTTCTTGGTCTCAACTTGTATATTATCTATGTTTGTCTTTGCCTGCAATATTACTACACTTGTACTAGGTAAGTAAAAACAATAACAATAATGGCAATATATACGTAAATGTTTTATGCTGTTGGGATGTCTAAAAACAAGGAAATTATTAATTTAGTCCAACGGTAGAAAAACACGCAACTGCAGTGGAAAATCGGAGCCAGACAGCTGTGAAAAAAGTCACAGGCTGCCCGGAAGGGATTCGAACCCACAACCAGAGTTACTTTTGGTTCTTTTGTTGGAGACAATGAACAATTTCCTTGTCTTTAATAATGGTTTTGCTTTAAAAAAATTTTTTTTCGTCTGGACATGATTGAAATGCATTTAAGATCTCTGTTTTCTCATGGTAATAAACTGTAGGTTGTGCTCAATTCAGAGATTTATATTTATAGTTATCTTCACACGACCAGCCTTGCATGTAATGTAACCCCAAGTTAATTTCCATAGAAACACTCCAAGTTATCCTCGGAGTTAACTTGGAGTTAAGGCATGAGGATTCACTCAGAGTTTATGATCTCGAGAATTAGTTGAGAATTGAAACCCTGACAGATCTATGGGTTTAGGCATGAAACCTCAAGTGATCAGTGAAAGGTCAACTCTCATCTCTCACTGTTGGGTCTCATACGTAACCTCGAAAATTATATGCGCTTCGTGTGAACCTGAAACAGGGTTAGCCTACATGTACAAGGTTTTAATTCTTCAGGATAAGAAACCTCAAGAATTAAAACCCTGAAAGTCCTTCATGAACATAACTATAAAGTACAATTTGGAGGAATGTAGAATTTTTCAGTGAGTATGTTCTGGTGATTATGCGGTTTCCTGTTAGTCAAGCATTGGCAGTGTTTTGATGTTATCTATAAACATGAGTTTTCTAATTTGGATCCCACACTTTACTCATATACCTGTGTTCTTTTATAGCAAATTAAGAATGAGCTCTGTTCACTGAGGATACATTTTAATGATGTTTATGTGCAGTTTCTAGTGTTTGAAAATGCTCATCAGTGTTCATGAAACTGTATGCCAACCACTATTAGTATGTTTTAATGATGTCCCCTGCGAGAGATTTCCGCTGTCTGACAACCATTAAGGAACATGCGATTAATCTGTTTTCAGAAAAAAAATGAAAAAACTGTATGTTCCCAGTGGCATAGTTTAAGGATGTTGGATGTGAGATTTCTGCTTATGGAGCATGATCATCTATCCTCATACACAATTATAAAGAAAACTGACTGTATGTTAACCAACAGCAATATTTGGTGTCTAGAAAACATTTTTTTTTTAAAGTTACAACCCCCTTCCCCTTCAAGAAAGCTTGAAACTTGCTACATATACATTATATTAATCTAAAGTACACTGAATACTAGTAGGGAACTAAATTGTAAATAAATACCATTGAACAAGATCTTTGATATTTCTCCAAGACAGATGCACATTATAGTGTACTTGTATATTTTTAAATTTGTAGGCTTTTTATTTATGGTATAAGTTTTGCATTTTTGATTAAGTTTTAGATTAATGTGCTGCTTTGTTAAACAATTTAGCGCAATAATTTAAATGTACATGCTCAGTACAATGTAGCGAAATATGAAGAGCTTGCATGCAAAAGGGACTAAATCCACTTTTATAACTTCAGAGGAAATGGCATTTGTTTACCAGATTTTGTACACGCGTCTATAGAAAAGGGAAATTACAAAATGTATTTTCTTACAATTGCAATCAACATTTAAGAAAATCCTTTTGTTCAAAGACGGGTACATACCTGAAAAATTGCCTGATATCAATAAAAACTAAATTTTCATCAAAAGTGGATTTAGTCCCTTTTGCATATAAACTCTTATACATAATGCTTCTGTAATAGATTTTTGCAAAACAAGCAATCCTCTATTCACGACAACTGTGCTTGTATGTATTGATGGGGCCTTCAGAACACCAATTACTTTGGGAATTCGGAGATAATTCCTCAAATGCTCTACGAGGGCCAAGCGTGACGGAAATAAACATCTTTAGTTGTGAACCAAAATAGATTTGTTTTTGGATTTTCGAGTTAATGAATTTGAAGTATATGGCTTTGTGTCCTTCCAAGGAGAATAAATACAGATTGATCAGTTAGTACAAAAATAACTGGCTCTCTGTAATCATTAAATATCATCTGTTCTTATTTTTAGGGTATTTGATTTTATATTGGAATAGTTCTAACAATTTTCATATCATAGACAAGTTTACTGTGTACATGTGGAGTGCTTCAAGTACTTTTAAGATACCTTTATTATTTGTATGAATTTGATGTACATTATACTTGTCTTTCTTTTAATAACTTTTTTTTTCATCCACTATTTTATTGTCTGACTTGTATTTCATATGTGTACACATAACTTTCTCTATATCCGTCTCACTAATTTGTGTGTGCCCCTCACTGTTTTGTGCACTCTCTCTCTCTCTCTCTCTCTCTCCATCTGTAATCTATCTTCTTCTATTTTCTAACTCTCATATACATGTACATGTATTCTGTAATGTAATACAATGTTCATGCCAAAGTGCTTCAAAGTGAATGGCATTGCCCTGCTGGTAATGGTGGAACCAAATAGCTGTCTGTCAAACCAGTGTAGTTTGTGCAATTTGATACAGAACAAAATGAATCTTATGATGATTGGCTCTTGAACTCTACATCAACCGTTATTAATAAATAAATTTTCTTGTGTTGAGCGCTTTGAAGCAATACATATATACGTAAAAAGGGCACTAATTCCACAGAAAATGTTCACTTTAATGGTGAAAGTTTCAAATATCACTTAATAAGCACTCAAGTACATTGTATTCCTAAAAAGTAATCTTCATCTTCCAATATAGACAAATTCACAATTGCAACAAAATTGTGTATTTTTTTCCATCAACACAAAAAAAATTATTTTCTTGTGTTGAGCTCTGAAACAATGAGCGGTATACAAATATTGATTGTCATTATCATTATTATTATTATTATATTTCAAATCTCATATTAAAGTTATGTTTCACCCTCAATTTGCCAACTATAAATACTGTATTGATGTCTTTCTGAAAAAATGGAATTTAAATTTATTGCCACTGTATGAATGGAATTTACAAAATACAAGCAAGAAATTGGTAACGAAAATGATGATTTTGTATTTCTTTGCCTTGCCATATTTCAAATTTAAACAGTAATTATTCAGTACAATTTTAACGAAGCACAGTGTAATTCAAAACAGGCTCTGCCTATTTCCCCCAACAGTTCATTGTCATATTTCCTAGAATAACAACAAACAACTTACCTAACTCAACCGAAACCTTGAAAAAAGAAATCAAATTCTAATATTGTATGCTCAGTACATGATATGCTGTCATCATTGTCGTAAAATGGGATATCTGTTTTTCAAAAATTCTCAAGCTTATAGCCCTCGGGCATTATCTATTGGTTTGTAAGACTATATGGCATTCATTGATTATACTCTGCTGTTTTGATAAATTGAGACGTGTTTTCACACCTTTATGAAGTAAAATGTTATTGTACTGGATTCAAGTAAGTGAAGATTATGTGTGATTGAAAATTCTTAAGATGTTAATATTGTCTGTTCAGAACCTTAATACACATGTACATGTATTTCTAATTGTAAATTGTTAATTTGAATTTATAAGAAGATCTCCCATTTCCTTCAAACAAAAGTAATGATTGAAATAAAGATTATATATATTTTTAAGTGTGTCATGTCCAATGTAACCCTAACCTCCAACCCCCCCCCCCTAAAAAAAAAAAAAAAAAAAAAATAAAAATCACAATGTTAAGTACTGGAATATTGATCACTTTTCTTAACCTTCACAAAATTTTAGAAAAATATGTATATATTTTTTGCAACTTTATACAATGTATGTAACCCCCCCCCCCCCCCGAAAAAAAAAAAAACCTAAACAAATGCAAAACAAATATCTTAGAGTTTCATGGAATAGTATACATCTAAGCCCAGGAGACTTGACTAGAAAACCAATTTAGATTCATATTAAGAGTAATTTTGTTGGTCTTTTTATGCCTCCGCGACGAAGTCTCGCCGGAGGCATTATGTTTTCGGGTTGCCCGTCCGTCCGTACGTCCGTTCGTACGTCCGTACGTCCGTCCCACTTTCGTTCTCACGATAACTTAAGAACAGTTTAACAGATCATTTTCATTCTTGGTACATGTATACATACTGGGGTGACAATGATCTGATTAGATTTTGGGGTCACAAGGTCAAAGGTCAAAGGTCACAGAGGTCAATAAGTAGGTGAAAATAGCTCGTTCTCACAATAACTCAAGAACCGTTTCACGGATCATCTTCATTCTTGGTACATGTTTGCATACTGGGGTGACAATGAACTGATTAGATTTTGGGGTCATAAGGTCAAAGGTCACAGAGGTCAATAAATAGACCTGTGAAAATAGCTCGTTCTCACAATAACTCAAGAACCATTTCACTAATCATCTTCATACTTGGTAAATGTGTGCATACTGAAGTAACAATGATCTGATAAGATTTTTGGGTCACGAGGTCAAATGTCAAAGGTCACAGAGGTCAATAAATACGTGAAAATAGGTCATCTCATGATAACTCAAGAACTGTTTCATGGATCATCTTCATACTGATTAGATTGAGAATGTTTACAAGGTCAAAGGTCAAGGTCAAAGATGTCTTTGTATACATGTATACAAAGACATCTTTGTATACATGTAGGCCTAGGCCTATATGAAAATAGAATAGATGAATGTGCCATATATTTCTGATTTGGTAATGGCGGAGGCATAAATTTCGACCGTGCGCGGTCGAGGATTCATCTAGTTAATTTATTATTCAGGACCAGGAAGGTGTCAAAATGTACAGTAAATGCCTACATGTACTGTCCCCAGTTAAATGTCGCAGTAATGTAGGGGTGTGTTCAATGACCATTTTCATGAATCATGATACAAAACGCAATTACAAAACGCTGATATAAACAGAAACAAAGTCCCCATTCCCGGTCGTAAAGTAAACGTCCTTCAGATCTCCATTCAGATGAAAAATTTAAACGCCGAAAAAGATGTGTTTTGAATCACGATCAGCTTCGATTTTACAACCTTGAGCATTTTGAATGCATCCAAATGCGACACTGAACACAATTGAGTTTTCAAACGTCTTCAAATGTGCTCTCGCAGTGGAAGCTTCCAGGGCAAATGAAAAAAACGCAGTTGTTTGTCTTTCAGAGCGGGGAATTAAAGACGATGGACGTATGAGCTTTAAATTTTCTACACTGAACGGTGTGCCTCTGATCGCGTTTCTGTTCTGTGTTTTGTAATTGCGTTTTGTTTCATGATTCATGTTAGCGTTTAAATTTGAAAATGGACATTTAACACACCCTATTTAGAGCTCAGATTACAACACTTCAGATTACAAGTAGTGTCTTTTATAACCATAAGATCCTGATTAAAGTTGATCAATATAGTATACAGTGTCCAAAAATATCAAAAGGATATTCTGATTTCTTATAGTTCAGAGATAATGGTACGTACTGTCTAAAAAATAGCAAACAGATATTTTGATTTTTGTAAGGTTTAAAGTAGACAACTAGAGAGTCAAAACTGCTTTTAATTGCAACAAAACTCATACCACTGCAACAAAAAATGTTTACTGTTTCAGAATATCTAAACCCCTTGTCAATATCTGTTTTAGATCGGGAGTTATCACCTTTCAAAGAAGGGCACCCATTTTCAGGCTTCAGCGGTACCCCGCAAGGGCGTCGAGATTATGACGTCACAGCGTAGGCACCCGTACCGTGTCCAACTGTATGCACGTATCCTGTACTGTGCTATATCGCGTACATTGCACATTCTGATTCTTGAAAACTTTCTTTCTCTCTTCTCATCTCATATTGCTTCACCCCAGGCCCTACCTAACTGGTCAAAAGTGATATATCTTGCCGACTGTTCGTCTATCATTTTACTTCTCTTGTTTAATATATTGTTTTGTTTTGGACACCATGTAGTGCATCCATATGACACAATGTACAGTTTGTTGGGAAGACCTCTATTTATATGTAGGTTAAGACAGTCGTTTAATACTGCCCTATTAGAGAAGAATAACAAACTTGAGAGAACTTTTTTGAAATTGCCATGCTTTATTCTTACATGTAAAATGACATCAATGAGACGATAATTTCAAGAAACGGGAGGATGGACTTACATTTACATACGAGCAAGTCGAAGATAATGCGCATGTTACGAATGGGACATTTCAGAGCCTTTTTCTATCTATAAAATCTTTTAGAAGGTTAAGGGTACTATTTTCCTCATTCTCATGATAGTTTTCCAAGAGAGTAATACACTGATGGGAGATGACGACATATGACCTTTGACCTTTGATGCAATAGCATGAAATGTAGTGCGTTACGTATGGGACCAGAGGAATTTAAGTTTTTAAAGAAAAATTTTCAACTCCAAAACTCTCTGAAAGCATTTCCACTAATGTATTGAAGTTTGGTGTGATGAAAGGTCCAACCCTCTAGTTTACTTCTGTAAAGTTTGGAGTCGTAATGATTGTCACCTTTTTTGTAAGCCTTTGTTAAAGTTGGAGAGGACGTGTTACGTATGGGACAGTTACGTATGGGACAATTTGTCCCCATAGAGAATGCACACAATTTGATCCATAATTTCTAAAATCAAATTTGTTTCAAATATGGAAACAGCAAAAGATTTTTTTTTTCTTTTAAAATGTTGTATTGAAACATTAATAGGATTTTAAAAGAAATTGACAATCCCTACTCTTCATTCTTATGTTTTTCATTGTTTTATGATTTCTTCTGTATTCCATTGGTTTTAATTTTTCCATATTTCTCCATTATTACCAAATTTTTTGGTTTAAGAACTTTTCATGGACCAAGTATCATGGTAAACGAGCTTTATAAACTCCAGAAAATGTGAATAAATCACTTTTTGGAGCACTCTTAAATTTTTTTTTCCTTTCATTCACTTTGTACACAAACTTCCCCATTGACATTGTGTACAAATGTCCCATACGTAACAATAAACTATAAATTAAAAGGTTAATTAAATTTTCAAAACTTATAATGGTATTATACTGTCACACTGAATAAAATAGAACTTCCCAGAGTTGCAACAATTCAAGTGTTGCGTTCTGGGAAATAACTTAACAAAATGTCCTCGATTTGTTACGTATGGGACATTTCATGCCTGGACACGAGCTAATTTGCATATTTAATTTAATAGAATTCACCAATATTTTTTTACAAATTTTTTTTTTAATGATACAATGTACATGTAAAGCCCACCTCACTTTGGAGGAAAGTGTTATAATGTTTGATAAGAACATTCAAACAAGGAAATTCATGCTTTCCAAAGTTCTGGGTATTCCTCTGAATACTAAAATTAAAATTAACAGGGATTGTGAACCCCCTTGATCTCTGTATAAAGTCTAATTGTATCCATATCGCAATGACGTCACAGCGATCTTGCGATTATAAGCTAAATTGAACTTTACTCCAAATTAAAGGCTCGAATTGGAACAAATTTTTTATTACAGTGTTCCTGTACAACTTTTACCTCTCATAAGTTATGTTCAGCTGTACACATGTATGTCTCTTGTCAACCTAATCAAACTGATGTCGACGAAACTGTAGCATGATTTGAGTCCTGCATTGCAGATATATCCGAGTGGATGGGGAAGAATTTCCTTCAAATCAACCAGGCCAAGACAGAATTTATCGTCTTTGGTTCATCGCAACAGATGAAGAAAGTCACCATACCAGATCTGAAGGTTGGCGAGGTATCTGTCACTCGGGCTCCCAAAGTACGCTCTCTTGGTTTAACACTGGATTCCTAAATGTCTATGGAGCCTCAAATCTCAAGCTGCATCCGTTCCTGTGTTTACCATATTCGAAACATTCGTCGAATTCGGGACTACCTGACCCCACATGCCACGAAGCAGGCAGTCCATTCTCTAGTAACGTCACGACTGGACATGTACAATAGCACTTTAAATGGACTGCCCGAAAGTCAGATCAAACGACTGCAGAAGATTCAAAATTCTGCTGCACGTCTCATCACCAGATCTAGAGTATCCGCTCATATCACACCCGTTCTGAGGGATCTTCACTGGCTCCCTGTCAGGCAGAGAATAAAGTACAAGATACTTTCCATGGTGTTCAAACTAAGAACTAACAAAACACCTATGTACTTAGCAGATCTACTACAGGAGAAAAGATGTGCTAGACTTGGTCTCCGGTCAGGGAATAGCCATCAGTTCCAAGAAGCCAGAACGAAGCGGTCATGGGGCGACAGGTCTTTTCTTGCGTCTGCCCCACGTTTGTGGAATGCACTCCCTCCTGACATAAAGTCGAGTGGATCAGTAGCCATTTTCCACAAAAGCCTCAAAACCTATCTAATGAATGAAACATATGGCTAGTGGGCCTGTAGGAAAGGACCTGTTGACCTGCCAATTAAATTATCTGACTGTACAATTTTAATTTCATTTTTCATTTAATTTTGATATAATTATTAGTTGTATATTTTTGTATTTTGTAGATGTTAGTTTTGTATAAGTATCATGTTTCTGTGCGCCTTGGATGCCTCATTAGGCAGAGAAGTTGCGCTTTATAAATTTAGAATTATTATTATTATTATTAAGTTACTTTTGCATGTTTCAAAATGTCACATTTATTGCAGACTGCCATTTGTTCTAAAAATCGCATCGCAACAAATCGCACAGTGTGAGGCGGGCTTAAGGGGTCCATGTCCCACCCATGATTGAATCTCATCAATTTTGTTTTGATTTTCTATGAATTTTTGTAAATGTCCCATATGTAATGCTCTGTTTACCGATTATGCAAATTAGATGGCCCCAAATTTGCATATTAACAATTTTTTCTTAATGAAATTCCAAGGTTTGATATTTGTGATGCATCACATCAAAATCAGACACAAGTCGCCGAGCAACTTCAGCACAGTGTCAAGGAAATCATCAAAATAATAAAAAAATCTTATTTGGGAGGAAATATTTTTTTGATTTCCTGAATTTTCAATGTTTCTTGTACATGTATGCTCTGTAAAAAAAAAAATGAGTAGAAATTATTGGGGGAAAGCCTTGAAAAATGGATTGTTTTGTTGAAATCTTTAACCCTTTTCTGGCGACTTGTGTCTGATTTTGATATGATGAGTCACATTTGGGCTTTGATATTCTACCAAAAACTCCTTCATATTAAGACAATGATGAAATTTTGTCCTTTCAGGGGACATTATCTTGGACTTGCCCATACATCTTTCATTACAAATGTAAGATGAAATAGGAAAGGTTAATAAATAATTTTTACTTTCAACATTTGTAATTTCTGTGGTTTGGAATGTACACATATGTATCACAAGTGCTTTTAAATGCAGAATTGACAGGGAATTTATTTTAAAGAAATATGAGAAGATACTTTGTACATACACGTATACATGTAGTAATACAGGATATTCGTTTATAAAAAACATTTTGACCTTGAAATAAGTTTTCTATCACCTAAAAATGTAAACTGCATGAATGGATGGTAGGCCTATTGTTCCATTCCAAATCAGTTTTACAGACAAACATTAGATTTAAAAACATTAAATATCCAAGCAAATGTAACTCTGACAACCACACGATTTAAATGTGTTGTGATTTGGCACTTGTTGGCTCGAATTCAAAATAAGAAACAAAATATTGAGCAGTCTCATTGACTTTCCAAAGATTGACAAGCAATTCAGGATTAATTTTAGCCATTTCTTCTCAATTTGTAATTCCACAGGCTCAAGATTGGCTCTAAGTCTATGTACATGTACACCCACACACAATAAATCTTCAGATTAGGGGCACATGAAATCATATATCCGAATTTAAGTGCTTGCGTCTACATTTAGATTTTAAACGCATTGTGGGAAAATTAGTTGCATTTAAAAGGTCAACAAGCATTTGCAGAATTAACCGAATGGCTTAGAATTCTAAAATAGTACTAGCATAAAGGTTGTATCACCCGATGAATGCACTTATAAATACATTTATCTATAAAATCAATACATGATTTTAATGGACCTCGATTTCAAATGATTCGCGTACAAGTATAAACATCTTAATTGTAAATTAACAGTTCAGAGAATTTGTAACGAATGCTTGATTATATTTCCATTAAATATTACAGTCAAACAATCCAAAGAAAATAAATCCTTGTGAGGAAAGATGTATTTCTTCAAAATCGAATTACTGTCATAACATTATGCTGTGATATATTGCATTCTTTTGTGATCTAGAGATTGAATTTAGCATCTAGATCTAGTCTTATCCTCCCCTGGGGTAGTGCACACTCTGATGCGTAAACACCAGCGTTCATCATTCACTAGGCGGTGTTGCACTAGCTCGAGTTAGAAAATAGTGCTAATTCGTATATCGAGGGGGAAAAAAACCTGAAAAAAGAAACTTGAAGCTTTAGCCAAGGTTTTGCATTAGCGACCTGACTGTAAGGCGAACAAACAAGCCCGACATGTATTCTATTGCGCTGCTGGTAACTCTACACAGATGCATGATCGGATTGGGCTTATTTCGAGCTCGTCCTTCACCGCGCAATTTAGCGCACTATTTCGTACCAAAACTGCTGACGAGCCTGAGGTTTTTGTAAAAAGCCCAAGATGCCCTGCCTGGGATTTCATCCAAGTTAGAGAAAAAAATCCTAATATTTTCTGATCGGGCTAGTTCATCTGATCACAAATAGCGCGCTATTAAATAAGCTTGAGCTAGTGCAGAACTGCCTATTCTATTCCCTGCCACAATCCATAATATTATCTCATTCCGCTTTCACGCCTCAATAATAACACCACCTCACGTCACCAGGGAATCGTGGCATTATCGCCTTAACGTCCTTCGGCGGGTTTCGGTGCGACACGTGTGTTGAGGTTGGATGCATCCGTGAGCAGCTACAGATTCACAATGGAGTCAACAGTACATCATTATTATAGACCTGTGGGACTATTGGATGTCCTGCTCGTTTTTCACCATCAGAATTAATTTTCTTTTTGATTTGTGTTTCTTCGGTCAGGATAAATAGATCAAAAGAGATCTCTCTCTCCTTGCAAAAATTATTGTATTGAATAGATATTGTGAATGATTTTCATTTTAGGTTACTTCTTTAAGAAGAAAATTTTTCTCTGTATTAAAGTAACAAGGGGTACACGAACATGTTCCTTGCCTTTAATTCTTATGAGGTATATACGCACATGAGGATTAATGCCTTTTTATGATGTACAGTACATTGTACGTGTACAAAAAATTTTTTTTTTCTAAGTGGCACGAAAATTAAGTTCCCATTTTATTTTTTGCAAAGTTTGCTGTTAGACTTTAATAAAGAGGGGTCACTTTATTTGGCGCTCCTTTTAATCATATTACAATCTAATACTCTGCTCGTGCCAGTGACTGTGGTCTCACTCTTGCCGGCAAATTCATCCAAAACATTGCTTTACCTATGCACTTGGAGTTTATCAGCTTCAAACCATTACCACTAAAGAACACTATTATGAAACTGGTTTCTATTCTTTGTGTGATATTCTTACCATAACGAAAGGTGACTTCATTCGAAGCTCCATCTAACCTGTTATTGTCAATGCACTAGTATTTTATCAGCGGAGCGTTCCAGCTTCAAACCCAATTATTGCCACGGGCCATTGACCTCTCTATGAGATTGGTGAGCCGCGAGCGACGACGCACATTCAGTTTTTAGGATGTGACTTGATTGGATGTCTATTGCGCCCTCGGGGGTTCCGTGTGATGCAATTTCGTGGGTTCTCTGCCTGACTTCGGTTGCAGTGTGTGTGGGAAACACGAGACGGAGGTCTTAGCAACCCCAATCGCGTTTAGCGCCAGCCGAGTGTGTGAGGCCCCTAGGGAGTAGTCGTTGCTTTTTAGTGAAAGTCACACTTTAGAATAGGTGTGTTCACATGGTACCATTGAACTTTGTTCAATCCGTAGGTCCAATAAGGTGAAACCACCAGTGATGACCATCCATCCGTCAAGGTTATGATAAAACCCTGAAGATTTGTGTCTTGTCGTTACATAAACTATACACCCTTGAGTTTGTCCTCGGGGGAAAAAACCTCAAGTTAACGTCTGGGATAACTTTAGGTTAACTTTGGGTTTAGACTTGTCATGTGAACATAACCGAGGAGGTATAAGACATATGTGTCTGTAAAGGTAAAAGCAAAAAGAATTAATCTGTTTGAATAATGTAGGTGCATTCACACGTTGTCATTGAAGTTTGCCACAAATGTAGATTTGTAAATGGAGGTCCGAATTGGTAACTCCAAGACATGAAACCAATTGCAAGAGTGGTTACAATCCACACATCAATCTTCGCGATGAAACTCCAAAGATATGTTGTGGTTATAAGCTATAAAACCATAAGTATGTCTTCATGGGCAAAAACCTCAAATTAACCTCTGGGATAACTTCAAGTTACATTTTTGTAACTTGAGATTTAGACTTATCGTGTGAACATAACCAAGGAGGTTATTAGGGACGTCACTAATGTGTCTGTATGGTAATAGTGAGAAGAGATCTGTATCCATGATGTATATGTATCTATCAATGCTCTGTCCTTGCAATAGGTGTGAGTTTCAACACATGCCTGGTTTAATCGGACTGTTCTGGTATAGATTTACAAAATATGAATCATGAAAAAGTAAATGCTACTTCTTCTCAGCTAACATAGTGCTAAGACATTTAATTCCATCAAGCAATTCAGAGCAATTAGCTTGTTTTGAATTACGAGAAGTCTTCAATATTAAAGCTTCTGATAAAATGATGCTTTTCAATTATCAGTTGATACATTATTACAAACAATGTAAATCTTGAAATGGTTTATTTCTAACAAATACATTTTAAGTCTCCTGCCAGTATTTTTAATGTCAGTCCAAGTATGTTTTTACATTGAGAAATTAACCTTTTTTCTCTCTCTCTCTTTCTTTTTTCCCTTACTTCTGATTTCCTTTTATTTTCATCTTTCCTTCTTCTCTTTCCTCTCAATTTCTCTTATCTTATTTCCCTCTTCTCAAATCTTTTCCCTCCTTCACCCCCTCTCTCTCTCTTTCTCCTCTCCCTCTCTTTCTCTGTTTGTTTTTGATGTTTCAGTGAGCACGGAGCAGGGCGGTTTCTTAGAGGCGTTGAAGAACAAGCCGGCCAGATATCCTTTCCCCATCTTCCTTACACCACTAGGCAGATATCCTTCACACCATTACATTACATTGTATACGTGTGTCTTTGTGGCTTGTCTGTTGAAGATTGTTACATGTACATTTGCCATCCTTTATAAAATTCAGGGCTGTGAAATCTCCGATTTTACGCGGAATTTCGATTTTTTCCCTCAAACACCAATCTACATTTTCCGCGTTTTTTTTTTCCTTCCCGGATCGAGATCCAAAGTCGGAAACGCGCGCTTCAGAAAAGCGGTAAACTTCAGTTCTCAGCTCAGGCATAATTGTCCATAGAAAAGCATATAAACTTCGCACTGAAGTTAGCTAGTATTCTTGCGACGGAAAAAACCACCAAAATTTACCCTTTTTTCAGTAGCTTAATCATTCTCACATGCGCAAAAATTAGATTCTCTGGAAAATTGGAGAAATCATACTTGATAATGACCTTTTCTCTTTATCTCTCTCTCTCTTTGAAGAACTGTCTGCAGATTAGTAAGATTATTTATTAAAAAAAAAACTCTCTAAAAATAACAGTTTTGATACTTCCTTGCAATTTTGTGAAAACGTT
>CALNVZ010000218.1:6415417-6430307 GCA_940671915.1 Paracentrotus lividus
CCTGCTTGTCTTTTGGGGGTAAGTTGTCTAGGGGGTATAGCATGTACATGTACATTGTAGCTGTCCTGATACAATTTAAACAAAATGATTGGTCATTACAAGTTTAAATGTCGTGCTATTTAAGCAATTAAGTTTTATTTTCTATCTATTTATTTTTATTAATTTTTATTTTAATCCTTCAGGTCTCTTGACACCTATTTCATTTTTTTTAATAGGAAAAGTAAGTTGAATATTTAGTTACAGCCAGATAGTCCGCGGGCCGATAATCTGCTCCAATACCGAGTCACAATATCCTATGATCGCATTTTGCTCTCTGCCCTAACCCTAACCCTAACTCTAGGACAGCGGGTCACAATGACCCTGCTCGAAGGTGTAGATATCTATAGGCACTGTAAACTCTCAGCCCCGCGGACTATAGGGATGTCCCCGAGTATTTTGCATGATCGTATAAATTGCATTACTGTATTATAACTTTGTCCTCTCTTCTGATTTCTGAACGTTAGTTTAATAGACAGGAGGGGCGTTGTGACAGAAGAGTACACCAAGACACTCGTCCAGAGTAGCACCATGGCCTCAGCCCAGCCCTACATTCCAGTTCAGAGCGTCACAGTGGACGGCGCTTCATACCCTAGGGTAAGAATGACCTACGACCCCTTTGAATGATCCACCCACAAGTGTCATCGTGGGTGACATTGAGAAAAAGAGTATGAGCATGAGAGGATTTGGACAATTGTCAATTATAGTAGATATTAATATAGGTTCATCCTATCATAATCTTGAATTCTGCAAGTGATAGAAAATATTGAAATTATCAAAAGATATTTTCACAAATTTCACAAGTCGGTCTCTGAAAAAATGTTCACTACGAAAATATCACAAAAATCAGGATATTCCTGTTTAACATGTGCAAATGGCTATGGTTTTCACTAATCCTCATATCCAGCTACATGTATGTGAATGACATTTAAATTCAGATTACCGTTCATCTAGTAGATTTATCAGTTCAGAATGATTCTTAGACAAAGTCTCCTAAATTTTCCAATTCCATTTTTCACCAAATATCAAGATTGTAGAGGATTCCTCCAAATCTACATTACAAATGTTCATGTATGTTCAATGAGACATCGTAAATTAAACATCTACCAGGAATTGAAACAAACAGTTGATCCACACAAACAATGACATGTACATTAAAAAAATAATTTATCCTTTGGGCTCCACAGTGGAAAACAAGATACATACATGTATGTGTACTTTCCCATTAAGACAAGTTTAGAGCATGAGGCATATGGGGATTCAGATTTAGCTCTTTAGGAGAGGAAGGTACATTATTTTTAAATGCATCAGAATTAGCCCTACCACATATTTTATCCATTCAAAATCTATAAATGAACATGATTTGCTCTTGATAACATTCCATTTCAATGTCAACAAAGTAAATGCCCATTAGACTTTATGAAATATGTAGCAAAATATTCTCCCCTACTAAAATAAAAACAGGTTTCAGAATTAGCCTTTTAGGAGAAAAGTTTTTTTGGGGGGTTGGGGGGATGGGGAGGAGGAAGTGTCTTGCTGCAAAATCCATACAAGGCATATTATTTTTTTAGATATTTAGAATTAATTACATGTGCATTACGAATCCATAGATAAAAATAGAAGCTCCTTGAAAACATTTTATATCAATCTTTGGCATTCTACCTTATACAATGTTTTAAACTTATAAGTTTGTATCGCACTAGGTGTATCCTCTTCGTCCAATGTAGCACACATACATGTATATCCAAAGTCCCCCCGTAATAAAATTTATGTTCTGCATTGTACCAGCCCAGTGTTGTAGTACTGTTGAACCTAGTTTTACAGAGAAGCCCTTCAAAACAAGAATTTTCGGGGACTGGGAACTGTATAGTAATAATGTTTGTGCATCATATACCCGGTACTTTGATTTTGTGATAGACACACGATACCCACTGTATGCTAGCCTGCACTGTGCATGATAAGAATCATTTGAATGATATCATGCAACAAGCTTAATCACCAACAAACAATACCATTTATCTTGCCTCATGTGGAAAAAAAAAAAAGGAAATTTTTTTTTTTAAAATTACAGTCATAATCTGTACATGTAACTCGTAAATTAAAGTTTGGAGCACTCTTCTTGTTTTGTCCCGTTGTATTCTGAGCCCGCATATATGCGGTCTGAAGAAACATAGAACATTCCTCTTGTCGACCGTTTATTTTACTCATAATTGCATAAACATATTAAGACCTTATGTAATTTACATTATCTGTCATTGATTTATTTAAAACTGTCTTTGTTTCACCTTTAAACGAAAAAAAATTCTTGCAAGCATGCTTGACAACCACGATTCATTAGTTTTTGTACAAAGTTCTCAGTATACAACGGGTTAAACATATGACCATTAATTTGTGCTTGAAAGAACACAAAACATCTTTCAAAGCATATTGAACTATATGAATATAATTAATAAAGAATTATTTTTACGATGGATTTATTCCTCCCAAAAAGTAAATACATGTACACCATCAAATAAACTGTAGTACTTGTACAGTATTGTAAAGGGCCTCCAAAGGAAATTAAAATAGTAATTTGTGTGCAGCTAGATCCAAAAGTATATTTTATACCCTTATGGGTCACTACTTGAGAAGTTAAAACTTAAAGAATGAAATGGTTGACGTCTTCCAGGTACATGTATATAAGGCTTTGTCTGGACTCGCATGTGATATCTTCCAAATATAAATCAGAATTCCTTCTTTTTTTCTTTTTTTTTACCTGTGAGGCCCTTTAAGTAAAATAAGCATTTTTACTACCATGTCATGTTTAGTAGATCTGTATGTTCCCTCATCCTAACCCTTTGATTTCTCCCCCTTTGTTTATTATTTCTGTACCTTTAGCAACCCATGCCTGAAAACTCAGAATCCACCAATGAAAAGCTGCCTACCGTAGCCTTTAACAACAGCCACTGACCAATCAGATACCCTGTTTCATACCAGCATCTTATGTTCCAGTATGTATGTTTCCCTCCTTGTGTAATGATAATAGAGGATTTTCACTGGAAGACGGAGGACGTAGTGTAGAATGTTAGCATATGGAAGGCGAACTTTGCAAAATAGCTCTAAACCCCAAACCTCTGCATGCAGTATAGTACTGCGGACACAGGGTCTTCGCGAGACAAAGGCTATAATAGCATTTGCGATTTTTGTGCAAAATCAAGCTGGGATTTTTCAATCCTAATTTTAGGAAATAGCGTTCTTTTTTATACTGAACACGGCATTGTGTTAGCAGCAAATCAGCTTACCGGTATTCCTTTTACTGTTACTAATGAAAGCACTATACGGATTGAATCCATCTTGCAACAAGTCTGAAAAGCCAAATGGACCAGCTGTGAGGTCGTCATTGACAACCGTTATTCAACATGATGAAAAAAAACCAAGGGTTTTGAGCTATTTTACAGCACTCGCTTTCCACATGCTAGCATTCAAGTTCAAGTTCAAGTTTATTCAAACCAATCAAAAACACAACATTTTAACAAATAATTGACAAAGATAGAACATGATGGGTTTTGGACCCCGGAGAAAGCAGAGCTTGTGATTCTTAACTATGTCCTCCTGTCTTCCAGTGAAAACCTGCTAATTACATGTCTTGTGTGCAGTATGGGGCTATGTCCAAAGTTTTTGGGGGCTGAGAGTAAAAATAGCACTCCTTCAATACAGTCCATTCCTGTTATAACGAGCACTGATACATCAAGGCAATGTGCAACCCTATGGCCCGTATTCTCAAAAGCCGCCTAACTTTAAGCCTAGCTTAAATCTCTGGTTTAACTATGGCTTGCTAAAAGTGATTCAATACCGAAAAGTAGATGTTCAATTCATCGTAATTGTTGGTAGTGAAACTGTTTAAAACTGCTTGGGAATGATAAGTACAAAAGTTTCCCTTACAATTAAATCATGATTCCAAAATTCAGTGAAGGTGGTAGGTACTTGCAACACAAACAGATTGTTTCCCTTTTAGCAAACCATAGTTAAACCACAGATTTAATCTAGACTTAAAGCTAGGCGGCTTTTGAGAATATGGGCCTTTGTTTTCAATAATGGGTGAATTAGCTTCTTCCTGAGTAAAGGGAGTGGACTGTAATACCCTTTTGGATTTGAGAAGGTGTTATGTTGTGCGATCCTCACTACGTTTGATTTGAGTGACTCTTGCACTGTACATACCATGTGAAGTGTCACCGCCATTGTGCTTCTGTAAGCTGTACTGTATTTGATTCCAGGCAAAGCCCTTTTTAAAATGACAGTGTTGCTGAGCTACAATGCAATGTCAGAGCTCACATACTGTGCGAATAGTGAGTTATGCGGTAAGTGTTGTTAACAACGAGGTACAAATGCACATAATGTCACTGTCATACATGGTCTGATGGCGCAACGTACAAGAAAAGAATGGAATGTGATTATCACGCTTAAGGAGTGCATGTCGCTTTTTGACATAGGTTAATATTTGTTAAACCGTGGTTAAAGGAAAACCAATACCCAAGGAAATAATCATTTTATAGGAAAGAGCACAATAAGAGGAGCAATTTAAAAAACGTTTGATCAAAATTTTGATAATAAAATAAGAGAGTTATGGAAGTTTGAAAAGTCTTGGTTTACTTTCTATGGGTATCCTCAAATTGGCAATATTGCTTCAAAATGGCTGATTTTATGTACAACTATCCATTCGTCTTTTGCACAAATTTTCAGATTTTCCTCATTTTATTTCAAAATATGTATTACTGCCATCTGAGCTCAACATAAGTCATGGGGAATTATGTTTAACATCACATATGTTGAGCTCAGAATGGGGTAAATTGTATTTCAAAAGATAATGGGGAAAATCTGAAAATTTGTGTACAAAACAAATAGAGAGTTGTCCATAAAGTCGGCCAGTTTTAAGCAATATTGCCAATTTGAGGATACCCATAGAAAGTAAACCAAGACTTTTCAAACTTCTATAACTTTTTTATTTTATCACCGATTTTGATGAGACTTTTTTTTAAATTGCTCCTCTTATTGTGCTCTTTCCTATAAAATGATTATTTCCTTGGGTATTGGTTTCCTTTAATGTCCTCTTTTTGTACATTTTATTGACGTTCATCATTAGCCTATCAAAGGTATCAAGATATTTTGAGCACGCACAGAGTTTTCTGATTGCTTTGACGGATAACCTCTGACGTTGAAAATTAATCTAAATGTAATAAGGACATGAACTGCTTTTTTAACAGATATATATATTTACCAATGTAAAAAATAAAATCAGCATGCATTTCTCAAGGGGGAGAAGTGCACAACAGGTAAACAATAGTATCATTATTTTCTTGAACGTTGTGCCTTTAGGCAGTGTGTGACAATGACGTTGGTGCTAATATTTCACATCAACATCATCTCCCAACGGACATAGCCCCACCCTGTTGCAACGTATTGCCTGTAAATCCTGATCACCCAGCCACACTTCCAAACCAACACAAGATCTTAGGATAATCAACACAATTTGGGGATTCTTTGTACTCTAATAGCAGAGTTCACTTCCTTATGCATAATAAATCTAGGCAACATGAATGAAGTATAACACGAGTTTTAGATGAGATGAGATAAAATTTGCTCCCGTGTCGGGATATAAAGGGGAGGAGTTGACCGGTGCGGGGGGGGGTGTTTCACAAAGGTTAAAGTAGACCTTTAAAACATCGCACTTTAATGTTAGTTTGTAGCCGTAATATTCTACGCATATCACTCCTCATTGGATTGACCATGCTCATGGGATGCGGGCCATTGTGAAATCTATCAATTAAATTGCACATCATAAAACAAGATGCGCGTAGAAGTTAAGTGCGACTTTAAGTCTACTTAACTCTTTGTGAAACACCCCCCAGGTCCCAATTGCAAAAATGCAGTTTTTATGTTTAAGCCAAATAAGATTTTGTTGTATCTACAATATAGGTATTTTGCTTGGTCCTCATTATAACAAGAGTGGACTGTATTTTATTTGGTCCATTGTTGGTCTTGTGTTGGTATTGTTAGTGTGGTTGGGGTATAATATGTTTATGATTTGTAGAGGACCTTTGCATTGTGATTTGCTACATATACCTGCATGTAAGTTGAAATTTTATGAACAGATAAGGAGGTACATTTTACAATGTACATCTAGATAAGGAGCATGTAAAGAGCATCATGAGATGCATGTAGATAAGCGTATAAGGATTTTAAAGGAGGAAGATGGAAAGTGTAAGATATTAAATAGGAACAGCTGATGAGGTACATTTACATTGTACACTGTACATTTAGATAAGGCTTCATGATACATGTTTGAGGACATAAATAGGGAACAGATACATGTAAGAATTAGAACAGGGTAGGTAAGGAACAGATAGGAGTGTAAGGTGATAAATAAAAAAGATAAGTAGAGTATAAGGGGATACATAGAAAAGGAATGGATGTATTAACCTGTTGGAGACGAGCTGATTTGGCTATAACACACATTTCCCATAGACCTCAGCCAGAATATATTCGGGCTCAGTCCCCAACGGGTTAGTAGCCAAAATATGGTAGGATGAAGGAGAATTGAATTAAACATCTCAACAATCATTGTGCAAGTGAAGATGACCATTACACAATCTTCATAATTTTGGGCTCATGCAATATTATGATTGAAATTTCCAAGGAAATAAAAGGGGAAGGATGCATAAGAAGTAAGACTAATCTTTGATAGCTCAGTCGGTAGAGCGATGGTCTCTTAACGGGAAGATCCCTGGTTTGAAACCAAGTTGATGCGCTAGTTCTGTTTGGTAAGGTATTAATCCCATATACTAAGTCCCTGGGATTGGACTTAAAGCTGTAGGCCCCCGGTTGCTTACTTATAAGACTTTGATTGCTTCCTTATCAATCAGGTAATATAAGCCAATCAATCAATCAATCAATCTTTATTTCAGTTAATATTGATTATTGTTGTCTTCACCTACAGCAAGCAATACCTAGATCCAGCCTTACAACCAGTTCATCTTCCGACAGTAGCATGTACGAGAGCTGCTCTGAAGACAGCCCCTTCCCCAGGCATCATCATCGCAACCACACCCGGCCTCCGCATCCCATCTCATTCCTCCAGCTCTCCGATCTCTCCACTACATCCTCCATACACAGCAATAAAGACTCTGCCCTCATCTCCCCGACCAACAGCAACGCTTCCACGCTCCGACTCTCCCTCGCGGTTAATTCGGTCAACTCCACGTCGTCCCCGCCTACACAGCAACACGAGATGCAGCCACTGCTTTCGGCGGGGCATAGCGAGGAGCAATGTGATGCGAGACCGGACGAGACTGTCCCTTGTTCGTCGCAGTCGTCTCCTGGGGCGACAACAACGTCTAGTCTCGATACCTTCCAAGGTCCAAGTGATTGCGGCATCTTAAAGTTGAGTTCGGTATAGCATGAGATGTAGCCCCTGTTCTTGGCAGGGTGCAGTGGAAGTGGCGGATTTCGTCGTTAACTTTTGATATTTAATAGACAAAATGCAGCGCCGGTCTCCACAAACTCTCAACTTGTCATGTAATACCCCCATTCATACTCCTGGGTAGTTCAGATCTTGAACAATTTTGTCATCTATATGCTCTATTTATCTGTTATCTATTTATCTTATCTACACTGCTGCTCAGCCGCCGATAGATGGCATGACCCCAAATTTGTATGGGCGAGAAAAATTGTTCAGATCAATGTAATGACTCTGTAATGTCTCTTGAATCCTTCGAAGGAGCTTCGTTAACGTTGGACCTCCCAGCTGAATGCTTGCGCAGTTCTAAATGGTTTGCGCAAGTGCTAATCTTGTGCGACTGACTTTGAAACTTCGCAGGACTCACGTCTGTATATCAATCACAATAGGGGTGCATTGAATATGCATAGCCCAGTGGGTTGATCTTTTGACCCTTGTGACGTGATCGCTACATTCTTTGTGTAAACGATTTTTCTCATCCGTAAAAATTTTGGGTTTTGCCATCTGTTACCATGGTAGGAAGATAATTATCGCGTATTGGGGAGATTGCTCTTAAAATACAATCGTTACCAATCTGAACTAACTCTTTTGAGTGTTTCATGAATAGTTATGCACGACCTAAAGTCACACTTAAATCTTAAGCAAATACTGTGTTTAAAGTTTGAGCTCATTGATAGACTTCCCAATAGCGCGCCTCCCCTGACCATGATCTGACCAATGAGGTGATGTGTTCGTATATCGCACGCAACTAGGAATCAAGGAGCGTCATGTGTAGCTCTTTGTGAAATATCCCCGAGATCCCAATCGGTCAATGATCTTAGAGCAATATAATGTTGTTGGTCTGTCGATCTGAGCTTTGTTTATAGGTTAAAATTATTGTCAAGTATTACAAAACATTTAGGCAGTACAGAGAATCTTTGTAACCCTTTAATTGATACACCGCAAAGTGCTTTACTGTCTGCTGAATCATTGTCAAATTTAAACCAAAGTATTAAACCATTACACACAAGTCTAAATACAATCTGTGCATTAAGCACACATTACTACACCCTGTACCTCCAATTTCAATCCAGGGTTAACGTTTTTATTGTTGATTTATGTCATAAGTGTAAACAATGGACTAAAATAGGATGTCAAATAATGCGTCTCGATCCTTTGTTCATGTTGTGACGACCGCGGAAGAGAGGTGTGCCTGTTTATAAGGATGAAAATGCATAACATTTATATTGCACCGTCTATCTATCTCTTTACCATGGCATACATGTATAACAAAATATTTTTATCATGGTTTAACGTATTGATAATGGAAGGTGTGGTTTATCAGATTTTTTACAAGTCTATCCTCTGCAAATTATGGAATATATTAACTCTTCACACGCTGAATATATTCTGAACGAAAAATAATGACAATTTTCTCTGAGTTCTGCTTTTCAAATGACAATTTTGATACTGGTACATGTAGCTTTAGTACAGACGTTACGTATGACCAGCAGCCATTTTTTACTTTCTCTTGTACAAAAATAGCTGAGAAAAACAATTATTATGATTGTTCAATTTAATTCTATGATTGTTCACAGATGCCTCTTCAGCATGGCAAGGGTTAATTGCTAATAACTTCAACATTCAGACACATTTTTAACAACTTATTTATTGATGTTTCAGTGCTGTCAAAGTTGATTTAAAAAAAAATTAAGTCAAATTCCCAATTCACATAGTTTTTTTGTTTTTTTTGTGATCTCCACCTTCAAACATCTACCGCTTTCATATTCTTTGTCCAAATTTATGTTGAATTTTTCACCAAAGCATGTTTCTGATTTTATACACTAAATGGTACATGTAATAGAAGAACAGACAAATAATACTAGGTATATGTAGGATTTTGTATTCTAGAAAAATCAAAACAGTCTGTAAACACGAAAGGTTAATAAAATGTAACAACTTTAATCTATTATTGTTTTTTGAGGAACATAATGTTTTTGTAATTAGTACTGAGTTTAATAATGTACATTAAAACATTTCAAGAATGTGTGTCTCTAATCTGTACTCTACCAAGACTTATTTCATGTAAATATAAAGAAGTTTTGAAGATTTAAATTTATATATATATTCCTGTATATTATATACATAGGTATAGAAACAAACCTATTTTGTATACAAGAATGAAGAGAAGAACAGAATTTACTTTTTTCAGTAAATGGTGTCACGTTCGCACTTTTCGATAGTAATCTGTACTGTTGTACACTACATGTACATGTACGTTGCCATAATGTGATATCCATGTATAATGTATACATGGGAAATTACAATGGTATGGTATGGATTTTTTGCTTATACATGTTCATGTTTCTGTTGATATATGTGTGCAGAGCTGCCAGCTACATGTAGCACAGATTTCTTACAAAATTGAGAAGACTACTAAAATGATTTTAGCACAAATTACCGAGATAAAGTTTAAATTTAGTGACTTTTTAATTGTATTTATTTGAAAATACTGATTTACTAATATACTCAGTCTGGAGCATACTTAAATGTATGTTTTGTAGAAGGTTGGCAACTCCAAATGTGATCATGCACTGTTATTCCTTTCAAATTATTATGTGTATTTTTGTTTTTCTAGATTAGTGTGCAATTGTAAGATATATTGCATTTTTACGTTGAATCAGTTGCCAATGTTGAAGCTCAGAATATATATATATTGTGCATTCCTTTTGCATGGCTGCAATCCAATATGTATTTCTGATCATGTAGTGTGTTAAAGAAAATTCATGGGGTAAATTTTATGATTCTAGTTTGAAAGTAAGTGAGGATTTTTTTGTTGGAACTAAATAAAATGATGTTATTCTCAAGTGATAGCTTTGATCCATTAGAAAGAGCCCACATTCTTTGCAAGCTTGGAAGCTTTCAGGGTGAATGCTTGATCACCATGGCAACATAGAGAGAAAATCCAAAATATCATAAGTTATAAAATGAAAGCTCTTTAAACTGTATATTGTGAGTGCATTTTTTTTTCTCTTATTCTTTTAAAAAACAAACAATATTTTCTGCACATTTTGTAGATGTAGAAATCAGTCTCTTCATGGCTACTAATGCGGATCACAATTTTAATAAGACAATGATTATGCTATTGGTCACATAAACATACAATATGTACTTGTACAGTAATATGGAATGAATACTGCCAAGGCTTATATTTAAGGGATGTAATTCCTCTTAAGTGAAATATATCTAACTGTTACATTGCAGAAACTAGAAGGTTCTCTTAGAATATGAAATTAACCAATTAACCAAGATTTTTTAACTCACAGTTGAACAGGGTATAGATGGTGAAATATGTATCACTCTTTTACACAAAAAGAAGAAGGAAGGATTCCAAGGTACTATACATTTGAATGTTAAAATGAAAGGAATTCAATTGCCAATGAAGGTTTGATAGTGAATGGAAAAAGAAAAGATATTGCACAAAATCAAGTAAACTATCAACCTTGTTGTACACTGTATTAGAGGAGATGTTTTCTGCACTTAAAAATTCCTTATTTTGATCAATAATCATGGATCTAAAGATTATGATTACTTCTCCAACGTTTTTATAATTCTTGGATCCTGATATCGGGTACTTTTGAATATTACAAATTGGTTGTATCTCATGAAAACATTGCATGAAAAGGTATGTTTAACTCAATAAAAAAACCATGCAATCTCCTATTTCTTGTGTAAAAATTTGCGATGGATATTATAATTATTGATTTATTTGCAATTATTAAGATGTGACTAAGGTTCATGTATGCTTTTGCAATTGCATTTTTGTCCTTAACGTTTTTGTCCATAACATTTTTTTATTCAAATTGCAACATTTTTGCTAAAAAAAGGTTGTACCTTTTAAAAGGCAGAAGACAGAGCGCTGTGAGTGACTTTGTCATGCATGTACTGTTGCTGTGATCCGAGTAATTAGGAGTATTTATATTAGGTAGAGAAGTCATGTTTTTGAGCTGATTTGTATATATTGTTTCTTATTTTTTAAATGATGTTCATGGAAGGTTGTGAAACTCTCTGTGTTATAGGATATGATTTAATGCTCTTCTGGTTTAAACACATTTTTTTTTTTTTTTCAAACCGTCTTCACAAACATGAATTATCTGCAAGGTTATTGTGATATTGCTGCTAATTTGCAGATAGACTGCAATAGCAGCTAATATAATGAGTGTCAATAATGCAGTATTGAGGTTCCTTCTAATTCGTGACTATTTTGACGAGAGGACAACTGTTTATACCAGTTGCACGAATTCTACTTTCCTTTTTCTTTTTTTGTTTTGTTATGATACTCAGAAAATTGTAGCTGTGAGAGCCTGCAAGAAATAGTATAGATCTATAAGAGTTTTCTGATGATTATCTTTTATTATTCAGTGTAACCTTCACTTGGCAGGGGACAGACAAACATCTCTATATAATAAGCCTTTTGATAGCATTTCACAAAATCTTCTTCGGAACAAATTCACATAACATCATATGAAAAGGCTTCATTACATTGTATATCATTGACACGTTTAAAAATGATGTCAGCACAACTATGATTTAAGACAGTTTTCCTTTAAAAAAAAAGCTATCCTGAAATTTCCTGTGTCACAGCTGATTAAAAAATAATTGTAAAGCTCTTATTATATATCTTGTTCATCCAAACCTTTGGTTTTCTGTAAATCAAAATTTTGCCTTAAAAAATGATTTGCAGAATGTTGCATTGTACTCCAAAACATTGTTATGTCCTAGGCCATCATTATTGTAAGTTCATGAGCACTTGATCTATGCTGCCTTAGGAAAGTACTTGAAGAGATTTTTTTTTAATTATTATTATTATTTTTTTTTTTATCCCTAATATTTGATTGTGAATATAAACTGATTCTTTGGAAGCACAAATTGATTTAATTTTCACAATTTGGTATAAGTTATTCCAGAACATAATATTAACCCTCTCATTACCATTGTTGCCTTTTGGCACGATAGAACACTGGTGACAAGGGAAACTAATTTTACTGCTATTTGGCAAGAAAGTGCTCCCTCTTGTTGAGTTATGTACCGTTGGAAAGCTGGGAATTGTAGATTTCACTTGGATGCAAACACTAGGGGTATTGATTGACTTATCTTTTTGAAAATTTGAAATGAAGTGAGAGATTTCAGTTTTTTGGAAAAAGTGCTTGGTAATGAGAAGCTTAACATCAGTTAATAAAAGATTATTTTAACCTTGGGTAGATAGTTAGTAGTTAATTGTATTCATCTTAAAGCAGCATTTATATTTGATAAATTTCTGTAGCTCTCTTGTCTCATTTCATTGAATGCTGTATACAGATATTTCATTAGAGTTGCCTTTCGGGGTTATAATCTACTTCCTGGCATTCTTGCTGTTGGAAAGTATGATTAAAGATAAAGGAAAAGGTGGAAATTATTCTATACTCAAATATTTCAGATATATACAAATCTACTTTAAATGTACGTTGTTTTAATGACAGTGAATTGTAATTATCCTTTCTACATATCGTCTGGAAGAATCAAGGATTCTTGAATGGGTTTAATACAGCTTGTTATTCTGAGAGGTTGACGCTCTGAAAATATCAGATTCATGGATAAAAAATTTAAGGTGTGTTAATCTAAACATAAAATACATATAGCTGTAACAGACGAACCAACCTTATTTCATATTTTAATTTTAAATTGGCAAATCTTCCTTTCCCTTCAAATGAATGAATATACTTTCATTTTCGGAAAATCAGAAATTCAGTATATCAAATTCTATTTTTTTTTCTTTTTCCCGGAAATAGCAAGCTTTGGATTATACATGTAGCTACAATTGTTCAAATAAATGAACCCTATATAAATGTAACTATTATTATTATTATTATTATTATTTCATTTTTCATCAATAAACATCCAGGTAAAGGGCATTTTTGTGTTTTGATGAACAAACCTTCAGATTAATGAAGCTTCGGAAGAATTAGCAACCCCTATAGATTGTTTTTTGTTTCATATACGTTTTGTTTTATTTAAATAGTTGTGGCGCTGTCTGTCTTTGTAGAAACCCTTTTTTGGATCATGTATTGACACCTATTGCAATTTGACTCTATGTGTCACTGAGAACACGTTTAATGCAATTTTGTAATTTTCTTTCTTTAATTCTATGATCTTGTATTGAAATTTGTGAGAATAAAGTGAGACTACCAAATTTATTATCTTTCTAATTCGGTGTGTAAAGAAGTTATTTGTTGTGTCTTTTACACCTGCGACCCGTAGCACAAAGATTTGTGATCATATGCATATTTAGAAGAATGTTTCTAATTGGTCACTGGACAGTAGTTTGAAAAAAAGCACATACAACAATGTATTAAATTGCCGTCATTTTCAGAGTCTGTTTACGTTACATCTTAAATTTATAAATTCCTGTGTGGTGAGAGAGTCCTGATACAGAAATTGAAATATCCGAGTGTTCTGACTGAGTAAAAATTGAATTAAAAAAAAAAAAAAAAAAAACAATCTCAAAAGTAAAGTCTAAAGGGGGGGGGGGTATTCACAATTTCAAGCTCGTTGATGTTCTCATAGCTGAGAAGACAAATTGTTTGTTTTGTTTGTTTGTTCGTTTTTTGTTTGTTTGTTTTTGTTTTTTGTTTTCAATCTCTGCTCTGTCAGCCGTTGAATTTATTGATACATTATTTATATTTATATTAATTATATCGCCCTAATAACGCGGGTTTGTCTTACTAGACGCTAATTGTATCACCCCACCTCTCCCTCTCTATCTTACCACCCTCTTCCCATTGATTTATCTATATCTTCTAGATACAGAAAGATAAAGACTATACTTCAACTACCCCCTACCCAATCTCTCTTTCTCTCTCTCCTCTCTCTCTCCTCCCCTCTCTCTCTCTCTCTCTCTCTCTCTCTCTCTCTCTCTCTCTCTCTCTTCTCTCTCTCTCTCTCTCCTCTGTCTTTCTCTTTCTCTCTCTCTCTCCCTCTTTTTTCTCTATCTCTCTCTCTCTCTCTCTCCAATCATGATTGCTTCCTCTATCTTTCTTCAAGAAACCGAAATATAAAGACCTATACCCCTCTCACACACGCACTTCTCTCTCTCTCTCTCTCTCTCTCTCTCTCTCTCTCTCTCTGTCTCCTCCACCTCTTCTCTGCCAGCCTATCTCCCTCTTTTTCTCTCCCATCTCTTCTCTCTCTGCAATCATGGACCCAATCATGATTGTGTTTGATCGATCGGCTTGAACCCCTGTCACAATGGAGAGAAGGATATGCCTTTTACTGAAGTCGCATATTGTCTTGAAACTTTTTACATTATGTTTTCAAACACTTAAAGATAAATGCCTATACACCCCC
>CALNVZ010000218.1:6430327-6447042 GCA_940671915.1 Paracentrotus lividus
CACTCTCCCTCTTTTCTCTCCTATCTCTTCTCTCTCTCCAATCATGCGAGCGCCAATCATGATTGTGTTCAGTAAATCGACTTGAATCCCTGTTGCAATGGAGAGAAGGGTACAAGCCATTCATAGAGCTTACTAATCTAGTTTTGAAACTAGGGCTATTACATTTGATGTTTTCAAGGATTGAAAGATAAATGCCTATACCACCCCCCCCCCACTCCTTCTCTCTCTCCCCCTTTCTCTCTCTCTCTCTCTCTCTTGCTCTCTCTCTCTCTCTCTCTTAACCGCCTATTGCTTCCTCTATTTCTGTTCTAGATACTGAAAGATAATTAAGACCTATTCCTCCACTGCCCCTCCAAAAATCCTCTCTCTCTCTTCCTTCTCCTCCTCCTCCTCTCCACCTATACCACCCCATCTATCTGGGGTTTTTTTCTCCTATCTCCTCTTTATCTTCTCATAATTGTGTTTGATCAATCGACCTGAATCCCTGTTGCAGTGGAGAGAATGTTATGTCATTTATAGAGCTGATCAATCTAGTTTTCGTAAGTTTTTTTTAGAACATAAAACATATTGATGTTCAGAAATTGAAAGATAAAGGTTTACCTCCGACCCCTTCCCCATCCCTCTGACTACAACTATTAGTCCCCTGCATAATCATTCATTTGTACAATGTTGTAACTAAAATAAATTCAATAAAACACCATATCTTATTTAAGATATGCATTCATTTATTCACTTTATTTTACTTTTTTCTAATCATAAAAACATGAACAATATTTTGAATACATGTTAATACATATATAATAAGTGTTTAGATGGTGAAAAAGTATAGGGGGAATTATAGAAGCTAAGAGACTTATTGGGATGACCCCACAGTGTTTTCACAAAAAAAGATAATATATATTTTTAAAGTAAAATAATGTTCAATGATACCTGTCATAATTAGTGCTTTTTTCATAATCACACCCTTGACAGATTTATATTACATGTTCTCTAATTATTTTATACTCTCAAGAATAGATTACATAATGTTCATATCAATAAATTGAAGCCATTATAACTTCGCTATGCCTTTGAACAGCGGTGAGAAATATTTAAATCCAAATAGCTGCATTTGTTGAAATGGATAATCAGTATCAATAATATTATCCCTCCCGATGATTAAGTGCAAGAGCAAAGAATATAAAATATAAAAGTTTTGTTACAAGTTAGGTTATACAACTTACAAATATTATAATAATCGAATACTTTAGCTGCTATCAAGAGTAAAATACTCATGAAAAATAACAAATGATATTTAATCAGACTTATACACGTTTTAAAGTAACGCACAGAAAGACAAACAAGATGATATCAAAGCTAAACAGTTTTCACAATACCACATAAAGTATATACAATTTTTTTTTTTTTTTAGGGGGGTAGGGTTGTGCAAGCATTTTTTTCAAAGCCACATCTCAACGGGACAAGGGAAAATTCATTCAAAATTCCCATTTTTGTCATGATCCTCATTTATTGTTTTCACCTTATATCTGAAAGTGTGTATGAAAAGGGGAATAATGCAGACAAAAACTGTGACTGAGATGTAATCAGAATAATGATTCCTTATGATATAGTCAGCGGCGAGCATTTTGCTGTAAAGTTGTAAATGGAAGAACTCACATTGCCCACAACATCCAAATTTGGCAAAACATCATCAATAAATTATTATAAAAGATGTGAATTGATGCTTGCTCTATCAAAGATCTCAAAGTAGTCAGCAACATTTTTTATGTAATGAATATAAAAAATAATAACATCGTAGAAAATAAAGGCAGGCAAGAAATGTTGAATACCACGATATTGATGATCAGTACCCGATACAGACATCTTTGGCCCCCGATCCTGGTTTATGTCCTGAAAATGGTGAGAAAACACAGCGAATCGAATTGAATTGGATTTGGAATTTTTAGATAAGTAACAATATCTAGATGATCATGGTTGAATTTATTAGACATAATACCCTTCATATGTGCAAATTTTTAAACTGTTAATGGAAGTCCCTGTATACGTTATTTGAATAATAAAGGATGCATTAATATCAACCAGGGTAAGATCGGAAAACCTTTATAAGTGTAAGAAGAAGAAGAAGAAGTTATCATTATTTAAAAGTATTATTATAGGAATTACTATAGCGTCACAATTATTGAAAAGCCTTTCTTAATACGATATAATCATGAATTATGAATCATTTATTATTTATCATTTATTCATATATTAAGTAATCATAAACGCCATTTGTAATGTCCACCGTCATACGTAATATGTAACCTTGAAGAATCATTTTAGTTCATAATTATAAAAAACATCACTCCTACAGTATAGGCCTATTAAACATGCATTTTATTTTGGGATACGAAATATCTGAGAACATACATTTGGTGTTGTTTATTAGGTTTTGTTTTGTTTTGTTTTGTTTTTGTTTTTGTTTTGTTTTGTTTTTTTTTTGTGTTTTTTTTTGTGTTTTTTTTTTTGGTGTGTTTTTTTGGTGTGTTTTTTTTTTTGGGGGGGGGGGTGGGGGCACGTACCATGTTCTGTTTTGAGTCTAGTGCAGATATCATCATAAGCCGGTGTCCCAACCAGACGATCAAATGCATCATTCCACCAGGTCACGAACTCAGGATTGTGCTTCCGGGTCATCATCCCAGCTCCGTCCAAATAGCAATTATTCGCAAAATCGGTCGGTGTAAGGCGACGGAATCCGGCTTCGAGTTGCGGGAGTTTGATGGCAAAAGCTACATCAATCTAATGTTAAAAACATTACATTAAATTAACTCTTTAAATATATATATGATTATTCATGGATCGAGTATATCGCAAAGGTCGGTTAATTATTCTTTTTCTTCTTTTTTTTCCCGTACTTTTTCATTTTGGTCGAAAAATAAAAATCCATAGTTCGATATAAAAAAAACTTACAAATTTGTATATCAAGCTTAAAGCAGCCTTATTTTTCGTCCGTGAATAATGAATACAATTAGAGGTCAGAACCTAGTTCATCAAGCTTTCTCAAGAAGATAGCAATCGGGTAAATCCCCGGTGGAGTCAAACTTTAAGAATGGGACCTTCTGACTTTTAGCCAGCCGCTCGACATTTTGAGAGTGGAGAGAGGGTCATTATCATTCGGTTATATTATGCAGGGCTCGCTGGGACTAGAGTTCATAAGATCTGAAGTGGCGACCTTGGGTAAATAAGTTATTATTATTATTTTCAAGTTCAAGTGATTTTTATTTCTCATGTCATATCAACAGTTTACAAATTAATTCAATTGATACATGATAACGAATGAATAAATAAGTACGAAACAATCTGGCAAAGAACAAAATATTCATATACATAATATATAACATGATTCTAAATAATTTTACATTACATGAGAAATGAGGAACCCAAAAAGCATAGCTTGTAAATAAGGTCCCTCTGGGCTTAGATATAAAACAATTATTTTTGTTTGTTCAAGATAATTCAATATTTCCGAAATATGAGGTATTGCCTTGTAAAATAAAAAATGATAATCAAGAGAAAAATCAAGAAAAAGAAACACGACAACAACAAAATAAAAGTTAAAATAAAAAAAAATACTATGAGTATAAGGAGAAGACAAGAGGTATAGAAGTAAAGAGTGTTTCCACGTGTCATTATTAAAGTGGACTGGTAAAGACTTATTATCATGTACGAAACGAATCAGTGGGGTGTGTAGAACAACTTGCTTTTTATTTCGTGAAAAACGGACAACCTGAAGTGGAGTTAGAGGACATTATCTGTCCCCTCCCTGAAATCTTAAACATCAAGTAAAATTTGGAGGGGTTCTTGATGACGTCATAAGTGTGAGGGAAAGTTGCACAGCTTGAATGCTGCACTATGTATACAAGTGTTATACATGTATTGTAATGCATTACTTTTCATCCCTTTCCTTATTTCATTTATTGTTTTCCTCACTTTCCTTATGTTATTTATTGTTTCTCTATTTCCTGATGTAATCCGTTGTATCTCCTTCCATACCCATGGTGTTGATATTTCTGCTTTCCTTATGTTATTCATTGTTTTTCTCAATTTCCTTATGTTATCCATTGTTTTCATATCTTTCCTTATGTTATTCATTGTTTTTCTCACTTTCCTTATGTTACTCATTGTTCTTTTTTTTTTTACTTTCCTTATGTTATTCATTGTTTTTCTCACTTTCCTTATGTTATTCATTGTTTTTCTCACTTTCCTTATGTTATCCATTGTTTTTCTCATTTCTTTATGTTATTCATTGTTTTTTTTTCTATCTTTCCTTATGTTATTCATGGTTTTTCTCTCTTTCCTTATGTTATTTATTGTTTTTCTCACTTTCCTTATGTTATTCATTGTTTTTCTCACTTTCTTTATGTTATTCATTGTTTTTTCTCTCTTTCCTTATGTTATTCATTGTTTTTCTTTCTTTCCTTATGTTATTCATTGTTTTTCTCTCTTTCCTTATTTTATTCATTGTTTTTCTCTCTTTCCTTCGGTCATTCATTGTTTTTCTCACTTTCTTTATGTTATTCATTGTTTTTCTCGCTTTTCTTATGTTATTCATTGCTTTTCTCTCTTTCCTTATGTTATTCATATGTTTTTCTCTCTTTCCTTATGTTATTCATTGTTTTCTCTCTTTCCTAATGTTGTTCATTGTTTTTCTCTCTTTCCTTATGTTATTCATTGTTTTCTCTCTTTCCTTATGTTATTCATTGTTTTTTCTCTCTTTCCTTATGTTATTAATTGTTTTTCTTTATGTTATTTATTGTTTCTCTATTTTCCTAAACATAATTATTTGTTGTTTCTATTTTCTTATTCATTGATTTCTCTTTATTCCCAATTATGGTATTTATTGTTCTTTCTCGATTGTTTTATCTTTCTATAATGCATTATAGATACAGTAATAGACTTCCGGGTTTGCTCCTCACACTTATGACGTCATCAAATAGCCCTTAAAAATATCCACGGATCTTCCAATTGAACCTGATTGTATATACAATGATCAAAGCAGCATTTCTCGTGAACGCAATATGCTAAACGGATCAACTAAACTGTGTTCTGTTTCTCATGAACTAAACTTGATAATGCAATTTAATTCAACAAGATTGGCCTCTTCTTTAATATTCCACTTTAAGCAAAGTCACTCCCTCCTCTATTGAGCTATCTTACCTGCCCGCTTTGTAACGCTTGAATAAGCCCCATCCCACTCGGAAAATGATGAATAAGATTTGATGGAAGACTAGCACCCTGTATTATGAAAAGAAAGAAAGGGATAAAAATGTAATAGTTCATAGAAAAGCATTCACCAAAGCGTAAAATACAAACAAATAAAATACTAATTCATAGCTCGCCTCTATTATCAGGTAAAATAATATAGCCACCAAATTGAGGCCGACTATAATTGAATAAAACATGGGCGCCAAATGAATAAAGGGTTCAAAAGATTTTTTTTTAATGAACTGTCTTTTTGAGGCCAAATTGGTAACGAAAATTAGGGGGCGCCAACGAATAAAAATAGAAGTGGAAGCACCAAAACTTTAACAATTTTTTATCATGCTAACTTTGTAATCGGATGTCCAGTGATATATGAATTGCGACTAAAATCATGACGAGGGAAACCCTCTTTTTTTGTCCTTTTTTATTTATTATTTTTTTTTTATTATTATTATTATTTTTTTTTTTTTTAAGTTTTCATACCGTGATTCCATTAGCAGCATATCGAGCAAGGCAGTGTTCGTCTGATGCCCATCCGTCAATGAAGCCGACTTTGACCCCCGTCAGATCACGGTAATTGACAGTCGAATCATTGAGAGCATAGAGAGCGACATCCTTTCGCTTGACGAATGCCCGAGTGAAGTCGAATGTTAGACTCCGAGGGTACGTCTTGACCCAACCTGAATGATATACAAGGGTTGGGAGGAGGAGGGAGAGGGGGAGGGGAAGGATCACAAAGGCCAAAGTATAATTATGAAAAAATGTCATCCATGCCAGTGTTTGTTGAATGTCATCATCACAATCACCATCATCATCATCTTCGTCATCATCATCATCATCATCATCACCATTACCATAACCATCATCATCATTATTATCATCATCATCGTTGTCGTCGTCGGCTTCGTTATCATCAAGGATATTTACATCTCCAAACATAATCACTACCGCCATCATCATCCCCGCCTCCCAAACTTTTACCATCACTTTAAAAATATGGGGGACTAACTATATCGATCAGGATCATCTTATAACTTTTTCCATGATTATGTCAACATCAGTATCAACAAGATCATCATTCGCATCATCCTTATCATCATCATAATCACCATCATAATCACCATCACCACCACCACCACCACCATCACCACCACCACCACCACCACCACCACCACCACCACCACCACCAATTAACATTATTAGGCATATACCATCTTCAACTTCACCAACAACACCACTAGGCTACCTTTATTGTCATTATCACCATGATCATGATGATCGTTATTACAATTCGTCATCGTTAATCATCATCACCATCATCATCATCATCATCATAATCACCATCAATGTCATCATCACCATCCTTACCATCCTCATCCTCATCATCATCATCGTCACCATCATCATCATCATCATCATCATCATCATCACCATCACCATTGTTACCATCCTCATCATCATTATCATCATTACTATCATCATCATCACCATCATCATCATCATCATCATCTCCATTATCCCCACCACCATGATCCTCATCATTATTTTCACCACCAATATAAATCCAACAGAAGCCATCATCATACTCCCCAAATGGCAACTGGGAGACCAACTACAGACCAACTCCAGACTTGTTTGTTTGTTTGTTTGTTTGTTGGTTTGTTTATTTATTTATTTATTTATTTCAAGCTTACCTGTGCAGGCGTCGTACCAACCGGACATGAGACCTTCCCCTCCCCTGGCCTGCTGGCCTGGCTCAGAATCCCAACATCGCTGGTTAACATCCCACACAAGAACGCAGGTCTTATTTGCTAGTTCACAAACTGTGCTTAGGAAAAAAAAACAATTTCAAATAATATTCACTTAATAAAATAATCTTAAGAAAGGAGGCGAAGGTCGAGAATTTTTCAGTATGTAAAGTGCATGCAGCCTGGAGTCACTCAAAGACAAAAGTGTTCATTCGCGCGTCCACATTCTGAATATGGACTATAAATGGGGTAGGCCCCTATCACACAAAGTTATCAAATTTGCATCCCTATTCACTATCAGACTAGATAAAAATACCCTAAATAGTAGTGAAAGAGCGAACTGAAAACGCCCCGATTTTAATGAAAGCAGTGACTAAATTTGAAAAACACTTCGCCGACGACGCGCATGAGTAACAGGACCTTGTTGAAAAACAGTGTATTCTGAACTTGTAATCCTGTATAAAGATGTTTTAATAAAATAATAAATAAAAAAAAGTAACGCCTCATGTGTTGAGTCCCCCCCCCCCCGATTAGCAGGAAAAAACAAAACTGTCATGATTATGCAATATAAGGGAAGACAGACGGAAAATGAAAAAGAAAAGAAACATACATCTGAACTTTTATGTTATTATGGAACTAAGATCCATTATGTAGAGCCTAACTGTGCATTCATCACTTTCATTATCCTAAAAAATCTACCAGATGCCCCGCGTAATCGGAAACGTTATTTTCCAGATGTCACATTTCCATCAAGATTAAGAAACTTTTCATACAGGTGTAAAATTGCATGCATGTGAGAAAGAGAAATGGGGCAGACCAAAAATATTATCCGGTTTCCGGTATACTTGACGTCCAAATTTATAAAAGAGAGTGGAAAAGAGATAGAAACAGACAAAAGAAAAGAAGATAGCGAGAGAGACATTATGATCAGTTTTATCCGGATGTTTTTGGAAACCAGAAACCAGACTTATTTTTTCCCCCAGATGCTATCATTTCATTTGATCTTTTATCTCGCAGAATTAGACAGGTGAGGCATTGCGCGCAGGTGAAAAAGTTGACAGGCTGGTGTCGAAAATCAACATCACTTGCTTTCGAACATTATATAACAGCGAGAGGGGGGAGAAAGTGGTGGAATGTAAGCTAATGTATACAGGTATAACGACATAGAGATGGAGAGGGAGAGAGAGAGAAGGGTAAGGATAAACACACTCTTAAAAAAATGAAGGATGAAAAATAATATAGTATTTTTGGTCCACTGGGGTTAAATCAAGGAGATATTACAGACTGTAATATCTCCTTGGTTATATACGCGATTCCGGGTCAGTTACTGTCATATGCATTCATGTTACGGCATCAACGGACCTGGCCTCCGTAACCAGAATGGCGTATAGCTCCGATGAAGCCAGACTGTGTTAATTTTGTACCCTCGCTGTAAATGCGGTGAAAATCATGGTTAGTTGGAATAATTATCTGTATAAAACTTGATGACGATGAGAATATAACATAGAAATTAGAAACACGAACCCCCCCCCCCCCGAGTCCCCCTTTCTCTCTCTTTCTCTCTCACTCTTTATCTCTCTCTCTCTCTCCCTCTCTCTCTCCTTATCTCTACCATTAGCACAGGTATAACATTTTAGGCAGGTGAGGAGACTCAAAATCGAACAGTTAAGTTTTTGTTTTACTTACCTGCACTGACGACGTCCACATTGTATCCTTTAATCTGATAAGATTCTTCGTCCCTGAAAGATGGATAGAAAGGGTTAACCAATCCGACAGTCTCATTAAGGTGAGAAAATAGTGAATCGTTGTGGATTAGGAGGATGCCAGACAGGTGCGTCACACACAAAAAGACAGACAGAGAGGGGGAGGGAGAGACATGATTTCGAAAGGCATGCAAATAAGAATAATTATCAGGGGCGTATCCAGGGGGCGCAACAGGCGCGCGCCCCCCCCCCCCTATTGGCCGACAAAAAAAAAAAAAAAAAAAAAAAAAAGGAGGAGAAATAGGGAGAAAGAAGGAAAAAGGGAAAGAAAGAAGAAAAAGAAAGAAAAAGAAGGGAATAAGGCTCGACGCTTGTACAATTTTCGCCCAACTTTATTTCAATAAAAAGCCGAAATAGGCTTTATTTGTGTTCTAAACGACTCCAAACTAAGGCCTTTATGTGGGGAGGGCCCACGAGGCCGACTTTTCTCATATTGTATTTTGCAATAATTGCTCAAACGCCCTTTTTTTAAGAAAAAGAAATACATTAGTGACGAAAAGTAAAAATATTTAAAACTTAAAGTTTCAAAATTTCACAAAGAAAAGAGGCCTCTTGGACCCTCTGCCTCCTGGGCCCTCGGCCTCCTGGGAAACATAGGTTGGCCTCATGGGTTTATTAGAAAGTACCCCTTATTAATTCAAAAACTACTTTTTGAAACCCCCAAAATTTTTGGCTCGCGCTTCGCGCTCGCTGATGTCAAATCAAATGCACAATAATAACTCTATAATTTTACCTTAAAAAAATTCTAAACCCCAAATTTTCGGCTCGCGCTTCGCGCTCTCTGACACCAAAACAAATGCACAATAATAGTTCTAAATTTTACCTTTAAAAAAATTTTTAAACCCCAAATTTTCGGCCTCGCGGCTTTCGCGCTCGCTGATTACCAAATCATAATGCACAAATAATAACTCCAATTTTTACCTTTAAAAAATTTTCAGCTCGCGCTTCGCGCTCGCGGATACTAAATTGGGTCTATTATACACAATAATATCTACCATGTTTCTAGTACTAGAAATGCCCCCTTTATTTATTTCATATAACTTTAAAAACCTCAACATTTTCGACTCTTCGTTCGCGCTCGCGCAGATTCCAATTCAGAAGGGTATATAATGCACATCATAAATATGTTTCTACGCAACATACATTGTCTTAGGGTATAGAAAACTATGTAACTTTTGTGATAATTGAAAAAAAAAATGTGGAATTTCATGTACAATATGAATTAGCAAGGAACCCCCTCCCCCTTCCCCTGACGGCGATAAAAATTTCCTTGCGCCCCCCCCCCTATTGGGAAATCCTGGATACGCCCCTGATTATTATTAAAACTATAGTGATATTGGCTTATATTCGAAAGTATCCATCTCGTATACTCGTCGATACATTACACAGAATGTTAGGCTACTGATTTGGGTACATAAATTAAATTTGTTCCATTCAGTAGCCGTCACCTGGGTTGAGTGTGGCAATAGTAAATAAACGAGAAAATATCATGTTACATTATCTACAGTCTGTGTAGAAAAAAAATGGTGCAGTCGGGGGAAAAATTATTTAGGTGTGAAATCTTTTCAAATAATGTGTGTATGGAAACCAAATTAAAGCCAAAGAATTTGCCTTGCTGATGCGCTTTGTCTTCAGTAAAACAACTTTTGTGCGATGAGGAACAAATCGAAATCACACATTATTTTTCTGGAGCGCTGAATTCATGGTTATTATGCAAAACCTACACAAAGGCATGGGACGGCGTGCGAAAAATGGATTTTTCTTGCTTGTAGAAAACTCGTCATATCTCAAAAACAACAACAACAACAAAATGTGGTGAAAAAAATTGCAGAAGCAAGTATGATTTTCGCGTTTTATGACAATATCAAACAATACCTGGTTATGATTAATATTCATACTATAAAAAATATTTTCGACTTGTACCATTTTATTTGACATGGGCTGTATAGCAAAGAATTCAACCTTGTTACAAAATCGCTATTAATAAAAAAATAATAAAAAAGGGAAAATAAAAACACAGAAATGGTGATAATTTTTCTACGAAACTGAAAAAAGAAGAATAAATAAAAGCAATTCAATAATTAATCCCCCCTTGTTCAGCATTTGCGTCAAACAAAGTTTTCGGAATACAATAAGAAAATAGAAATATATAACTACTAGTATCCTGACGAGAGCAAGAAATAAGTATGATTATAAATACTTCAATTATAAAGAAGATCAGACTATAACAAAATAATAATTTAAGAAAAAAAAATAGCATGAGCAAAACTACACCAGCGTTCCAACTTTCAAGTATACAGATCATAAGGATAATTTACATGTATTTTGCAAAGAGTTCTTTCATGATCCTTCGAAAGTTCAGCATGTCCATAATCTTACCCCCCCAAAAAAAAAAAAAAAACGACATAAGTATGTATATATATACTGTATATATATATATATATATATATATGTATATATATATATAAATAATAAAAAAATCTTTCATAATTATGAAAACGGACATTTATTTTCTCTTATTTGGAAGAAAACAAAATTGCTTTTTATATAACTTTGTCTTAAATACAGGTGATCATTGTCATTATGAATCATCATTTTGAAATGTCTTTAAATAATTATTTCTGCTGCTTTTGGGGGTCATTTTAAATGTGACATAATGAAAAAAGTGAACAATTAAGGGAACTATTAAACAAAAAATAATGAAATATAAAAATAAAAATAAAAAGACAGTCGCGAGGGCTGCAGTTCGCGAAAGGCCGATATGAACACTTGACATGAACCATGCAAGGATTCTCCAACGGCCCTTCTCCAACGTGGTGGCGCGTCACGTGAAATCCAGTACCGACTGATCAAGATGCACTCTGAACATCTAGACATGTCGCAGAGTACCCATGATCCAGCCTACATGAACACACAAGTATGCACATCGACCGTGTACAGCTGCAGCCTCGAACCGCCAACAGTTTTTGTTTCATGAAAACTTATATACCACCCATTCATTGGTACTGATAACGCTATGGTTACATATCCACGATTTATTAATGTTAACATTATAATTGATTCTATAACACTACATGATCGGCATTAAAAACAGCATGATATTTTAGTATTATGACAGATCTTTAAATCCATGGGTGTTTATGAGGGAAACGTTTAAATCGAATATTAGGGCATTTTTTATAGTTAGAAATGGCAAAGATTCAGTTCTCAATCGATCATAACATCATATTTATGAATATTCAGACCGGTTAATTTGACGAGTAGTATAAAATGTAAGACTCTATAACTTGAAACTTATTCAATAACTATGATCTGTTTCTTTGGGCAAATCCAATCGAATGATATCAGCAGAAACGACTACAACGCTCAAATACATTATTTTTACACAGCATTATTAAAGCTATTCTTGTATTGTTCAGACTTATTAAATTTTGTAGTGCCCGACAAAAGCGGGGTTTGCGAATTGAGACTAGATGAGGCATTCACATCGTAAATGGCCTCCAATAATCAACTGATGCATCCCGGTATACATAATTATAATTGTGATGATTAAATAATAAATAATATGAACTGTGAGAGCGCCAAATGAAAGCACAATCGTTTGAAGAAATTATTATCGTTCCCATTAAATTGGGATCATACCGAGTAAAAAAAATAGAAATAAAAAAAATAAAAATAATAATAATATATATATAATATATATTCATAGAAGGAGGTCACGTGGTATGAAAACAGTGAACTGATTATAGGCCGATGTATAAATTCGATAACCGTTGCGTTGGGAAGCATTTCCATGCACAGCACACAAACATGACTTGACTCATGATCAACCACTCATTACAACATAATAGTATAGGCCATGGTATTAATATGAACATCAAGGTAAAAAAAAAAATGATAAAAAAGTATAGCTTCAAACTTCACTCTGATAATTAATATTCATATAAAATTTAGTCGCGTGGTGAATTGACATATTGATTATGTCTATCGATGGCGAGAAGCATTTTACATGCAGTATTTCGCTCTGCGCATAGCATACAGCAGCCATGGCAACGTGACGTCACACTTCGATTGTGCACGTTACGTGTGTTTGGGAGTGGTGAAATGTATCAATGTGGTGTTTTGATGAAGATAAAACTCATGGTTAGAGATTGTCAATACAATTTAATTCTTTATATAATGTGTAACAACAAAATAACAGCAATGATAATTCAGGGAGTAGGCCTATAGTCATTTAGCGTGCGTCAACGTTCTACAGCTAGCGCTTCCCAGAAAAAGCGCAACCCGAATGGTCAGTCATTTTCTCTATAAATGCAAGCAATTCAATGCAAGATACCAATATAACGATACGATTGATATACGAGGAAACTGATGTCCCCCAATAATTGCTTTTATCCCTGTCTTTGTTTGTTTTTCTTTTACTAAAATTAAAATACTCACAAATACTCCAAATTAACACCAATGTCTCCCACTGCAATCGTCCATGCTTTTTCTGGAAAAAAAAGAAGAAAAATTAATGATAATGATATTCTTATTTCATGATATCATAATGATTAATTACGCATTTAAGGGATTTGCAAGAATGTAATAACCTCGGTCATTGGATTCAGGATTTCATGAGAATTCAACCCTAATGCGACCAAAGACAGTAGTGCTGCCCTGTCAATCCCAGTCCCCCCCCCCCCAACAAAAAAAAGAGGGAAATATAATCAAAACCATCGTGATTTTGGCAATACCTATACGAAATTCCTAAAAACATATGAACTAGAATAGCAATGAACAATATTCATAAACTTGATAGCGTCCAAAGTGCTTTTAGGTAACTTTTTTTTTGCAAAAACAAACAAACAAAAACCAGACTTATTTGGGAATAAGAACACTCAGATGTAAAACCTATAGTAAATAATAAAGTCACGGTTCAATATCATAATCTAATTATTTCAGAATTTTACGATTTGTTAAAAAGGTAGATCGCATTGTTGTTGCTTTTTTTTGGGGGGGGGGGTGGCAGGGTACTCAAATCCAAACTTCAACATTGGAGGGAATGTGCTATTTTTTTTATTTTTTATTTTTTATTTTTTTAAATATATTTTAATGTTCTTAAATACAGCAATAAAATACAATGTTACCTCGAATAAGTATCAAACACTACACGAGTATCCATGTTTTAAAATATCAAGTCACTATTTGTTTTTTAGTATATTTTTTTGGCTTTTTAGGAGTCTGGTAAAAGAAAGTAGGAGACAACCAAAAATATTCCCCCAACACATCCTTAAATCTGACACGTTCTGGTTACAAATAGGTTTATTACAACAGATGATTTTATTTCTAATAAAAATATATATCTCTCGGCGACCTCCCTTGTGCATTTACACCATATGTTTGTATTCCCACACGTATCCATCGTTTACAATTATGATATATGAATTATGATCGCATATATTATAGTTTTATCACAAATGAATAGTATCCCCTTTTATTTATTACCCAAAAAATAAATAACTAGGTGACTTCTCCTGTGTATTTGTTTTGTTCGTTCACATCCATCCATACTTATGATATATTTTGATCGCAAATATTTCTCACGGAAACGAATAGACCCCTCACCCCGCGCCACTTTTTTCCTCTCTTTTTTTTTCTAACCCAATTAAATATTTAGGCGACTACTCATTGGGCATTTAGACCATGTGGGATGAGACCAAACGGGCATTAGTCAAAGTGGCTTTTATAGACCATTTGGAAATTTACCGCACAGACATCTACCCCGTCAATGATATGTGTATTCCGATCCCAACTAGGTTTATTAGATTAGTTGTTTTGAACATGACATTGAAAACCCGGTTAAGTGTCTGGTCGTTTATGAGATTCTAACAGCTGAACGCTCGGGGGTTATATAAGGCCGCCCTTGTCCCCCCCCCCCCATCAACAGTCGTTGACCTTTATTAATTCAACATTGACCCTGCTGACAGGTTACTCATAAAGTTATGAGGAATTTCCGAATTTGGTTTGGTAACGAAAGAATATTTGAGTAGGGGAGACCTGGGGCAATTGTAACAGTTTTTTCCAAATTTGACCTATCAGCTTTATTGAAGCTAAATACTTGCTTAAAACTAAATAAAATAAATAGCAATGATCTTAGTTACTATGAAAGGTTTGGGTTTAAGTAAACAAGTCATTTTGAAGCATTAAACATTTCAAAACAAGAGGTCAGAGTGTTACAAATTGCCCGCGAGGGGCAATTGTACAGACGTGCGGGGGCAATTTGTAAACGAAACTGATTGTACGTATTTGGTTGTTCGTTGTATCAAAGCTACTGCACTACTGCAAATTAAAACATATTTAACCCATAAACTAGATTATAATGAAATGACATGCTTTGACCATTTATTTAATATTTCCACTTGTTTAGTGATGAAAAGAGGACAAAGTTAATGATAGTTTTTTTTTTTTTATTATTTATTTATTTTTTCTAGTTGTTGTGGTTACCTTTAGTGTAGAGCCCCTCTATTAGATATTACATTAATTCATATTTTGGTTATTTATCGTTTTGTACATACACATCCATAAGTCTTTTATCACTGAAAATGTGTGTATGACTTACTGTTAGGCTTAGCTTTTGTACTATAACGCATTCTTGCAACATAAGTGATACTGGTATTGGAGATACATGATAAAGAGATGGGGAGGGGAGAGTTGGTAGGGGGGAGACGGGGAAGATGAAGTAAAAAATTAAGGCTTTTTTTTTCTCTTTTTTTTTTTTTTTGTAAATCAATCTCAAATTTACGGCCACTTTTTCTTCATAGGATTAATCAATTGTCTTTGCTTTTAACGGGAAACGTTTGGACATATATTTTCAGGTATCATATTGAACAATTAATTTCTAATTTTTTTATGGGGTGCATCTCCTCTCTCTCTCCTTCTGTCTTTCTTTCTTTCTATGCTGTTCTTTTTTCATCGCACTTTATACTTCTCCTTTTCTTTTTTATTCTATGGGTGTTGCCTCCCCTCTCTGCTCTCTCTTCTCTTTCTGCCATCTCTTTCTTCTCTTTTTACTCTTTTACTTGATTTTGCATTTTTATATGATGCGGTTTTTTAATAGAAATACAGTCGGGGGGGGGGCTATTGTTTTTCCCCATTTTATATGGGACCCATTGGTAAATAGGCCTTTGGGTTTTCAATGGGCTATTGTCGTGTGTGGTCTTTTTATGCGTTTACCATGAACATCGAAGATAAACATATGAAATTATATCTATGTTAACTTAGTGTATGTGTATTCTGATGTTTGAGCTCATAGATAAGGTTACCTTTGGTCCTTGTAAAAAAAAGAAACTATAATTGATTATACACACAAAGTTATGAAGTTCTGAAGTTATCTAGTAAGTGATATAAATTATAAAAAAAAACAAAACAAGAATAACAAACTTGAGGCTCTGATTACAGTGAAACAAATGATAAACAAACTAAAGGCACTTTTTTCGGAAAATATCAATATTTCATTGCATTTCTAACAAAACGTATTAGACAGATATGTTCAAAGTTATTGAATTTTCATGTCTGAGATTATAGGTATGGTTACCTTTTGTTTTTGTAAAGCATAATAATCGACAATACATTCAAAGTTAAAAAGTTCTGATACTTGAGCTTATCAACGAGGCTTTTCTTTGCTATTTTTCTTTATATCCAAGTCTACTCCTATTTACAATCTTGGCATTAAAAGAACGTAATGGTCACTCTCTTCATATTTTTTACCTTTTTTCTTTTCCAGTAAAGTAATATAAATTATTTTTTAAAAAAACAACAACAAGAATAAAAACTTGAGGCTCTGGTATCTCACTTTGCGGAGACGTCTCCGCGATAGAATAGAAAATTTTGGTTTCACGACGGACAGAATGTATTAAAAACGTCTCCAATATCGCGGAGACGTCTCCGAGACGTCTCCGCCACAATTTATGAAAAAAATCCG
>CALNVZ010000218.1:6454169-6491711 GCA_940671915.1 Paracentrotus lividus
GACCGGCAGTTCATCACAGCTATGTGTAGGCTGTATATAGATGCCAGCTAGCACGAACTCTCTTGTTCCAACTTAGCACACTGAGAACTGAAACAACTGACCCGTGTAACTTCCATCCCCGGTCTCCCCTAACAAATTACTCAAAGATTAAAATCCTCCTCATAGAGACGTTTCCCATTGGAACACGTAGGCCTACAAGTGCTTTTGAGGACAGTCCCATGTTAGACCTATACACTTATATTTCGACAACATTATCTTTATTTACTTCTTTCTCGAGCATTTCTGAGTGAAAAATGAGAAAACAATAAAGCTGTCAGAATTGGAACATTTTACTCAGGAATGTATTTACTTTTTGATATAACCAAGGTCCATATTTGGGGCTTTTAGTCTGTGCCACTTACTTTAAATTAGATATGTTGCAAAATTTTTATTCCAATGTGAATGCTGATCATTGCTAAATGCCTGGTGTCTTGAACAAACGAATGTTATTTCCATGCATATCTAAGGCCATCATGAGTTCGTGGGTTAACCTATCTTAACATACTCGTAACATATAATTTACAGCTTTTATTTCACTTTTCTAACTTTCTTCGTGTTTCCCCCATATATCAAAGTCGTTGTTAAAACCAACTTATATTATTCAACGTAAACTGTTTTGATGGAAATGTATAATAAATCATATTTACGTAAATACATGTTCAGTTTGCTTTAAAGTTGACACTGTTAGACTGAACATATTTCGTGAAAATATTTCATTGTTTTATGTATAGACAGATGTTCTACATTACACACAGCAGTTTTCTTCCTCCTTTTCTTTTTCGTTTTATATATATATAAGAGACACAGAGAGAGAGATAATTCAATGTTAAGAAATTATTAATTGACTTCATTGATTTTCAAATTGAATATTCAAGGTCATAACGCACCGGCTAACTATTATGAATTGGATACTCATTTCCCAACTCTCTTGAAATTGGTAAATTGCTATTTCGTCTAAACCCACTTTGACTCTTTGCCCGCTGGGTCACATCCCACATGGTCTAATTTCATTTCGTCTACAACCAAGGTCTAATTACCTTTTGGTATTTACCATTTACCACTTTGCCTAATTCCAATTTCGTCTAATGTCCATTTCGTCTAATATCCACTTGGTCTAACACATCTTGGTCAATTCCTGTAACAAACTGGTAATAGACCAAAGGTTCATTTGGGAAATATACGAAATTTCAATTAGACGAATTGGCTATCAGAAGAATTGGCAATTAGACCAACTGGTCAATAAACCAAGAGAGAATCAGACCAGGTATATGTTAGACCAAATGGAAGCTAGACCAAATTATTAGCAGTCCGATAACAATGATCATAAAAATCAAATGAACAGACTAGAGTCGTATAAAACGGGTGTTTCCATTACCTGCTACCCTGCTACACTTCCAATTTCTGCTATACACCTTTTTCAATTTGGACTTGACCATTTATCCCGTTTCTGTGATTGGCTATTTTGCTCATGAATATATATATCGCCACCTTCCTGATAAATGTATTTGCATAAGAAAGAATGTAATTTTGTGTGCGTGTACTCTGTGTGGCGATAAACGTCACGCGAAAAAATACGATACGAACTCGTAGGATTTTTACTGCCAAAATCCTTGATCTGTAAACGCTTTTTCTTCTCTTTATTCTATATTTATTTATCATTTTCATCATTATCTGTTAATAATAAGGGCCGTCTAGATGCTTTCGATCGTTCTTAAATGTTGTGATTTCGGAGACGTACATATGGTACTACAAAATACCAAGGTTTGTTGTCTGAAAGACGACAGCGCCAGTAGGCAGCGTCACGAGCTCTTCATTTGAAAGTCGTGAGTTCAAATCCGAAAACCGACGGATTTTTTTTCTTCTTCTCTTCTTCTTCTTCTTTTGAGTTTGATTTTCTGACAGTCATTGACTGTCATTCACTTATTGAAAAACAGAAACAACCTAAAAATAAGATTATTTTTTTTTTTCTAAAGATAATCAGTGTAGCCTAAAGTGGCAGATACAAGATTTTCTTTAGAGAGTTAGCCCTATGGGAACCCACTATTATTTTCTAACACCCCCCTCCCCCCCCAAAAAAAAAAAAAAAAAGAAGAAAGAAAGATTATTAAAAAAAAAATAAAAAAAAAAAAAATAGTTCACCACCATTTCTACTTTCCAGTGGATTTTTTTTTTTTTTTTTTTGGACACTCAAGTTTAAAAAGGTCACAAGTTCACCACATTACGACATTTCTCATAAAAAAGCCATTTATTTATATACTAATAATAATTATTATTATTGTAATTATTCATATCATTACACTCATACTATAGTAATTATTCAACTTTGTTATGACTATCGTATATTTTTTAATTTTTTTCTTTTTCTTTGGAGTGCAATCAATAATCAATTAATTATGCCTCGGCTCAAATCTGAATGGCTCGAACTGTTCTTTAAACGTGTGATAACGAGAATAAAAAAAAAAACGTGTGTAATTACATATTAGTTGAGCTTCTTGACATTGCATGCACATGAGGCCTCATCATTTTCATCTTTACCTCTTCTGTAGTCTAGAATACAAAATAACTAGGCCTATAGCGGAACCCGTGGAAATCCACAGGTGTTTGAAAGAAAAGTTATGTTGTTGTATGTTTCCTTTTTATTTATATTTAATGTTGCTGCAGCAGAAAACTAAAGAAGGAAAAAAAGGAAAAAAAAAAAAAATTGCTCCGAGGAATTGAACTCAAAACCTTCGCGCTTGGCAGACAATGACGCAACTGACTGCGCGTCGCTTCTCAGACAACAAACCTTGGTATTTTGTAGTACTATATGTACGTCTCCCGAAATCAACATTTAAGAACGATCGAAAGCATCTAGACGGCCCTTATTATTAACAGATAATGATGAAAATGATAAATATAGAAATAAAGAGAAAAGCGTTTACAGATCAAGGATTTGGCAGTAAAAATCCTACGCAGTACGTATCGTATCATTTTTCGCGTGACGTTTATCGCCACACAGAGTACACGCCACAAAATTACATTCCTTCTTATGCAAATACATTTATCAGGAAAAAAAGGTGGCGATATACATATATTCATGAGCAAAAATACTCAATCACAGGAAACGGGATAAATGGTCGAGTCCAAATTGAAAAAGGTGTATAGCAGAAATTGGAAGTATAGCAGGGTAGCAGGTAATGGAAACACCCGTATAAAACGCTTCCCCTAGTTTGGTTTGGCAATGCAAATACAGTGTGTCCCATAAAAAGCGAAACCCGAATAGTTGATCTTTTTGTCTCGGTGAAAGCAAGTAGGCCTATTTAAAGAAATATAAAGCGCATCATATCAAAGTTTATATTTTCTACTTTCTTTTGACACCATATACAAAATGAGCCACTATTATGGATGAACAAGAGGATTTCGAAATTCAATTATCAAAACCGATTTTCGCAAATCAGAGCAAGTTGGACTAAGAATAGATTTTAAATCGGTGATCCGCCACCTTAGAGCAATTCATGGTCCTGTCAGTAAAGGTGTCCCAGACCTTATAGATCTGTTCCGCTGTCTTGGTCACCCCATAAACAGTCATGGTTTCATTACTTTTCAATGAACACGCGTCCACTCTTCCTCCCCACGTCTTAAAACCTTGATGTCCTACAGGCTCAACATCTAACCTTTTCGCGAGGATTCCCTGAAAGGCATCCGCGACACCAATAAGAGGCGTCCCCAGGGCTGCCCGGTACATAGCTGGCACCACATCGGTGGATAGGATATACCCTCTGCCACTGCAATACGTTGGATAGTATCGCCCGCTGTATAGCTTATCCGACACTTGAAATTGTTTAATACTTGCTCTCTTCTCACGTTTTATAGGCAATCTTTCATTTCCGTATATCTTCGATCCGAGGTAAAACTTTTCTCGAGCCTGTCCCCTATTTCGGAGTTTCTCCAAGAATCGAACGATACTCTCAAAATTGACGAAAACGTCTGCCTCGCCTTTATACACATACCGCGCATGCGCGCAGTTTTGGGTGATCCATTTTAAAGCTGTAATCACCTTAAGGGTACGGTTCGCAAAGGAATCAACGAAATCTCCTTGAAGAATGTCCTGAAATTGTGAATCTTCAGTATTGATAGAACTTTGATTTATGGCATGTGTTTGCTTTCCTAGAATAAAGAAAACTTTAATGATCCGTCCGTCGATCGATCTACCCGAACCCCAAGTTTTACGGATAGCCTTCCGGATTTCCGAATCATCCGGATGAGAATTGATAAACGCAACCATGAAAATATGGCGTTTCTTTTGTCGCGAATGGAAACAAGAGTTTGAATGATCAACACGCAGTTGCAAGACTTCTTCCAAGTAAGGTTTATTGTTGACATCCTGCGGGAGAACTAGATCTAAATCTGGATCCATGCAATTCTGGAGAACAGTGAGGTTACTTATTTGTTTCGCAACCGCGGTCATAGTATCCGGGTTATCCGGTGCAGCTGCTGTGGCTATGCGATCAACTGAGCATGGTTTTGAGTGCATGAGCGTCGTGGTGAATACCTGGTCGTTGTTTATCAATATCCAGTTGTGGTCTCTGGCAACTAAACCAGTTAGAACATCCGCAAAGTTGAACAAGTCATAAGTAAGAGAAGACTTGTAAACGTCTCTAGCTGCAGCAATGCTCATTACGTAACCAGCGCTTGACAAGCAAAATGGCGGATAGATCGATTCATTGAAATGCTTTTCTGATATGTACTCCGGACTAGCCGGGTTACGAATAGGAATCTGGTCTCTTTGGATATTTCCAATCAATACTTTGGCTCTATTACCATAGTGGTTACCGTGGTTCTTTAAAACTTTTACTAGTCGCCTGTAGTTCACAAATATGTTATCGGTGACAAAGAGGACATAACCGACATATCGACAGTGCTTCTGCATCCATTGGATACCTAGCAATACAGTCAAACTGTTCCGGACCCCCCTCTCATCTTTAAACGTCCCCTTCAAAATATCCCCGTACTTGGCAACCTCCTCGTCAGATCTGATACCGTCATCGCGGCTCCTGGATCGTGGAGGCTCACTCATGACGAAGATCGTCAAGACGTTCTCATGGTCAGCCGTGGTCGTATTCGCCCACGAGTTCCTGATCGTGTTACGGCGATCGATGCCATCCGATGTAGATGTCGAGATCACAAAGGTTATGACGAAGACATCCTTGTCTCTACAACCAGATGGTAGAGTATGATTGACTTGTAGGAGAGATGTTAAATCCCTCTTAGACATTGCAGCCAAGTTCAGTCTTCTTTTCTGCCCAAGAGGTCGATGAGACTTCAGAAGATAATGCGATGGTAGCAAGGCGACGACGAGCACATTGATGACTGCGATCAGTATCAGAATCAGGAGACGTCCCTTCCTCGCATTCATGATGATGGACATCATTGTCATCCTGTCGTGAGTTTCGTGGTGACAAGTTTTACAGGAAGCATCAGAGATATCAAATTTCAAGTCTTAAAGTGATAGAATTGATGATATACTTTCCTCGGCTCTCAGAACTATAGACTTTTATAGCTGCAAGAATGTTAGATGAGAAAAGAAGAAGACCCTGTCGTTTAAAACTCTGTCAACATCCTCAATGTTCCCTTTATTGCAACATGATGGTGATGGTGACGACGATGATGATAATGATGATGATGATGACAGTTATCGTGGTGATGGTGGTAGTGATGATACTGGTGTTGATGAGGCCTCTTTTAATAGCACCGGTATCCGCCTCTGCTGAACACTAACGACGATCACTCTGCACGAAACTATTTTCACAAAATTTAGTATTGATAGTCATAAGAGTTTCTTTGAAATCATTCTCCTTATAACTGATAGTTGCTTTGTCTTGCAACTTATTTTATGTCGACATAAAAGTTGAAAGTACATTGGTTTTGCCTCGAAGCTCCTGACAAATGCATGACGCTATTCCAAATAAACTTCCGAATGTTGGTTTTCTGAAACAAAACTGAATTACTGGAGAGTTTCTGAGAGAGGAGTACGAGAAAAATGAAATATTCAACCAAATTGACCAAAAAAACATCCAACGACCATAAACTATAATCGATACGTTAAATGACCTTGTAATCACGCATTGTATATTTCGAGTTTTTATTTAATTTAAAACAGCAGCTGTGTACTATTTCAGTAAGATCGATTTTGTGTCTATTTTGCAATCTGGCTAGACTAGGCATATTAATATGCAAGGCATGAATTAGACCACAAGTGATACAAAATCATAAAACAACAAAAGTGATCTAGTGGCGAATGCAACGAGGGTGTATAATCATGAAAAGGGTTTCTTCACTCTTGAAATAAGAGGTAAAAACTCTCGTTTGAGTGTTAAGCCCTTCCATCTTCATGTTAATTTTGACAACATTTAAAAAAAATTTCTTTTAATATTTTTCACACGCCTGTTGCCAATTGTTCAGACAACCAAAATAACGATTACTAGACATATTGAGATATGTCACCATTTCATCAAACAGAACTCAAAATTTCCGGCATTCTCAAATTAAAAAAGGTATCTAAATCCCAAATAAATTTGCAGACTGAGCCCATAGGCAAATGATATAGATCTTTATACAAGGGGACAGACCTAGGAATGGCTGATCTGATTTTCAGCATAGGCATTGACCCAACCATTTGGAGAAGTACAATAATATGCACATCGCATACCCACTATATAGGCCTACCTCAAATAAAATTATAGAAGTGGAAAATAAATTTGCATACTTTTCAGGAACGCACGCATGATGGCGCTAATCATTTTAGCATTACATTGAGATATTGAAAAACTTTGTCTTGATGACGAGGCCTATACTAGGACAGTTTTGTCGTAACAAACATCTAATTACACATAGAAACAACTGTGTACGGCGCCACCTACATGACTTTGTATTACCAAGGATTGTTTTTTAGATTTAAAGCAGGGGTGCTTCTCTATACAGAGCATCCCAAAAAGAACTATTAACTATTCAAATGGCTACCAAATAAAAAGATATATGGTTCTTTGGGGAAAGGTTTATATATAGGCCTACAATGATATAGATAAAGCTCATATCCTCAACTATCATTATGACACAAAAAATTCCAAACATAACGCATGCGTCAGTGAGCATTGCCTACTTTTGTAGAGGACACAAAATATAGCCTGCGCAAGAATTCGCTATTCATTTGTCACCTGGTTATGGGCCGCCATAAGGAATCAAAATCAACAATGGAATAAATCGACGAACAAAGACAAAAATAAACTGAAGTCAAAACTAAAAATCAATGATATGAAAACAAAACGGTGAAACATTACATTTTTTTGCATAATATTGATTGTTTATTTCTGACTTTTACACAAAATACATATAAAACTCCCCCCCCCCCCCAAAAAAAAAAAAAAAAAAAAAATTTATTTGGTAGCTATTTCAAAGGGGCGTAGTTCTTTTGAGGACACACGGTATACATGTACAGCTTATTCTACAAAGCTACAGTTGTCTCATAATAATCTCCGCCATGAGACTTGTCATGAGACCGATTTGAGGTCAGTTTGTGATGGGTTTGAGACAGATTTGAGACGGGTTTGATACGTCTTGTCTCAAGAGTCGCGGGGAAAATAAACTTGTTTTCATGTAGGCCTATGAAAGTTTTTTTTTTTCCGTCTTAGAAACGTCTCTGCGACAATAATATCGGAAACGTCTCCGAGTGTCCGAATCGCCGAGACGTCTCCGCGAAGTTAGATACCTTTTTAAGACATTAATTTGTTTAATCCCCAATGCCAAACCCCTGGGATGGGACTTAAAGCCATAATTGATGCCTTGAAATGCTAAAGCGACATTAGTAGTAGTGTATTTTGACAAGATTATCTCAATCTAATCCTTTCTAGAAAATATTCAAACGACATCAAACAGACCAAAATATTAGACAATAATAAAAGTTCCATAATAAGCAAATTTGTAATTCGGCCGGATGGTTCTCCCTTTAAAGTTGAGAGCCGTATAGGGTTTGACTGACAGTACTGAGTCAGAAATAATTTATATTGTTCAAGTTTTCATGGTTTTGGCGGTTGAACGCTGCAATATATCCCTGTCGAGCATTGGACCGTTGAAACCAGAGCAAAATTTATGAATACATTTATACGCAATAACCATAATGATGACAATTGATCTCGGGAAAATGGTATACCATGAACGTATACATGTATCGTCCGCACAGCACGGCATCGAAAATAGTTGTAAATATACAGAGAGTTACAGAGCGTATGAAAAAAACATAATTATAACAATTGATCTCTGACAAAAAATGAATAGCGAACGCCACTTATTAAATGAATCCCAGCACAGCATGACTACGATGCATCGAAAATGGAAGTATATCAATACACAGTGTATTGTAATGATGATCCAACTTCAGAGGGGCAATGGGCTGTATGCATAAAAGCAATTAATTTCCTATTATTTAGTGTTTTGCCCTTGCATTTCTAATTGGCATGATTTTATCATAGTTTGCGTTATTGTTATAAAATTGTAAATATGTATTTCATCATTTTCATACAGAATAAATGAACATTGAATCGAATTGAATTCCATTCCAGTAAAAAAGTGAATGCATGACTTGTGTAAAATTCCAGCAAAATCAATTAATTTCTGTATGCATAATTATAATACGGTCAATACACCAGGGCCCGTATTCCATAAAAGCATGAAATTTAAGCATTTTTGCTTATCTTTAAAATGCGTATTCCATAAATACGGCTTACTAAGAATTCTATTCAAGCCTATTTTTTGGCAGTGAAGCATAAATTCTTAGATTTTTGCTAAGTCAAAAGTCTTAAACGGAATTGCACCTTCAATCGAACATAAAAAATGAGAAAGTTATCCTAACTTTAAGCCTACTACCTAGTGGCTTAACTTTAATGTTGATTATATATGGCAAGTTTATTTGAGACCACAAAAATTATAAATGACGATATTAATAAAATTCAGAATTACGCTTGATGCTTTCTGACCTCAAACAAAGTGCTTAACAGGCTAAAGGCTAAGATTTTTTTTCCTGGACAAAATCTTAGAAAAATACTTACACTTAAAACAAATTGCTTAAGTATAGTTTATGTAATACGGGCCCTGGCCAAAGTTTGGCAATATTACTCATTGAATATAGGAGAGTTTTCGACGGTGTCTGACAGCAACAAAAAATATACACGTCACTTTCATTTGCAATTATTTTATATACTTGGATACATGCATCATATCTGTGCTGTAACAAAGATGTAGTTGACAAGGTGACGAGTACTTTCTATTTGATTATAATTATGATTCATATATAAATTGCCGAAGTGAATGGATTTGGGAAAGGATTACCATATTCTGATACGATATGTAAACCATGTTTATACCACATGTTTTAAACAGAAACATTTAATCGAAATAAATAGACATCTTGTAACAACATGGAAAATCAAAATAAAACAAAGGTTACTTTTGGTTATTTGGTTAAATTTTACTTTTTGTTTTTATTGTTACAATCATTTTTAAAGTTGTTAATATAACATTATTATCATCATTATCGTTAAAGTTAAAGTTTAGGTAATTATTAAAGTTCGTTTCATTGCAATGATTTTGAAGACGAATTCTGAGATATATTCGCTTTTAAAATCATTAAAAAGGAAGGGATATCTTGTAGTAAGAATTATTTTTTTAGTAAGATCATAACTGATAGTATTGTCAGTGAAATTCATCGTTAAGGCTGCAGTGCATTTCATAACATTGACAATAGACCATGATCCAGATAGACATTGTTCATGTTTATTTGTGGAACTGTATTTAATTCAAGGGTGGAAGCATGTTAACAAATCTAGACGTCACGGGAGTATGACTATGATGGTTCATAAAGTATTAATACATCTATGCATCAGCATGATGACCACAAATTATGCAAATAACGATTATGACGTGTGAAAATTTCTTTCCGACCATTCATTCTTATTCGAGTTTTTTTTTTATGACACTTTTATGTTGGTAATAATCCAAAAGTTGTAATTCCTGTCAAGCCAAACTTTTGTAATAAAGATTTGAAATAAAATAAAGGAAAGTTCCATGACATTCTATTAGCATGATTAGAGCTAAAATTACAGAGCACCATTTATAACAGAAATTCATGATCTGCTAGTGATGCTTGAAGCAAACTTTTATCTGTTGGAAATGACTTTAATGACTTTAAGTCAATCAGTAAGATTGAAAGCAATCGATTAGATATCGAATTGGCTGAATGACATAAAACATTATGTGTACGACATAAATTGTATATAGATTAATGTTAAATGCTCTTAGTACAAGAAATCATCAGCTTTCATTTAGAGCATATTGTAAAATGGGAAATGTACCGTGGCTTTTTTTTGATATACGTAGATGTGCCGACATGTCCGAGTAGATTTTACATCTTAGGCGAGGTAAATTTTTTGGTGTTTATGTTTAGCCCCGATTCGATCTGTCGATTTAATATAATTAAAGGTCCATTCACTGATTTGCATGACCACACGATGAAACATTTCAAATATGACTTAAACATTCAAGTTATAACAATACCATACCTCACCTATCGTCTTTTGTAAAGCAACAAAAACAAAACAAACAAACAAATAGAAATCAAATTTCTTTCGAAAAGAGAAAAATCAGGATTTTAAGATCACTTTCTAGGAACTATTGCTAGTCATTTCCAGGAACTATGAACAGAATGGACAGAGAATAAATGAAGCAGGCAGCATTGGTATTTCGCATCCATTAATTTGCCCTTCACATACTTCCCTTCCCTTCAAAAGAAACAGTCGTGTGTCTACTTCGTTTAATCATTCTTTATTTTTTAACCTCTCATTGAAAGTACACAGTCATGTTCATATCTGAAAATTTCGGCACAGTCCCAACACTCCTTTTTCCAAATTTCTGACTGCCAAGTGAAAATTAAAAATGAAAAAAAAAAAAAAAAAAAAAAAAAAAAAAAAAAAAAAAAAAAAAAAAAAAAAAAAAAAAAAAAACTTAAAATACTTCGACTGAAGTAAAAAATTATCTTTAAAAGGCAGTACAATCCTGAATGGTGGATCGTCTTTGAGGTGTACGTTATTTAATTTGTTTGTTTGTTATTGGTTTTTGTAGTTGTTTTTGTTTTAATTTTGTCGAAGCATTAGTAATCTATCTTCATAACTGATATATTTATCTGGTATATAACTTAAACGGGGTCCGCATTTTTTAGTAAATAGAGGTCATTCGAATTTTGATATGGATAAGTGGTCAGAGTCTGTATGCTCTGCCGGATTAAAGAATTAAATTGTAGGCCTATCAAAGTATTGTCATGCCTATAATTATTTTCAAGTCTTGCGTATAGGCCTGGCATAATAGATATTCCCTATTTTAGCAACCTGTATCTCCACGCCCACTTCTCTCTCTCTCTCTCTCTCTCTCGATCTCTTTCTCTATCTATCTTTTTTTTCTCTCTCTCTCTCTCTCTCTTTCTCTTTCTCTATCTGTCTCTCTCTCTCTCTTTCTCTATCTACCTTTCCCTCTTTCTCTCTCTCTTTATCTATCTCTCTCTCTTTCTCTATCTATCTTTCTCTCTTTCTCTCTCTCTCTCTTTCTCTTTCTCTATCTGTCTCTCTCTCTCTCTCTTTCTCTTTCTCTATCTGTCTCTCTCTCTCTCTCTTTCTCTATCTATCTTTCTCTCTCTCTCTCTCTCTCTCTTTCTCTTTCTATCTTTCTCTCTTTCTCTCTCTCTTTCTCTATCTATCTCTCTCTCTCTTTCTCTATCTATCTTTCTCTCTTTCTCTCTCTCTTTCTCTTCCCTTTTTTCTCTTTCTTTCTCTGTGTTTATTTTGCTTTTACAGCGATGGATTTTCGTATACAGTTCATATGAACAACATTATGGCGCTCACACCGGTCACCGGTCAACGGTCATGACATGATTTGCTTCATGCGGCGGTCACAACTCGTCGTAGGCTATGGGTCACGTGCCATCAACGTAGCCTGCGTTGCATGTACAATGCACGCACAGGTCCTGGGTCAACTTCTGCGATTCCTGCGTTTCTGTAGTAAGGGTATTGTAAAAACTTCCTGCACGTCGTACATGCATTGTACCTGCAAGGTACCTCCGCTGAACGAATTTTCTACGAAATCCATCGTAGGGAGTTGCACGTCGAAGGTACGGCGAGTTGTGACCGCCGCATCAGGTGGCCCATATTACCTGCTAGCCCATATTACCTGCATGTACCCTATATTAAATGCGGCCCGCTTTTTTTCGTAGATATTTCCCTGTCTGATCCTTTAGCATTTGAATTGCATGCTTTCCAGGTTACAACTCATAACTATGATCGCATAATGTCTATGCTAATTAATTGTTTCTAAAAAGGTATTTGTTGTCGTGTAGTTTATTGGTTGTGTCAACCAGCAAATTATCATGCCTTACGAAACCTGCGGGTACTCAAAATAATACCAATTGTATAATCACTGATAATATTATGCACAAACAAAATATAACATATTGTACAATGATTTACAATCTTCTTCTCGGGTTTTTTCTCTCAATGTTCCATTTGATTGTACTATCATAATATATTCATATTTGATTATGTTTATGTTATTAAACGGAATTAGAATCTGAAACTGGAATATTTAAACTATTTAAGCACTGTACACAAGCGATAACATTAGGCGACACTAGTAAGTTAACATTGACAAATTGACAAAGAAAAATGGGAATATTGATTATAATATAATGAAATTTAAAAACTTGTTATTATTTCGGAAAGAACCAAGACATGTGGCGAGAACGTGTTGACGGCCTGCTTATTAGGGCGTGTATTGTTGGCCCTGCTTTCCTTAAACGCCGTTGGGTAGTTATCATTTCCCCCTAATATGTGTAACTCTGTACTGATGTCATTTGCTTATGTAAGAAGCTATTTTTGTTTTTGTTTGCTTGTTTGTTGGTTGGTTGGTTTATTAATCATTTCATCCATTTACGAACAAAGTAACCATTGGTTTGAATGGTTTCAATATAACAAAATAATATCAAACAGATTTGCAAAGCATATAAATATGTACACGGAAATTGGGAGACAACAAAACAGTAGGAAATTGCTAAAATATATGGTTCCTTGTTGCTATTATAAGTGAAATGTGGATACACTATCATACTAGTATGTCGCATACTTTACTGTGCACACTGTCATCAAGGATAATTCTATAGGATTCTAGCATGCAATTACCAACCCCGACAGGCTCCAGTGCTTCTTTCTCAAATACGATAATATGCAATGCATTTTATATATTGCACCAAACAATAAGCTTCGCGAAAATGCATGAAGAGGTATATGGATATTGCAGATTGCTTGATATGAAAAGGGTATGAAAATAATAGTGAGTGCACAATGACAAAAGCTAATTTCGACGCACGTCGAGACTCCCGCGTTGTCTATTTCAATGACGCATGCGTAGAGCAGATATATTGGGTTAGAGTAACTCCATTGGAGTTCCATAGAAGCAGACAACGGGAAAGTTTAGAGTATGGATGACGGGTGTGACGAGTGCAGGAGCGGGTACCCTTTTTATTAATCTCGACACACTTAGTCAGACAGTAATAGTTTTACGCGTCTGAGTCATTAGAAAAGGCATCAGGACTAATTAGTTCCTCCGTCGTTTAAGCAATCCATTCTGTCATCCCCGCACACGACATTGTGTCGGTTAAAAATTCTTTTCATAATATATACCGTCAGATGATGTGGTGCCATCGTTACCCCTGTGTCGTGTTTCTGGATTCTGCTAGGTGATTATTGAATATTCGCTCCGCATTTTATTGGATATCCGCCACCGGGTGCATGTTAATAAGTGTTGTTTCCTAGTACCAATACGAGTCTAGTACGTGGAAATCAAGTGAACATAGTATGTTGGACGCTCATTGCCGCTGCATGTGAATCGTATCGTTTTGAACTGCTCTATCGGATTTTTAATGGATTAAATCAAGATGATTTCTAGACGACAAAAGCTGAAGTACCTCATCTTGATTTTGATATTAGTAGCATTGGTGAATCTTATAACGGTACAGACAGGAGCGAGAGACAGAAAGGGACATAGTGGACAAGAATTTAGTGAGAGATTGGTTTTAAAAGATGCGAACCCTCAATCGGGAGTACGCTCCCTTTTGGAAGGACAAAGCTCACAAGATATACGCTCTACCACGAATCCCGTCTTAAGACAATCAAACGACACCAACTTAACGGTGACGGAAAAGAACCTTACCCATTTTACCGAAGTGTCTTGTAACGGAACGGCTGGCGTTGTTGCGCTCGTTACGACGCTGCCTCAAAATACCGAACTCAGACAGGCGATCCGCCGAACATGGGGGATGGTAACACACCTTACAGACACACCTGTCAAAGTTGTCTTCGTGACAGGGAAGCATCCCACAAATGATAACAACCAACTTTTGAATGAGATTAAAACCTATGGAGATATTCTGGTTGGGGATTTCGTCTACGAAATGCAGATCAAAACGACTTTACCGTTGATTCATGGTCTTTCATGGACGTTGAATAAGTGCAGATCTTTCAAGTATGTGTTAGTTGTAAACGAGGATACGGTCGTTTTAACGAGGAAACTGCTTGAGCGCCTTGATTACTGCGAAAAGAATAATGTTTCGGATTCGAGAACATGGATGGGAAAGATTGTCATGAACTCCAGAGTGCAGAGACTAGCAGGCGGTATGTTCTACGTGTCTCGAGAGCAATACAGCGAGGATAATTATCCGCCATTCTGCACCGACGAAAACGGTTACGTCATCACGAGAACAGTTGCCAAGGAATTCGTGGAAAGTGCAATGAATCGGTCGATTTTGCCGATTGCGGATGTTTTTCTGTCAATTATATCAAAAGAGAGAAACTGGACGTTGGTGGATGATACGATGTTTACTCGGACAGCTCTGCAAGGAAGCAATGTATGTGCCTCACGAAATGTGGTGACGCTGCACGCACCGAAGAAACCTGATGAACTGATTTCGGCCTGGAGGAACATAGGCAACTCGACACTCCTGAAAGAATGCATGGATCCAGATCTAGACCTCGTGTTGCCGTCAAACGTGGACAACCGTAACTACCTGGACAAGGTCTTGGCCTACGAGTTCAACAACCCTCATGTGTGCTACGACAAGGAGGGGAAGCCATTGGATATATTCATGCTCGTCCTTATCAGCACGCCACCTGATCATGGTAGTGTGCGGAAAGCCATCAGAGAGACTTGGTGTAAAGAGCGGGTGGTCTTGGGAGCAAACATCCGATGCATGTTTGTCATGGGGAAACTGTCTGCCGGTGAATCGGATGATCTCCGAAACCAACTCCGGCAGGAGGACATCAAGTACGGAGATCTTATCCGAGCTAGCTTTGATGAATCATTCCAGAACCTAACACTTAAAGTTATCCTTGGATTAAAGTGGATCACAGACAACTGCCGACATACCAAATACTTCTACAAGGGAGACGAAGACATGTTTGTCAACTTCAACAATATCATCTCCTACATACAGAACCTACGAAGCCGCGGGGAAGCAATGACTAAATTTTTCGTTGGGTCGCGTCTCTACGCCAGCATTCGCTACTCGCCAAACATACCCTCGCACCAGAGTCTCAAACGCTACCACGTCCCAGATGGCATGTACTTCGGTCACTTCTACCCTCCCTATTGCAGCGGCGGAGGGTACATTCTGTCCGCCGAAACTGTCCCGGACATGTACCAGGAGTCTCTGCGGACATCATTGATCAATATTGATGATGCCTTTCAAGGTATCCTCACGAAAAAACTGGGGTATGGTCCCATCGGACACAATGGCTTTAAGAACTGGGGAGGGAAGACGGACACGTGTTCCTTGAGGGATAAGAATACCATGACAGTTCATGGAATAGGTAAAAATGCTAATAATCTGTATGATGTTTGGAGTAAGTTCCACAATGCTACGGCGAATTGCACTGGATTTGGCGTTTGAAATTGCGAAAAATCTTTGCCTTTAAATGTCAATTGTGCGTCTGTGGTCATGAAAAATTATGAAAATTAATAATAATTGTAATTTGCCTTTATCTTGCTCTTCCGTGCTCTGTTTTGGTCAAATCTTGATTTTATTGCAACAACAATCCCTTCAAAGGGTTTCTCCTGCCTTAAATTCATATATTAATTGAAAGGAAAAAGGAGTAAGTCAAATTAGATTGAATAGTAAATAAAATGCTCAAAATTTCATCAAACTCGGATAAAAAACAACCAAGTTCTGGAACTTCAGGTTTTGCATTATTTCGGTAATAATCATTCTTATGAATATTCAATAAACAAGCTTATGATAATGCTGATGATGTCATATGTCCACCATTTCCACCATCATTACTTTAGCGCCAAAGATTTGAATAATTGTAAATTAATAAAATGAAAATCAAACATAAGAAAACTGGAGATATCACATCATCCATTGCTAATAATACACACAACTGTTTCACCAACATAAAACACTTTAATATGCCACAACCTCATTGTTTTTCATTTCGCGGTACATGAAATTGATTTCATTCATATTAATTTGAGGCCAAAGTACCCCTTTTTCATCTCATTTAATGTTGCTTGTTTGTTCGTTTTCTAAAAATTAAGAAAAATCCATTTAAAATTGATTTTAGAAAAAAAAAACAATCACACACACACATGTCGTGTCTATGGCTTTGTTTATGTTTCGAACATAATAAATCATGATGACCCGGGGTGATCGAAATAGCATACGAACAAAGGGATTGTGAAAGTTTGATTTCCTCCTCGTCGAACAAAATTTAGCATAATTTTACAAATTACTAAAGCAAATCATACAAAATAAAGTGTATCAGCAGGAAAAAAAAATTGCTTTAATACACATATCGTTTGAGATGATTTCATACTTAAATTACTTCTCCCCGCTTGTAACATTTTTATACAGTCTCTATGTACATGATATAGATATGTTTGTTTATTGGAACTTCAGTTTGGACAAAATATTGTTTAACTTTTCAATTCAACGAGTTACAGTACATTCATTTCAATGTAATTTATCCTATACATGTATTTATATCGGAAAAGGGGAAGGATGTATGTGTGGAAGGGGTTCTTCGTGGTATGAGTATAATTGTAAAGAATAATGGTTAATTGTGCCATGATTTAAATGGGCATAATAACATTAGATGATTAGAATGTTGCATTTTGGGTAAGGATATAATTGGACAGTTAAAGTAATACGTGACTCGAGGTGTTACTATACAGGGCTATTTATTTATAATTGCTGTATACAGGTATAAATTGACTTTAAAGAGACTTTTAAAATTCATTCTTGATCTAAAAAAAAAATTAAAAATTAAAAAAAATGTCAAGCTAAGACTGCGATTATGATTGCAAACCTGTTAGTCAAACAGGAATCGCCCGATATTTTGACGCTAATCGATGGTTTAAATGCCGAAATAATGGCTGAATACCACCATAGTCAGTCATAAGTGTACCCAGGTATGCTTAAATTAACACTGCAGTATAAATGCAAGGAAATGATTACGTTTCTAATTATTCTTAAGCAAGTAATGATGATGAGCTTATCAATCGTTTAAAATAATGCCGAGATATTGCTGAATCCCACCATAGTCATAAGTGTACATGGGTAGCCTACGCTTAAATTAACACTGTAGTATATACGTGTATAGGGAAATGATTACGTTATTGATGATTGTGAAGCAAGTATGATGATGAGAGTTTTTTTTTAGTGATTCTTCTTGACACATTATTTACATGCACTGACTGCATGTAATGACAGTAACAGCATTACCCCACAAAGTAACTCAATCCATTTAAAGTAAAAAAAATTTCACCACAAGTTATTTTGATCAGACAAACTTATTGTTGAGGATACAATGTATGGTCTGGTTTGGAGAGCGTTTGACGACAAAAGGTACTTTAACATAAATTACTTTGATTTTATTTTGATAGTGTACAAAAAAGAGTTCCCCGCAGTATGTCACAGTCGAATGATCGCCTTGCCAAATCCTATCAAGGGGGCTTTTCTTGACTAACCCCACCCCTTGGAAAGTCCTGGTCATGTGTAAACAAAGCTCTTAATGCCATTGTTGCATTGAAGCAGTTGCCAAAACGTCCTTGTCCGTTCCTGAAAGCTAGGATTATATAAACTTGGTAAATCGAAAAACATAAACTTTGAAATTTTGAATTTACTTTGGGATAGAATGAAAGATTAAAACACCACTCACTGAAGAAATAACACCTAAAAATCAATATTATTGTGCAGAATATAATTGTAAAAAATGTCTTATATCATACGTTGGGTCTCTTCAATTTAGCTGTGATATATTACTAGCGATTGGATAGGTTATTTTAATCATTGAAGATGTTCAATCGAAAGGTAAAATATATTAAAATGAAAATGAAAAAAATGTGGATGTGCCTTATACTGCTGGACTCGAACCCTGAACTTCAGACCACAATAACTAAAGTAAAAATCAAAATTTGAAAATAATTATATTATGTTTAGTTAAACCAAAACTATATATATATTCCAGCTTTATAGAATGGGCAAGGACGTCTTTCAGAAGTATTCATTGTGACAATGGCATTAATTAGCGTTACTCCATAAATCGTGTTCATTGAAGTATATGGATCTGGGTTATACCAACAACAAGTTCATTATTTGTAACACTTCTAGATTTATTCTAAAAACACATCATGGAAAGCCCGTTTTTATGTATCCTTCAAATATGGCGTTATTGGTCTCGGAGGAGGGGTCCAAACTCTTTTCCAAAACTTATATAAACTCATCGAAGTTCATACTGAAAATATATTATTTTATGCTTTTACACAAAGTCTTGTACTTTATTCATTGGTTAAAAAAAACATGTAGCACAAAACCGAAGCTTCTGTCTGCGAATACAGGAGATTGAGAGGCTGAAAGATGGATGAAACATCGATTGAACAATTAGTACAGTAGATACTTGTTAACTGAAAGATACACGTTGAGAATGTTTATATCAAAAGGTTTAGATTATAAATAAGTGTCCTTCAAAAAGTAATGGTATCGGTCTGAGAGCAACATGCTTAGATATCTCAATTACAATGATGATTATTCATACATAACCCTTCCAAGCTATCTTAAAAACATAATAATGAAAATATGGGACGTTTAGCAATAAAAGATATCTCAATGTAGTATGTTTAGAAATTTCAACTGTTTAACACACACAGCTTAGAAATATACCCTCAACATTATATATTTGTTATATATAAATTTATATAACACTTCAAAAACCGTTGTCACAAATGTTACCATTACCTATATCTGTATATAAAATGATAGAAATACAGTTTATTTCAAAATACATTGAGATAAATCGAACAAAATTGTTAAAAATGAACATCGAACACATAATTGTGATTTGAAGGAGATACGAGTAATTGCCTTAATTGTGTATAAGAGTGTATTAAATCTGTAAATATTCAGAAAATGTGTATATGTATAAATAATTATATATTTTCATCTGAAATAGAAGTATGTTTTTCGATATGAAATGGAAAAGGGTTGCATTGCTGAATCGAATAGTACTAATAAAAAGAAATGTAAAAATGACAATTTTTATCGATAGTAGTTCTTTCATAATAAATGTGTTATTCAATTTGATATCAAAACCATTTCCTGGTTATTGCTTAGGCGAATGGTTATGCAGTGGTCACAACACGTCCTAGGCTACGTTGCACGTGCGTGATCGTAGCTTGCGTTGCAGGTTGTACGTAGCCGTCGTAGGCCAATTTCTGCGATTCCTACGTTTCTGTAGGTAGGGTTTTGCAAAACCCTCCTGCGTGTCGTATCTGCAACGTGCGTGTCTGAAAAAAAGTACTGCGACATAGGTACTTTGTACGAAATTCGCTGCACGTATGACCTGCGTTGTGACAACTGCATTAGGGAAGGTTGCATCGTATGGTAACAGTGAGACCCGTATTTCAGTGTATTCAGAGGTCTAAAGTCGAGTTTCAGGGTAATATTTCTATGGCGAAAAGGTGTTTGTTTCAAAATATGTTTCTGTTTTAATTTCGAATACTTGCTGTCGTAAGGATCTAATCATCATCATGCCTATACTCGTAGACCTATACCAATATACAGCATGATATGAATAGATAATTAAAATAACTGTTTACAGAGTTCAGTAGTTCAATCTGTTTCCGAACATAGTTCTCTTTGGCATCCTCAAAAGTTATTTTTGATGGAAATAACAGGGGGCGACATATGTGTGCAATTGAGTCATCTCTAGTGACGAAGGGAGAGGGGAGAATTATTTAATAGTATTCATTGAGTTGCTTAGACAGGGGAAATGGTTCTTAAAAAAGAATCTTAATAGTGGGGGTACGTGTAGTGTGTTGGGAGATCTAACCCCCTCCCACTCCCCCAAATACCCCCCCCCCTAAAAAACAAAATAACAAACAAAAAACAAACAACAACAACAACAGCAGCAGCAACCAGACAGACAAATAAACCAAAAGAAAGAAAATGCAACAACAACAAAAAATACAAAAAATACAAGAAACTCACAAATCTTTTATGATAATATTTGGACTCGTTGCCAGATACTGCGAAATATACAGTCTGTGTCAAAAAAAATGGTACAGTCGGGAAAAAATAATTTAGGTGTGAAATCTTTTCATATAATGTGTGTTTGTGGTACCAAATTAAAGCCAAAAGATTTTCTTGCTGATGCGCTTTGTCCTGTATAATTTGCTTTGGTAAAACAAAAGTTATGCTAAGTTTTGTGCGACGAGGAACAAATCGAAATTACGCACTTCTATTGTTCTGGAGCGCTGAATTCACGGTCATTATGCGAAATCATACACAAAGGCATGGGACGGCGTGCGAAAAATGGATTTTTCTTGATTGTAGAAAATTAGTCATATCTCAAAAAATGCTGCACCAAATGTGATGAAAAAAATTGCAGAAGAAAGAGTGATATTCCTGCTTTATGAAAATAACAAACAATACCACGTTGATATTAACCTTCACACTATAAAAAAATGTTTTCCAACTGTACCATTTAATTTGACACAGACTATAAAATCCATTATCTGATTTTAGCTTGTGTATTTTACAATAAACCTATGAACGCTTCATAAAGACGATTTGCTTTCTCCTTCGTCTTCTTTCTTTTTGATGCAAAACAATTTAAAAGGCGTGAAAATGTTGAACGTTTAAGATAATACATTTTAGTATTTATGACATACATTATCTGACCCTTCTAAATTAAAAAAAAAAATAATAATAACATAACATGGATTTATCGGTCAAATACAATTCGTAAAGATGATTCAATGAAGAATATGAAGAATATAATGCTGGTATAATAAAGACCACAATTATAATCCTTGATAATATTTACACTACGAAAAACAAATAAAACAAACAAATTATAAGATAATTAACAATCTTCTTCTTGGGTCCTTTCTCTCAATGTTCAGTTTGATTGTAACATCATAATCTGTTTATATCATCATATTCATTTTACTAAGCGGATTTAGAATCTGAAACTTCAATCAGAATGTGAATTAGACTATACACCCATTAAGAACTGTACACAGGCGATACCATTAGGCGACACTAGAAAGTTAACATTGACAAATTGACAAAGAAAATGGGAATATTGATTATAATATAATGAAATTTAAAAACTTGTCATTATTTCGGAAAGAACCTAGACATGTGGCGAGCACGTGTTGACGGCCTGCTTATTAGGGCGTGTATTAATGGCCCTTTTCCCCCTTAAATGCCGTCGAGTAGTTATCATTTCCCCCTAATATTAATTTGTAACTTTATACACTCTGTCATGTCTGTACAGATGTGATGGCTTACGTGAAAAGCTTTTTTTGTTTTTTTTTTGCTTGTTTGTTGGTTGGTTAATTATTCATGTCATTCATTTATGAACAAAATAATCATTGGTTTGAATGGTTTCAATATAAAAAAAATAATATCAAACAGATTCGCAAAGCACAATGTATATGGAAATCGGGAGACAACAAAACAGTATGAAATGGCTAAAAGAAAATATATGGTTCCTTGTCAATGCTTGTTGTTACTGTATTTGTAGATGCAAAATCATACTAGTATGTCGCATAGTATACTATGCACACCGTCATCAAAGATAGGATTTTTCCATACTATTACCAACCCCGACAGGCTCCAGTGCTTCTTTCTCAATTACGATAAAATGCCATGCATTTTATATATTGCACCGAACAATAAGCTTCGCGAAAATGCATGAATAGGTATATGGATATTGCAAACTGCTTGATATGAAAAGGGTATGAAAATAATAATGAGTGCACAATGACAAAAGCTAATTTCGACGCACGTCGAGACTCCGACGTTGTCTATTTCAATGACGCATAGATATTGGGTTAGAGTAACTCCATTGGAGCTCCATGAAAGCAGACAACGGGAAGGTTTAGAGTTTAGGTGACGGATGTGACGTATAAGAGCGGGTACCCTTTTTATTAATCTCGACACACATAGTCAGACAGTAATACTTTTACGCATCTGAGTCATTAGTGAAGGCATCAGGACTAATTAGTTTCTTCATCGTTTAAGCAATTCTCTCTGTCATCCCCGCACACGACATTGTGTCAATTGAATTTCTCTTTTCATAATATATACCGTCAGATGATGTGGTGCCATCGTTACCCCTGTGTCGTGTTTCTGGATTCTGTTAGGTGATTATTGAATATTCGCTCCGCATTTTATTGGATATCCGCCACCGGGGCATGTTTCCTAGTACCAATATGAGTCTAGTACGTGAAAATCAAGAGAAGATACTATGTAGGACGCTCATTGCCTCTGCATGTGAATTGTATCGTTTCGAATTGCTCAATCGGATTTTTAATGGATTAAATCAAGATGATTTCTAGGCGACAATCGCTCAAGTACCTAATCTCGATTTTGATATTAGTAGCATTGGTGAACCTCATAACGGTGCAGACAGGAGCGGGACACAGAAAAGGACATGGTGGACAAGAATTTGGTGAGAGATTAGTTGTGAAAGATGCGAACCCTCAGTCCGGAGTACGCTCCCTCTTGGAAGGACAACGCTCACAAGATATACGCTCTACCAAGAACCCCGTCTTAAGACAATCAAACGACACCAACTTAACGGTGACGAAAAAGAACCTTACCCATGTTACCGAAGTGTCTTGTAACGGAACGGCAGGAGTAGTCACGTTGGTTACGACGCTGCCTCAAAATACCGAACTCCGAAAGGCAATACGCCGAACATGGGGGATGGTAACACACCTTACAGACACACCTGTCAAAGTTGTCTTCGTAACCGGGAAACACCCCAAGAATGATAACAACCAACTTTTGAATGAGATTAAAACCTATGGAGATATCCTGGTTGGGGATTTCGTCTACAAAATGCAGATCAAAACGACTTTACCGTTGATTCATGGTCTTTCATGGACGTTGAATAAGTGCAGATCTTTCAAGTATGTGTTAGTTGTAAACGAGGATACAGTCGTTTTAACTAGGAAACTTCTTGAGCGCCTTGATTACTTCGAAAAGAATAATGTTTCGGATTCGAGAACATGGATGGGGAAGATCGTGATGAATTCGAGAGTGCAGAGACTAGAAGGCGGTATGTTCTACGTGTCTCGAGAGCAATACAGTGAGGACAACTATCCACCATTTTGCACTGACGAAAACGGTTACGTTATCACGAGAACGGTTGCCAAGGAATTCTTAGAAAGCGCAAGGAATCGGTCTCTTTTGCCGATCGCCGATGTGTTTCTGTCAATCATATCGAAAGAGAGAAACTGGACGTTGGTAGATGATACGATGTTTACTCGGACAGCTCTGCAGGGAAGCAATGCATGTGCCTCACGATATGTGGTGACGCTGCACGCACCGAAGAAACCTGATGAACTGATTTCGGCCTGGAGGAAAATAGGCAACTCGACACTCCTGAAAAAATGCATGGATAAAGATCCAGATCTAGACCTCGTGTTGCCGTCAAACGTGGACAACCGTAACTACCTGGACAAGGTCTTGGCCTACGAGTTCAACAACCCTCATGTGTGCTACGACAAGGAGGGGCGGCCATTGGATATATTCATGCTTGTTCTAATCAGCACGCCACCGGATCACGGAAGTGTGCGGAAAGCCATCAGAGAAACTTGGTGTAAAGAGTGGGTGGTCTTGGGAGCAAACATCCGATGCATGTTTGTGATGGGGAAATTATCCGCCGGTGAATCGGCTGAGCTTCGTAATCAACTCCGCCAGGAGGACATCAAGTACGGAGATCTTATCCGAGCTAGCTTTGATGAATCATTCCAGAACCTTACACTCAAAGTTATCCTTGGATTAAAGTGGATCACAGACAACTGTCGACACGCCAAGTACTTCTACAAAGGCGACGAAGACGTGTTCGTTAACTTCAACAACATCATCTCCTACATACAGAACCTGCGAAGCCGCGGGGAAGCCATGACCAAATTTTTTGTCGGGTCGCGTCTCTCCGCCAGCATCCGCTACTCGCCAAACATACCCTCGCAACAGAATCTCAAACGCTACCACGTCCCAGATCGCATGTACTTCGGTCACTTCTACCCTCCCTATTGCAGCGGCGGAGGGTACATCCTATCAGCCGAGACTGTCCCAGACATGTACCGGGAGTCTCTGCGGACAACCTTGATCAACGTGGATGATGCCTTTCAAGGTATCCTCACGAAGAAACTGGGTTATGGTCCCATCGGACATAATGGCTTTAGGAACTGGGGTGGGAAGACGGATACATGTTCCCTGAGAAACAAGAGTACCATGACTGTTCATGGAATAGGTAAAAATGCTGCTAACCTGTATGACGTGTGGAGCAAGTACCACAATGCTACAACTAACTGTAGGGTACATGCAGGTAATATGGGCCCCCTAAGCTCATTTGCCCAATTTGCATAAAATTACAAAATGACACACACACAGTCTAACCTTTGTTTATATGAATTAATAACTACTGCTCTAACTTTTATTGTGAAGAAAAACAATTATCACCAACCACCCTGTCTGCAATATTCAAATGTTGACGTCATTACCAAAGTGCCCATATTACCTGCATGTGCAGGTAATATGGGCACATGTATTTAATGTATGTTTTAAAAAGTACAATGACTCTACCATGTCTGGAATTTGCTTAAAACGTTGAAAATCATTAACTTTAAGATATCATTTGAAATTATAAGACCCTTCAATAAATACTTTGACTATATATTTCATTGTTTTGTATTTTGTATATTATTTCTTTTAAAAATATTATTGAAATATTATTTTCATTATACAAGTCAATATAGGCCTACAATAAGTTATTTGTATTAATTATATACTGTGAATATACCCCTAAAAATCGTAGCAAAGAGATTGATGCCTCATCCCAATACTAAGTACCAGAATCATTTCCGCCATTTTGGATGGCCCATATTACCTGCACTAATGTTGCTGTGTCAGGCAAGCATTCAATGCCCCATTGCACCCCTTCACTACAACAAATTAACCTGTACACGCTAGTATGATCAAAATGAAACTATAAGCTTACTAAATATACAAAATAATTGAGGTTACCCCCTCAAACACTATTTTACCGTCACATTCTGTGAAATATCAAATTTTACATCAGGGTAAAAAAATGCCGTAAGTTTTGCCTACCTTGTTGGTTTTTAGCAATTTTCTCAGAGAAATTTCGGCATCAGATGCTCTCACGACGATATATTTTCGTATACAGTTCATATGAACAACATTATGGTGCTTACACCGGTCACCGGTCACCGGTCGACGGTCACGACATGATTTGCTTCAGGTGGCCCATATTACCTGCTGGCCCATATTACCTGCATGTATAAGGCATTTGAAATGGCGACGAATCGTTGCATTTAAACATCAATTGGTAAAAGTCTGTGGTCATGGAATAATTATGAAAATTAATGCTAATTGTAATTTGCCTTTATCTTGCTCTTCCGTGCTCTGTGTTGGTCATATCATGATTTTGTGTTAGCAATAATCCCCTTAGAAGTGTTTCTCCGGCCTGAAATTCATATATGAATTGAGAGGGGAAAAAATAAGTAAGATTGAGTAAGCAAAATGCTAACAATTTCATCAAAATCGGATAAAATCAACTAAGTTCTGGAATTTTATTTTTGCATTATTTCGTTAAAACTCATTCTCATGAATATTCAGTGAACAAGTTAATGATGTCATATCTCCACCAATTTTTAAATTATAATGTTATGTTCTTGGCGCCAAAGATCTGAATAATTGTAATCTAATATATTTAAAATCAAACGTAAGAAAACTGAAGATATCACATCATCAGCTTGCTAATTGATACATACAACTGTTTCACCTAAATATTCCAAACTTTAATATGCCATGACTGCATTGTTTTTCATTTGGAGGTACATGAAATTTTAGTGTTATACTAAGTCTTGATTAATTTTGCTGTATTGATTTCATTCACATTAATTTGAGGCCATATAGTACCCCCTCTTTTCATCTCATTTGGTGTAAATGTAGGTTTTAAGATGTAGCTTGTTTTCTAAAATCAAGAAAAAATCAATTGAAAATTGATTTTAGAAAAAACAAAAACAATCATAGCCTACACATGTCAGAGTGTATAAAGTTACAAATCAATATTCGGGGGAAATGATAACTATGGCTTAAAAACAAACAAACAAACAAACATAATAAGCCATGGTGACCCGTGATGATTGGATTTAAGAACAAAGGGTTGTTGTAATTTTGATTTTCTCCTCGTCGAACAAAATTTAGCATAACTTTTATTTTTCAAATTTACAGAAGCAAATCATACAAAATAAAGTGTATCAGCAGGAAAAATGGCTTTAATTTGGTACCATATCGTTTGAGATGATTTCAATCTAAAATTACTTTCCCCAAGTTGTAGCATTTTTATACAGTCTGTATACATGTAGATATGTTTGTTTTTTGGAACTTAAGTTTGGACAAAATATCGTATAACTTTTTAATTCAGCGACTTACAGCATATTCATTTTAATGTAATTTATCCTATACATGTATTTATATCGGAATAGGGGAGTGGTGTATGTAGGGAAGGGGTTGTTTTTGGTATGAGTAAATGTAAAGAATAATTGTGCAATGATTTAAATGGGCATGATAACATTAATTTTTTTAAAAATTAACTTTAGATGATTAGAATGTTGCATTTTGGGTAAGGAAATATACCGGACAGCTAAAGTAATTAATGACAGCTAAAGTAATTAATGAGGTTTTAAAAAAGAGTTACCCGCAGTATGTCACAGTAGAATGATCGCTTTGCCAATTTAAGATCCAATGATTTAAATGGGCATGATAACATTAATTTTTTTTAAAAATTAACTTTAGATGATTAGAATGTTGCATTTTGGGTAAGGAAATATACCGGACAGCTAAAGTAATTAATGACAGCTAAAGTAATTAATGAGGTTTTAAAAAAGAGTTCCCCGCAGTATGTCACAGTAGAATGATCGCTTTGCCAATTTAAGATCCAAATCCTATCAAGGGTGCTTTTCTTGACTAACCCCACCCCTTGGATAGTCCTGATCATGTGTAAACAAAGCTCTTAATGCTATTGTTGCATTGAAGCAGTTGCCAAATCGTCCTTGTCCGTTCCTGAAAGCTGGGATTATATAATCTTGGTAAATCTAAAAATATACACTTTGATATTTTGAATTTACTTTGGGATAGAATGAAAGATTAAGACACCAATCACTGAAGAAATAACATCTAAAAATCATTAGTATTGTGCAGAATTAAAAAAAAAATGTCTTATATCATAAGTTGGGTATCTTCAATTTAGATGCAATATATAACTAGCGCTTGGATATGTTATTGTAATCATTGAAGATGTTCAATCGAAAGGTAAAAAGTATTAAAATGAAAATGAAAAAAATATGAATATACTCTACTGCTGGACTCGAACCCTGAACTCCAGAACGCAATAGCTAAAGTAAAAATCAAAATTTGAAAGATAATTCTATTATGTTTAGTTAAACCAAAACCATATATATATTCCAGCTTTATGCAATGGGCAAGGACATTTTTTTTTTTTTTTTTTTTTTTAGAAGTTCTTCATTGTGACAATGGCATTAGCGTTACTCCATAAAGCGTGTTCAAGTATAGGGATCTGGGTTATACCAACAATAAAGATCATTATTTGTAACTCCTCTAGATTTATTCTAAAAACACATCATGGAAAGTCCGTTTTTATGTATCCTTTTTAAGTATGGTATTATTGGTCTCGGAGTAGTTCCAAAACTTATATAAACTCATCGAAGTTCATACTGAAAACATATTATTTTATGCTTTTACACAAAGTCTTGTACTTTATTCATTGGTTAAAAAAAACATGTAGCACAAAACCGAAGCTTCTGTCCGCGAATACAGGACAATGAGAGGCTTAAAGATGGATTAAACATCGATTGAACAGTTAGTACAGTAGATACTTGTATAATGAAAGATACACGTTGAAAATGTTTATATTAAGAGGTTTAGATTATGAATAAGTATCCTTAAAAAAGTAATGGAATCGGTCTGAGAGCAACATGCTTAGAGACTCAATTACAATCATGACAATAACATGTTTGTTCATACATAACCCTTCCAGCTATCCTAAAAACATAATAATGAAAATATGGGACGTTTAGCAATAAAAGATATCTCAATGTAGTATGTTTAGAAATTTCAACTGTTTAACACACACAGCTTAGACATACCTCAACTTTATATAATTGTTATATTACTCTTCAAAAACCGTTGTCATAAATGTTACCATTACCTATATGTGCATAAAAATGATAGCTAAAATGCAGTTTATTCAAAATACATTGAGATAAATCGAACAAAATTGTTAAAATGAACACCGAACACATAATTGTAATTTGAAGGAGACACTAGTAATTGCCTTAATTGTGTATAAGAGTGTATTAAATCTGTAAATATTCAGAAAATGTGTTATGTATAAATAATTATATATTTTCATCTGAAATAGAAGTATGTTTTCGATATGAAATGGAAAAGGGTTGCATTGCTGAATCGAATAGTACTAATAAAAAGAAATGTAACAATGACAATTCGTATCGATATTTTTTCCTTCATAATAAATGTGTATTTAATATCAAAACCATTTCCTTGTTCTTGCTTGGGCGAATGGTTATGCGGTGGTCACAACAAGTTATAGGCTACGTTGCACGTGCGTGATCGTAGCTTGCGTTGCAGGTTGTACGTAGCCGTCGTGGGCCAATTTCAGTGATTTCCTACGTTTCTGTAGGTAGGGTATTGCAAAAACCTCCTGCGTGTCGTATCTGCAACGTGCGTGTCTGAAAAAAAGTACTGCGACATAGGTACTTTCTACGAAATCCGCTGCACGTATGACCTGTTGTGACAACCGCTTTATTGATGGTTTCATCGTATGGCAAAAGTTTGGTCCGTATTTCATTGTATTCTAGGTGATGTCTAATATATTTCTATGGCAAAAAGGCGTTTGTTTCAAAATATGTTTCTGTTTTAATTTCGAATACTTGATTTAATCATCATCATACCTATACTCGTAGACCTATACCAATATACAGCATGATATGAATAGATAATTAAAATAAATGTTTATAGAGTTCAGTAGTTCAATCTGTTTCCGAACATAGTTCTCTTTGACATCCTCTAAAGTTATTTTTGATGGAAATAACAGGGGGCGACAGATGTGTGCAATTGAGTCATCTCTAGTGACGAAGGGAGAGGGGAGAATTATTGTTAAGTAGCATTCACTGAGTTGCTTAGAGAGGGGAAATGGTTCTTAAAACAGAAATGGGGAAAGTGTTGGGAGATCTAACCACCGCCCCCTCAAAAGAAGGGGGAAACGAAAAAAAAGAAAGAAAAAAGAAAAAAGATTGCTGTTGTTGTTTTGTTTGTGACCATAGAGAGAAGAAATGATTTCGTGCATGATCCATGGTGACTTTTCATACTAATTCCGTATCCTAATTGTGAGTTAATTGAAAGGTGAGGAAAGATTAATTACACATTCTACAAAAGTACATCATTCAAGCTGCGGGAGAATGGCTGCACAAGAGGAAGTTGTTATTTATCTATTCATGTGGCCCCTTCGGTGTTTAGAATACAACCCTCGAGGCTTTAAATATTACCAAAATTATACAAAACATGAAGGCCTATAGTATCGTCTGTTAAGAGCCATAAGGGAGCTATTGCAGATCAAAGATATTCCGTTTGGAGCCATAAGGGCGCTATTGCTGTACAAAGTCAATGGTATTAGCGCCCTTATGGCTCTCAACGGAACATCTTTGATCTGTAATAGCGCCCTTCTGGCTCTCAGCCGACGGTATATAAATAAAAGAATGAACGATAATCACGCAGAAATGTCTGATACATTGTAATATGATTATATCTAAATTAAAATGGGACATAATTTTACATCTTCATCGATAAAAAGAAGTTGAATTGTCGAAAATATGATATTATACTATTATTCAATGTTCATGAGACAGTGCGATGGTTTCGAATTTTTATATGAGCGTGCAAGTTTATCTCGTTAAAAAGCAAATATTCGCTTGAGAGATTTAGTGAATAACAAAGAACACAAAAGAAATGCTAATTGCCACGCCTTTGTCAGGTAAATCAATTTGAATTCAAACACTTTTTTTGTCATAAATATTTCTGTTTTTTTTTTTTATTGCATCACGTGTTATATTGGAAAAAAAGGATCAAACTTAAAGACAGTGCAATTAAAAGAGACCATTCAGGTTTCCGCTTTATAGGTTTGAACATTAAAATTTTTGTTTTAATTTAATTTGTTCATAGATATTAAGGCCCTAAAACAATCGATCTGCCTTCAGCAAAAACGCACTGCAAGTGCTCATAACAATAGAGTCTATTAATCATTCATAGCATTATTCCGTAGCAATATTAATCACATTAGAAGAGATAATCTCTTATCATATCCACTTACACTGAGATAAAGATCATGAAGATTGTAAAAGATTACTTTTGTTTTGCAATATTTTGTTTTAATCATAAGCATTCAAACAATGAAATAGCATCTGTGTTACATTGTAATTTAAGGCGATAACGATATTTGATAGCTTCCGAACGGATATAATATATAAATGGAACAAAATAATAGCAATGTTCAAAGACCATTTCTATTATTTGATACACATTCTTTCATTAATGTTTACATGGTTTATGCGACCCTCAACCGTGGAGATGGGGCCAGGGCTTCACCCATATGCATCACAAATGTTATTCATAATAGCCTGTTATTTTTTAAATCATTATTTAGCGAACATTTCAATTAAAAAGGACGTTACCAGCTCATTGTTCACCAAATTCGTTATAACCCCCCCCCCCCCTCTTTGAGCCCCCACTCATTGCTCAACCACGTACGGGGGCCCTCACCTTACCCATGATACACGGCCGCTGTATGTCACCCAAAATAACATGGAATATTAAAGAGGATTACGTCTTCATATTATCTTCAAATACATAAATGGCAGCTGCAGTTTATAACAGAGGCACCTTGATTAAAAATCGTTTACAAAATTAATGACAGACTCGAATAAGAAACTAGTGCCCGGGAACCTGGCGGGGCGCAAGGGCGTATGCCCCTCTATTTTTTGACAATCACTAATTCACGAATGAACATACATGTAAATAAAGCTAGGCTTAAATAATATATCGAAAGAAATCTTCGTCTGCCCCCTCCCCTCCCTCTATTTTCAAATTATGAATCCAAGGCTCTGAATAAGTAATTAGAAGGTGTATGTAACGTACAGGTGCTAACATTTCTACTGAAATATTACAAAACTGGTATCAGTCGACAGTCACGGCTGCATTCTAATACCCCCGTCACACTGAGCTCGTTCCTACTACGTCCTTGCAAATTTTGCCGAACGGGCATAGTCTGTGTGTAAACTGAGTGGACGTAGTAAATACTTCTTACGATCTGTTTACGAACTTCATGGACTAGCTCGGTCGGATTTCCAAAAAAGTGTTCAAAAAAATCGGGCGCCCATCTCGTCCTAAAATTTAACGGGGTGGCAACGTACCTGAAACGAGATGGACGTACTACAAACGAAATTGCCGTACTTAAATCGTTCTAAAGATGTGCTAGGACGTCATACAAACGAGCATTGTATATTAATTATTCAAGTTCTAAAATTAAACGTAGTGACAACGTTCCTTAAACGGGTAGGACTTACTCTGAACGAGAAGGACGTACTACGAACATACGTTTCAATTTTTAAACAGAACGGCATGTCATAATTCCCGTCACACTGAGCTAGTTCTCACTGCGTTCTAGGTAGTTCTTGGTGAACGGGCTCAATCTGTTTACACACGGACTGAACGTAGTGCAGATCTTTTAGAATCTAGTACAGACCGTTTACAATCTGTTTACGAACTTGGCGAACGGGCCCGAACGGAGAGAACGGAAAGGCATTCCGATTTTTTTTGAACATGTTAAAAAAAATCGTACTGGCTTCAAGTTCTAAAATTAAACGCAGTGACAACGTTCCTTAAACGGGTAGGTCTTACTCCGAACGAGAAGGACGTACTACGAACATGGTATCTAACTTTTATCATGCTGCGCATAGGCACTTTTAGTGACGGTCTGGACGTGCTACGAACGGTATAGAGTGAACGAGCCGTTTACTCGGTCTGAACTGGATAACAACGTATTGCGGACGCGATAAAGACGGAATTGACGTAACGAGAACTATTTATGAATTGCCTAGTATTGTATTCAAGAAATTATTTTTCAAAGTTATAAGTTCCAACCCGACCAAAGCCCGTTCAGCAATTTTTTAAAGAACGGGCAAGAACGGGCAAGAACGTTATAGAACGACCTCAGTGTGACGGCCCCCTAAAGAGCAAACTTGACACAGCTTTGTCCTAAGACAATAATGACTATTAGATTATTTTTATTTTGTGTAAAAGATATACATATAGGCATGATAGGGTTAAGGTTGGGTATAATGTTGAATCCAGGGTTGAAGTAGATTGAATAGTATCCGGGATTTACCCCCGCCCCCACTCAAAGGGGTAATTTTTCTTGCTCCCCCCTCTAAAAGCCTGTAATAGGGGGATAATTTTGATGCAGCTTCCCTCAAAAAGCCTCTAATAGGAGGTAATTTTGACACAGCTTCCCCGACTGATAGGGGTATCTCTAAAAAATTTGGAACGAGCATACGCGTATGGTTCATTTTCTGAGTGGGGGGGGGGGATCTACCGAGGAGCAATTTTTGGTGCAAATGTCATGGATAATTTACTCCTCTTTAATGACCGGGTTTTTCGTCTCAATCTTGAAATAAAAGAGTGAAAATCTCTTGGAGATAAAACTGTCTCCTTATTTTATCATTAATGACCTCTTTTAAAGATATTTCAAGTACTACCGTATCACACACCCCATTCAATAGTTTCTTCTGCGAGCCCCGGTCCTCTCGTTCCAGGTGATCGGATGACCATGTACCCATTATAGCGGATCAGCATCGGCTCTGATAAAGGATTTTATCAGTTAATGCACCAAAAATATCCCTTTTCAGCGCAATCTGCCCCTGATTAACCGCCCCCTCAACAACAACAACAATAACAAAAAAAGAACGACAAAGAGAGGGGGAGGGGGAAGGGGGAAAAGAAAAGAAACAAAAAAGAAACAAGACCCGATAGATACTTTTAGGAAGCGCTCATCTTGCGGGGGTACAGTTACGGAAGCTAGGGGATTAAGCAATAAAGCTTTGCTAATCCCATGTCTGCTGGATGAACACAGCTCAATAAGATGGTTTAACTCTTTGAATCCCGTGTACCGGATTTGATGCGTTAGCACTGATTCCAGGATATTTTCTTAGTGCCCCCTCCTTCCTATAAATAAAAGTATATTTTTAATTGATATTAATATTAAATGTATATACTGACGCTATCACAGCCCTTTCGCTTGCAATTAATTGTCTGATACAGTTCTGATATACAGTGTGTTCCTAAAAAAAGGTAATCGAAGTTCAAAGGTCAGTCATTTCAAAAGTATATGGTTTATGTTTGTGATATGTTGACTAAAATACTAAGTAACTCATCAGCTTTAAGTTGAAACATTGCTTACGTCCAAACTGTAATGGGTCACAGAGTTAGGGTCCTCTGAAGGTGATAGGTACAAACCCATTTTTTCCAAGTTTTTCGTTTTTTGGGTATGAAACCAACTTTTTATAAATTGTTGGTTTCATAGTTTTGGGGGTTTTGTCACACAAAGTTTCAGTGCAATGCAATTTCATTTGTCAAAGGACCTGTCTCAATGACAATGAGAGGGGTTCGCAATTATGAGTCTCTTGAGTCGTGGAGACGTCTTGGTGACGTCTCCTGAGACTTGAGGGCGTCGAGGGAAAATGGAACAAAAGTCAAACATGTTCAATCTTTTAGTAGACTTCTTTAAGACACCATCAAGTAAAAATTAATAGCCCGATCGATTTCTTTTAAGCGTTAGCAAGTTCCGACAACGTCTCTGCGACGTCGTGGATACTTAAGGGACGTCGCGGCAACCGTCCGCAAAGATGACACAGAGACTTGCTCACGTATTAAAGAAGTCTATTAAAAGATTGGGCATGTTTGACATATTTTGTTTGATTTTTCTCGCGACTTCTTGCAGAATCAAGAGACGTCGCGGTGACCTCTCCGAGATTCCAGAGACTCAAGTATAATCGACAACCCATGTCATTGCCAGTGAGACAGATCCTTTGACGAATGAGATTGCATTTCATTGAAACCTCCCAAAACTATGAAACCAAAATTTCATAAAAAGTTTGTTTCATACCCTAAAAACGAAAAATGGGTTTTGTACCTATCACCTTCAAAAGACCCTTACTCCGTGACCCATTACAGTTTAGACGTAAGAAATGTCTCAAATTAAAGATGATGAGTTACTTAGTATTTTAGTAAACAAATCGCAAAAATAAACCATATACTTTTGAAATGACTGACCTTTGAACTTTGATTACCTTTTTTTAGGAACACACTGTAGTTCTGATATCATTTTAGGAATCTCTTTGATTAACGTCTAATATTCAAATTAGCTGTAGCCCCTCCATGTATTTCATTTATATGGTCATATAATTCTAAATAATGTAGATACGAGACTATTGACTGTACTCGGTAATGTTTGAATAGCAAAAGAAAAGGATTAAAAATTAATCTTGACACAGTTCTTTCGCAATGACATTGTGAAGCGTGAAAAACGAGAACATATTTACATGAACTAAACTGAGCATTGGCATTATTAGCAATAAATCGTTTGTTAAACATAAACATAATACAAAACAAGCAAGATAAAAGATATTTGGTTTTATTTGGAATCGTACAAACATGATGGTTTCATACTTATATTTTTTTCATTGTTTTACAAATATATAATAACGTAATAATTATATACAAGTTTGTGTATAAACCTGAGTTGCAGAATGGCATATTCGAAAAAGGCTTCGTCTAGTAATTCAAAACATTGATATGAAAAAAAAGAGAGAGCAAATTTGATATTTTGACTAACATAATCATATAGTTCAATTTCATATACAAGTCATGTAGATAACAAAAGAGCCAGTCCCGATTTAAAGGGGGGGGGGGCGCCGCCGAAATTCCCGTAAGTTTTAAACACGTGCAGTCAAGATTGGTTTCCAAATTATGGGGGGGGGGGTGTCCCCTGTGCCCCGCCTGGATCCGCCACTGTAATAAAAACATGTTTCCCCCTATTAATGGATGAGTATGTGAGGCTGATTATTACCTATTGAAGGGAAATTTAGTCCCAACATCGCACTCTCTTTATTGACGAGACATCCCTATTCATTCGAATTAAGTCACCAATAGCAACAAACGAGCCTGGTCGAGAGAATAATCGAGCTGATGACACTGCCCCGATAACCGCTTTGAAATCTTAAAGATCAAAGGGTAAGTGCACCCAGGAATTTTATTGGTTTTAAAAAATGCAGAAAAATAAAAGAAAAATATGAATGAAAGTTTGAAGAAAATCGACCAAAAAATAGCGAAGTTATGAATATTTAAAGTTTTGATTCTGTGACGTCACGTGCGAGCAGCTCTCTTATGTGTTGTGTATGTAAATTCCATAAATTTGTCTTTTTTCATGGTTCTTGATAAAGGAATGGGTCAATTTGATAGAGGCATGTACATTAACCTATGTTTGATGAAGTATCGACAGCACAGGTGAAATAATTAATTGTCGTCTGAAAAAAAAAACTTTATGGAATTTACATTACATAACACATAGGAGATCTGCGCGCATGTAACGTCAGAAAGTCAAAACTTTGAATATTCATAACTTGGTTAATTTTTTTGGTCTATTTTCTCCAAACCTTCACTCATATTTTTCTTTTATTTTTTTGCATTTTCTTTTTAACCAATTTAAACCCAGGGTGAAATTTCCTTTTAATATCATGATAATCATCCTCCATCATGCTTGTGCAACTGGTAGGCCCTATTGTACTTCATAATTATATATAATTGTGAAAACAATTATTTGTATTCATTTTTAGATTATTGGAAAAAGAATCAAGAATCCTTCATAGTTATACAATAATGTATCAGTACAATAATAATAATTATACAATAATGTATCAGTCTGTTCATATTGATTGCTGTTTCATAAAAAAGGATGTTAAAACATTACATAGGCCTACATATTAATTGCTTGAACAAAAAAAAAAATATACGAAGCATACAAATAGGAAAAATACGATTAATTTCATTCAAATTTCAAATATTATATACAGTGCGTCCCAGGTAAAAGTGAACCCAACTTTGTGAGCCTTTTATTAAAATGGTATTACTTATGTGTCATTAATTTTTATATCATGACAAGAGTAACTCATATCCTATCCAGTGATACCAAAATCATACCTGTAGTGTCTTGGATGACTGAGCCATCAAGTTCTAAAAATATTGGTCAAAAACAAATGTTCCATTTTTTTTTCCAGAAATAACCCTGTTTGTCTTATCATTCATTCTTTGTGTGAGGTCAGCCTTCCTAATTAAGTCCATTCATAAGGGACAAAGGATTATTTGAACTGCAAGGGCTGCTTTTCCCCAAACTTGGAACGTTTAAATTTTGACGCTTTTTTCTTTGAGTCCAAGTGCTTAGTCATCCGTCACAACGCAGATATAAGTTTGGTATCATTGAATAAAATATGAGTTATGCTTTATCATGAACTAAATATCAAGGTCAAATAAGCTATAAAATTCTAACATGAGGCTCTGAAAATTGGGTTTATTTTTCTGGGACGCAATGAATCTTTTTCATTCAATGTATTTTAGCCTCAGAAGTAATGTAAAGTTAATTTTGGTTCAATTATCGTGCATTTCGTAAGACAATCAATGGTGTATATTGC
>CALNVZ010000218.1:6491736-6504236 GCA_940671915.1 Paracentrotus lividus
ATTGCCCAATGGACCCGAGAATGGGGGGGGGTGTGTAATTTTGAACCTTTTGTAGCCGAAATTCATTACTGTCAATTTCCAACGTTAGTGGAAATACCTCTGTTTCAGAAAATTATAAGTTCAGTTTTGCGAGATTTTAATGTCACATTTTATTCGGGTATGCGAAGTCTGCTCTCGTACATTTCCTGATAGAAAGCATGGAGTGGTCAACACATCGTATGACGTCATCAGATAGCTGATCACGTGGTATGGGTCCCTTATCGTGAGGTGATGGTGATAAAACTGTGTGCTGGTGAACGCCCTCTCATAGTAATTGAACCTTTTCTCGAAGAAATTTTTGGACACTGTCACAAAATTTTTGGGGATTTCAGTTGGGTTTAAAGCCGGTGTTAATCGACAAAGTTTGTCTTGTAGGAAATCCGACAGCATTGAAAATGTTTTAATCGTTGCTTGAGGTAGAGACACGACATCGGAAGCGTCAATGACGACGGGATTGGCGTCGATGTTTTCTTTGACGTATTCCCAGAGCCGATGTTGTCTTTCGAACCATTTCATTGGTTGACTATCTCTCGGGTCATCTCGGATAAGATCGTAATCGTCTCAGAAGGTATCAAGCCAATCTCGGCTAGCTTCGACCTGCTACTTTACGCAACGAAGTGAATACTCGCGATGGGTCCCGAATTAGAAAGACATGTCGGTAACCTTCGGGAAAGTATTCGGGATAGAAGTCATTTATTGCCATCTCTTTTGCGAGAGCGTATTCGCTGTTAGCCTTTTCGAGATCCTCCTTGATAGTCTGATACTGAAATGAATGCAATAACCTACTTGTGATCAAAGCGTATTTTAACTCCGTCAAGTTCCATTATAGTTTGCATCAAAATTGGGCTGAAATATATTAAGTTAGAAAAAAATTAGTTTATTGATACTTGATAACAAACTAAGCCTAACAGGTAATATAATCATAAACGCTTTCTTAATCATACATGTATGTTTTTTTTTAAATAATACATTCTTCCCAGGTGAGCTTTTAGAAAAAAGTGCCGCTTCCCAAAGTGTAAGCCAAATAGAAGTTGGCTGTTGTGTAATATTTAAAGCCCAAGTATAGTTGTTGTAGAGAAAATTGCATTTTTCAAAACTTTACTCAACTTGTCCTAATATTGTCCCAATAACATATCAATACATGGGCAAGTAAATATAACCATGTGCCATGCATGTTCTTTTTCATGATATGTTATAGTTAGCATAAACATGGGGAGATATTCATCAAAATGAGGCCATACTTCCTTCACTCTCACCCCAGAACTCTGGGCATGCCACACCACTGCTGACTGGTATGGCGTGTGGGCATTCTGTGTGTATCAGTCTGTGTATCAATAGCATATACTTTGCACACAAACCACTGCACATTGCACTCTCCCCGGTGTGATTCCTGTTTAGGCACGCCCAGAAACAAATCGATTTACACAGTTTTGTTGCTAAATTCAGTCTTAGAGTGATTTTATAACAAATAATTTTGAACACAGAGTTATTTGAGGTATTAATTCATATTTCTGCTATGGAAGTAAAACAAAAAATATGTTCTCCCAAAACTATACATGAGCTTTAAGATGAACATGGTCAAGTACTTGGTCAAGTAGTATTGCATACGTATATATATATATATATATATATATATATATTATATATATATATATATATATAGTAAAAAGGGGTAGAAAAAAATACGCGTTGCGATTGGCTAGAGCAGTACTTCGTGACCTACTTTCAATTTGTTATATTGTAGGGGAGGACCGGGTATGGAAGTTACACGGCGTCAGTTGTTACAGTTCTCAGTGTGCTAAGATGGAACAAGAGAGGATGTGCTAACTGGCATCTATATACAGCCTACACATAGCTGTGATGAACTGCCGGTCGTGAGGTTTCTCCGTTGTTTTATTAAAAAGTAAATCAACAAAAACCATTTTTTACAGTTCAAAGTAAATTTTTGACAAACATTTGAAATTTGTAATAGCTCTTACAACTGAAGGCGCATGATGATAGTTCTGGTATTGTAAATATACTACATGTATGTCACTAATATACCCCCTAGCCATGCCCTGTAATTCTGCCTAATGACTGTGCTATAGTTTGATTTCTGTGTGTAAAATCACACACGGGGTAGGTTGTTACAACAACCTACCCCATGTTGATGTAACAACTTACCCCATTACATTACATATGTAAAATTACTTTTTGTCTCAATTTTCAGGTGTTAATATTTTATTTTTCTATTATTACTTTGTCTATTCTAGAGCTCTACTTGAATCTACTGTTAACGATGTCAAGAAACTGGAAAGTTGAAATTAAAGTATGGTATAAGAGATTTACACATTGTCAACTTACCCCGTATGTTTACATATTGTAACAATTGACCCCGTATGGTGTAACAACCTACCCCGTATATGGGGAGGTTGTTACAAAAAATGTCTTCCACTAATTAAGCTGTAGTTAATTGTGTTTACATGTTTTCAAGTTTTATATGCCTCAGGTTTTAGCCAACATAATAGGCTAACTACAGACCCAATATGGAGTGCGTGAGTTCTTTCATTAGAATTATCTGGCCCAAAATGTGAATTTTTGTAACGTCCATACCCGGTCTCCCCTACATATGTAAAATATAACTTTCGGTTTTTGGAGGGTAAAGTCTGTGTTAAATAAATGGGAAGAGTATCGATTCTATCGATTGCCTTGTTGCGCTAGCGCGTAATGACAGTAAAATGTTGCGCACAACAGATTATAACAATGGATACGCGGAAGCAACAAAATACGTCACAATGCTAGATTAGCACCAAAAATTGGCAAAGATAAAAATTAGATTAGGCAAGGTCTAAGATCTAGGGGTCTATTTAGTATAATAAATAGTGAACGCTCATCTTGCAACATTACTGGACTATATGAACTCCAAATATTGAATTATCCCTCGTGCAGATCTATTTCACCTCGGCCTGCGGGCCTCGGAGAAACAAATCTGCACTCGGGATAATTTAGTATTTGTCGTACTTATAATCCAGTATATTGCGCGATAGATTGTACACTTATATATATGTAATATATATATTATATATATATATATATATTATATATATATATATATATATATATATATATATATATATATATATATATTTAAGTGTGATAAGGTTAAACTTTGTTAACATGGTTTGCCAGAAAACTATAAATGTGTAGAAGAAATTTATATTATTATATTATATTATATTATATTATATAAATCTTTTTTATAATTTGTTTTTTATTTAATGGAAGTTTGTTCCCATTTCATTTATTTTGTTTTTCTTTGTATTCCTCTTGGCTTATAGACGATCGGGTATATGGCCATCTTCTGCCCCAGAAATGAAAAGGGACAAGTTATCCCCCTTTAAAAACAAAATAGATGGTCGAAAACACTATGGTTATGTGTATAAAATTATCATTACAATACATGCATAGAGAGGCTTTTAAAATCAGAAATGCATCATTTTTTTTTTGCGATTTTGGAAATAATGTATTAGTAGTAATAGTAGTATAAGTAGTAGTAGAAGTAGAATGGTAGTACTAGTAGTAATTAATAGTGGTAGTAGTAGTAGTAGTAGTAGTTAGTAGTAGTAGTAGTAGTAGTAGTAGTATAGTAGTAGTAGTAGTAGTAGTATGTAGTAGTAGTAGTAGTAGTAGTGCAGCAGCAGCAGCAGCAGTAGTAGTATAGTAATAGGTCTAGTAGTAGTAGTAGTAGTAGTAGTAATAGGTCTTGTAGTAGTAGTAGTAGTAGTAGTACAGTAGTAGTAAATAGAAGAAGTAGAAGTAGTAGAAGTAGTAGTAGCAGTAGTATTAGTTAGTAGGTAGTAGAAGTAGAAGTAGTTGAAGTAGTACTAGTAAGTAGCAGTAGTAGTAGTAATAGTAGTCGTAGAGATATATATTTATCCGTCACGATGACAAAATTATGAACAGTTGTAAAAACTCACGACATCTTCCTCTCTTCAAATCTGTAACCAGCGTTCTTCTCCCATAAATCATTCGCCTCGTCGTACACCACCTCGTTCCCCACGAGCTCCATAGGAAGATCTCGACCAGTCGACGTCGAGAAGTATCCCCTAAACGACAAGGCATTCGATAATAGTTGGAAGTAGACAACCATTCCATCGACGGCGCTTAGACATTTTTGTCAATACCGTTGACATTGAAACGAGGACACACCACAAAATCACTTTACCACGTATCATATTTGTTGTTGTATATTCAGCCTATTTGTTGGTTTGACGCTAGTACGCATGCTGTCTTTCGCGGTTAAAGTCAGTTCAGCAGGTCAGTGAACACCGAATCCTGCCCAGCGCTGAGTTAGCCTTCATCAGGTCAAGTATAAATTCAAGGCAATTCCAGTTTCTTATTGTTAGTATATGCAATAAAAACCTTTTATTATTATTTTGTTATTCAGGAGGACTTCGGAGTCCTTAGAATCGGCACAACCACAACATTTATATCGATATACCATAATAGGGCATATATTTTATATTAATATTTAATGTGTATTACTAATATTTTGGACATGATATAACATTTCCTATGCATACGTAAATGCTATATTTAGGCAAAAATCAAAGAGAACAAGAACAATATGCCTAGCAACTTTTAACACGAACAAAGGTAATGGGCGATTTTTATTTTTGCCTTTGTTAGCTGTTTCTAACATACAAAGAGGCACTCTTGACACCACACCACGACACGATCTTAAATTTGGCATACATTTTTGTTTCTTATGTTCGTTATTAACATTCATTTTAAAATTAAATTATACATCTGTATTATATTGCTACATTCAACATATCAATATAAAACATAATGTGTAAAACTGTCAAGATCGAGTATATTGCTATCAAATGATATATGAGTTTTCTGCTCCTCCTTTCCCTTCATATTTGGTTTGATAAAAACAAAAAACAAAAACAAACACACAAAACAAGTAAACTGAGCATTATGTAAGCCTTGTCATGGTTGGTCATTATTTATGTAACCGATTTCTGTATGTAGAGGTAAAAAAAGTTAAGTCACAACATAGGAAAGTTAGAATATGGCGTAGCCCAAGGCTAGTATTGGGTCCCTTATTGTTTCACGCAGTTATTCACTCATTCCCTTTTTGCTGATGATACTTGTTTGCTCTCTCATTCACGAGAGATAAGAAAGAATAGGTTTCTTCATATAAAATCTTCGCAGCTATATTAAAATTTGGATTGAGAATTCCTTTACATAGTTATACACGGTAATAAATATATCAAACAATAACAAAAGTAATGGTCATGTATTGTTTACGTGGAACAAAAGCAAAATGGTAAATTTTGTTTTGTGTAAACTCACTGTTAGCAGATTTGCCGACAGAAAAGGAATTCGAGTATCAGAACGGCTCGCATTGATATTCCGATTCACGCCCAAATTAATAGTCGTCGACATCACACAAATATCGATACCATGCGAGGACGCAATAGAACATGCAATTCAATATTAAATTTCATATTGCGAGTAATTTATCACCAATGCATGCATCCAAAACATCGATATTTTACTATACTGCAGTCGCACTACAATTAATCGTCTATACCCTTTTTATTTGTATGATATTTTATTTTTTCTAAAAGAAACCCCGATGAGATTTAAACTTCTTTCAATTTTATATTTTGCCCTTTCTAATTTCTTGTGCCTTTTTATGTTTTGTCGTTGTCATACGAATATTTGTTTTCTCATTTCAACAAAAGAACTGATTTATTCGAACACATTATAAATTATACACCAGTCATGATCAGAGGGATAGAGGGTGGGTGGCGGGGGGGGGCTCCCCCTAAACCAAATAAAAAAATAAATAAAAAAAAAGTGCCTAAAATCGGGATTGTTTGAGCCTTGCAGTGCTCCCCTCGCGGTTCACTAAAAATTAATGGATAACCGGCCTCGAGTGAAAAGGACTTACCCCTCCCCTGACTGTCATTTGAGTTATAATGAGATATTGGACGGCGGAAAACCGAACAAATTTTTCATCGCCCCCCCCCCCGCGAGAGCAATTTGGCCCCTTCCCCATTCATCTATTGAAATCATGGATCCGTGCCTGTAAATGAAAACATAAAAGCTTGTCTAATTCGAGATGAACCATATGTGCACTGAAACAGCATACTAAATATTGACATAATTAGAAATTGTTATTTCAAAATATGACGTTATCCAATTTTATTTTATAATACCAACATTAAGAAATGGAACCAAGTTTCCCTCTACAGGTATTAGGGTATGTCGGGGGAAAAAATAACTAGTGCGGCTTCTTTGCTTCATTGATTCGACAAATAAGCTTCAAAAGGTAAATGTCACTTTGGTCTAAAACCACTTTGACTAATGCCCGTTTGGTCTTCGACCCACATGGTCTAATTAACTATTTCGTCTACAACCGGTTCGTCTTCTATCGCCTTTTTGGTCTAATTGCCACTTCCCCTCTTACCATTTTTGTCTTATTTCCATTTTCTTCTAATGTCCATTGGTCTGACACCACTTGATCACCGACTTCTAATAACACATTGGAAATAGATCAAATATTCATTTGAAATTAGACCAAAAATGCAATTAGACATTTGGGCTATCAGACGAATAATATTAGACCAAAAGTCATTAAAACCAAGCGAGAATTAAACCAAGCTATGACCAAAATTAAATTACTAGTAGACAATTTGGCTATTAGGCGAATTAATATAGACCAAGTGAGAATAAGAACAGTATGCATTAGACCAAAGAGAACATAACCAAATCGGGTTTAGCCAATGTGGTATTTAAAAACAGGAATTGGGACCAACCACATATACACCGTTCAAATATCCTGCTTCGAGCTCCATTGCGATCAGTATTTAGCTCGCGCTAATTCTTGCTAATATTGTCATTATGTCGTGATTTCCTTATTTAGTTCTATCAAGCCTTGTACGTTTTCAGGGTGACAATTTTGAAATTTCCCGATTTTGACCCCTCGGGCTCTGAATTATAAAGTTATCAGGTTATCGTTATAGCTAAGTCGAGACCGAGAAATTACGTAAGATCCTCTTTATTAAAAACACCGGTACATATTAATCACCATTCAGAACCAGTTTGCCACTATATTCGGTGGGTTATCTTATATAACACGTCTAACAGCAGTTGGAATATAATCTCCGTTGTGTTAATCACATAGGCTACACACATTAATATGGTCCCTAACAATTTGTCTAATACATGTTATGTGCCTCTTCAAAATCTCCATTGATTCTAATGACACACTTCGTCTAACTTCTGATTTTCAACATCCAAATGGCCCAATTAGCCAAACCATTTTCGTCCAATGCCAAAATGATTATGGTCTAGTATTACCAGTCTGTTACTGGAATTGACCAAGTGTGTGATAGGCAATTAATAGACGAAATTGGACATTGAGACACCATGGGAAATTAGACAATGGAATCAGGGACGAAATTGTAATAGGCAATGTCGGTAATTAGAACAATTTTTTTTTGGAGACCCAAATGGAAACAGATATGTGGGATGAGACCAAATGGACATTAGTCAAAGTGGTAATTTTCCTATTCGGTTATGTACACGTATCTCTCTTTTCATGGAGTGCCTAAACACGCTTCTTAAATCTAGAGTAATATCAAGTCTATCGAAACTATGCCCTAAATTATCTTTCGGCTTATGCTGTAGGAACCCCATGCATGGACTAATTTTTTTAATGGGCGATCCAATTTTCTGAGTCCTTGATGTATTGTTGGTAGTATACATTGTACTTCAGGCCAATGAATGAATAAAGTGTACATGTGTTGTCATGACAACATACTAGAGTGCAAAGCTAAATTGATTGTTTTTTTTACGTGCATGATTGGTCCCGCGGAAAAAATAGGTCACTACAGTGCGTCCAAGAAAAAAAAAAACCACGAAGCCGGATTTATTATAATTTTTAATCATTAATCTCATCATATCCGAATATGAAATGATCCGAAGGGTTGATTCTCCTTTCTATGTTTTGATGCCGCTTATCATGATAAATTCTCCGACAGCATCGCAAAACTGTCTGTTTGTTGGTCGAGTGTTAATTGCCATTGGTCTAACGCACTTTCACTAATGTCCATATTTGTTGTCTAATTAACTTTTTGGTTTAAGGTACCTCTTCGCCTATTTACCATTTCGTCTAATGTCCAGTTCTCTTGATGTCCACTTGGTCTAACACTACTTGAGCTATTCGGAGTAACAAAATTTTAATAGATTTTTTTTTTTTTATTTCATTTCGGCAATTAGACGAATTGGCAATTTGACAATGACACATGTGGACATTTAAACCCAAGTGAGAATTTCACGAATTTGCATGAGACAATTATTACATTAGACCAAATTTGTCATTAGAGCAAACGGGTTTAGCCCATGTGGTATTAGACAAAACGCGAATAGACCAACTTGCTGTTGAACCAAGTGAGTTATTAACCATGTCGAGGTATGACTTAGCATGCCTGACACAGCATAGAGAGTAGCTCGCAAGTGACTCGTCACAACATTAACAAACTTTTAAACATTTATTAACTTCGTTATCCCGAGATTGTTTTTTTTTTTTCCTGCAACCCTTATTCATATTTTTCTATTTTTATTTTCTGTTAAAAAAAATAAAAAATTCCGGGTGAACTTCCCCTTTAAACACATCGTATTGAGTATACTTCGACTTTATATAGGCAGCAGTGGACGTGACATGCAGGATCTGAAATTAAATAAATATTTTCTTTTGGAATAACCTATTTAGTAGTCAGGCATAATCAATTAGCGATTCAATCTTACAGAGACTCGAAGCTGAAAATGTCCAGTACATATATCAAATCATTATTTTATTGAATACAATATATGCTACTCGTCAGCTCAACAGATAAACTCAGGAAAAAAACAAATTAGCTATAGAAAATATGTACAACGAAGGACATGGCAGATTCAGGATTGAAAATGGGAAAGGGGTGGGGGGTGGACATGTCGTTCTATGTGCATTTTTGCAAAAATAGGGCCCCTGATCTGTGTATTTAAAGATAAAAACAAGGCACAGAAATAAAAGCGATAGGCATTAACCAATGATGGTACAAAAAAAACAAAACACAAACAAACAAACCAAAACAAAAAACGGGGTTTTTATTTTGTCACCAATTTTAAATAGTTATCTAAAGTTCATCACTATTTTGCCAGTTATAATTATAATTATATTTGTTTTATTAGACATACATAATTAAAAAAACAATTTTGACAACCAATTATTATCTAAAACTGTAAAAGTCTCTTCTATGTTTTTGGGGCCCCTGTGCACCAAAACTTTTAACGGCTTTTTTTTTTAGGACACCATCCCGCAAAGAGTCTACTTCTGTTTGCAAAGTGTAATTTTCATCCGGATTTTCTCCATTCTCTCTATTGTATTCCTGTTTTATGAAAAAATGTCATTACCTGGCCTATTAAACATTAATGGTCTTTTTCTGAAAATAAAAAGGTTTTATGTTACAAATCGGTTATACACGGAATGGTATCTAGTCCTTTGTAGGCTCGATTGTAGGCTACAACGCAATGGTTTGTTTGTTTTTGTGAGTGGTGATGATTTTATAATTTATTTCCTTTTTCGTTTTTTGTATAGCCTTTTATTTTATACTGATGTTTAGTAGCAACCCCTTTAGTTCGTAGGCGGATTTATATACCAGTATTAATTAAAGAATAACTCCCAACTTTACAATGATACTCTCATGTTTTCTTGCATCATTTGTCACGATTAATCATGTTAAATTGCACATAAAAGGTACAAATCCAGTTTTTGAATTTTCAGAAAGGGACAAAACCGAGTGATGCTTTCACTGTTGTTATTTTTATATCGCACATCCATCAGCGCACAACCTATTCAATGATGCATGCATCAGAAAATATTCGCTCAGTCTATGTCTCAAAATTGCAACAAAAAAAAAAAAAAAAAAAAAATAGATCTTGTACCTGGTCAAATTCTTTTTGTAATTTACTCTGTTCATATGTGAAAATGTAAATGCAAAGGGAGGGTGTCATTGTAAAGGTGAATAATTGCTTCATTAGTTGTAAGTTACTTATAATTTAATGAACTAAGCCTGGAATCACAGATCATCAAGGGTAAATTTACCAATTGGTCTTAACTCACTTTGATAATGGCCGTTTGGCTCATCCTGCGTGGTCTAATTCAATTTTTGCCTATAACATTTGTCTAATTACCTATTGGTCTAATTGTTCATTTGTCTATTTACCATTCCGTCTAATTTTCACTGATCTTATGTTATTTGGTCTCATGTCTAATTGATCTTACACCACTGAGTCATCTGTACTACACTGGAAAATAAACCATATATTCATTTGGGAATTAAAGCATGCAATTAGACCATTGCTATTTAGACGAATAGGCAATTAGACAATTGTCATCAATACCAAATGGGAATTGGACCAGTAATGTATTAGACCAAGTGGAAGTTAGACCAAACTGGTTAGTAAACCAAATGGGTTTAGCCCATGTGTATTAGACCTAACTGCTGTAGACCAAGTGGATATAACTTTTACAAGGGATCTATAGACATTATGAGCCTGGTTCTGTATACTGTAAAAAATTAGCAATTTTTCCCATGTTTATGGAATTGAGTCGAAATACAGTATAGTACATTCTATAGCTTGTCGTTCTAATGCTCAGGACGATGAGAAGTTGATATATACTAAACACTATCGCCATTACCAGAAACAATAATTATCATTTTTTTTGCTCGTTCCGATTCTATTGAATTTAGTGTTTTGTTCTTCTATTATTTTATATTAGCTCTTTTACAATTGTATTGAAAAAAAAGAAGGAAAAAAAGCGTCCCAACTGGGCAGATTGTTTTAACTCTCGACTGGAACTATTTGGAAAAAAGTTGAAATACAATCTTTGAAAACGCATTTAATCTAATAGACTAAACAAAAGTTTTTAGACCACAAAAATGTTAAATGTGTTCTTTAATTATGATAGCACAACGTGATGAGCACCAATGTGAATTTATTGATTTATTTATGACTAGTTCTTGCAGATATGATTCTATGTTTAGAATGTTTGAACATTTAAATATGAATAATACAACTTTTCTTTACTTATTTTTAAAATTGACTTGACAACCTTCCTTTTCTTTGCCCCTCAACCTCACCAGAAACCTTGTTTGGACATAATTAATGTTATCTAATTCTCCCTTTTTGCATAAAATATACAGTCAACCCTGTCTTTAAGATCAAATAATTAATTTGGAAAGGGAGAGAGTGAAATCAATTTTAGACAGGTAGCTTTTATATACAGGTTCTGCAAAAGATATTTCTAACTGGTAGGAAGCAATTAGTTATACCACAATGGACAGATGACCTTTATCTCTCTCTTTTGGGGGGGGGGGGTGTAATTTTGAACCTTTTGTAGCCGAAATTCATTACTGTCAATTTCCAACGTTAGTGGAAATACCTCTGTTTCAGAAAATTATAAGTTCAGTTGTTTGCGAGATTTTAATGTCACATTTTATTCGGGTATGCGAAGTCTGCTCTCGTACATTTCCTGATAGAAAGGCATGGAGTGGTCAACACATCGTATGACGTCATCAGATAGCTGATCACGTGGTATGGGTCCCTTATCGTGAGGTGATGGTGATATAAACTGTGTGCTGGTGAACGCCCTCTCATAGTAATTGAACCTTTTCTCGAAGAAATTTTTGGACACTGTCACAAAATTTTTGGGGATTTCAGTTGGGTTTAAAGCCGGTGTTAATCGACAAAGTTTGTCGTTGTAGGGAAATCCGACAGCATTGCAAAATGTTTTAATCGTTGCTTGAGGTAGAGACACGACATCGGAAGCGTCAATGACGACGGGATTGGCGTCGATGTTTTCTTTGACGTATTCCCAGAGCCGATGTTGTCTTTCGAACCATTTCATTGGTTGACTATCTCTCGGGTCATCTCGGATAAGATCGTAATCGTCTTCAGAAGGTATCAAGCCAATCTCGGCTAGCTTCGACCCTGCTACTTTACGAACCGAAGTGAATACTCGCGATGGGTCCCGAATTAGAAAGACATGTCGGTAACCTTCGGGAAAGTATTCGGGATAGAAGTCATTTATTGCCATCTCTTTTGCGAGAGCGTATTCGCTGTTAGCCTTTTCGAGATCCTCCTTGATAGTCTGATACCTGAAATGAATGCAATAACCTACTTGTGATCAAAGCGTATTTTAGACTCCGTCAAGTTCCATTATAGTTTGCATCAAAATTGGGCTGAAATATATTAAGTTAGAAAAAAAATTAGTTTATTGATACTTGATAACAAACTAAGCCTAACAGGTAATATAATCATAAACGCTTTCTTAATCATACATGTATGTTTTTTTTAAAATAATACATTCTTCCCAGGTGAGCTTTTAGAAAAAAGTGCCGCTCCCAAAGTGTAAGCCA
>CALNVZ010000218.1:6509236-6574116 GCA_940671915.1 Paracentrotus lividus
TTCATGCCCCCCCCCCCCGCGAGAGCAATTTTAGGCCCCTTTCCCCCTCATCTATTGAAATCATGGATCCGTGCCTGTAATGAAAACATAAAGGCTTGTCTAAATTGGATGAACCATATGTGCACTGAAACAGCATACTAATATTGACATAATTTAGAAATTGTTATTTCAAAATAATGACGTTATCCAATTTTATTTTATTAATACCAACATTAAAGAAATGGAACAAGTTTCCCTCTACAGGTATAGGTATGTCGGGGGAAAAAATAACTAGTGCGCTTCTTGCTCTCATGATTCGGACAAATAAGCTTCAAAAGGTAAATTGTCACTTGGTCTAAAACCACTTTGACTAATGCCCGTTTGGTCTCGACCCACATGGTCTAATTACTATTTCGTCTACAACCGGTTCGTCTAATCGCCTTTTGGTCTAATTGCCACTTCCCCTCTTACCATTTTGTCTTATTTCCATTTCTTCTAATGTCCACTTGGTCTGACACCACTTGATCACCGACTTCTAATAACACATTGGAAATAGATCAAATATTCATTTGGAAATTAGACCAAAAATGCAATTAGACAATTTGGCTATCAGACGAATTAATATTAGACCAAAAGTCATTAAACCAAGCGAGAATTAAACCAAGTATGACCAAAATTAAATTACTAGTAGACAATTTGGCTATTAGGCGAATTAATATTAGACCAAGTGAGAATTAGAACAGTATGCATTAGACCAAAGAGAACATATACCAAATGGGTTTAGCCAATGTGGTATTAGAAAACAGAGAATTGGACCAACCATATACACCGTTCAAATATCCTGCTTCGAGCTCCATTGCGATCAGTTTTAGCTCGCGCTAATTCTTGCTAATATTGTCATTATGTCGTGATTTCCCTTATTTAGATTCTATCAAGCCTCTGTACGTTTTCAGGTGACAATTTTGAAATTTCCCGATTTTGACCCCTCGGTGCTCCTGATTATAAAGTTATCAGGTTATCGTATAGTAAGTCGAGAACCGAGAAATTACCGTAAGATCCTCTTTATTAAAACACCGGTACATATAATCACCATTCAGAACAGTTTGCCACTTATTCGGTGGGTTATTTATATCAACACGGTCTAACAGCAGTTGGTATATAATTCTCCGTTTGTGTAATCCACATAGGCTACACACATAATATGGTCCCTAACAATTTGGTCTAATACATGTATGTGCCTCTTCTAAATCTCCATTGATCTAATGACCACTTCGTCTAACTTCTGATTTTCAAACATCCAAATGGCCCAATAGCCTTTTCGTCCAATGCCAAAATGATTATGGTCTAGTATTACCAGTCTGTTACTGGAATTGACCAAGTGGTGATAGGCCAATTAATAGACGAAATGGACATTGGACAACATGGGAATTAGACAATGGGAATCGGACGAAATTGTAATAGGCAATGTGGTAATTAGAACAATTTTTTTTGGAGACAAAATGGAAACAGACTATGTGGGATGAGACCAAATGGACATTAGTCAAAGTGGTAATTTTCCTATTCGGTATGTACACGTATCTCTCTTTTCTGGGAGTGCTAGAACACGCTTCTAAATTAGAGTAATATCAAGTCTATCGAAACTATGCCCTAATTATCTTTCGAGCTTTATGCTGTAGGACCCCATGCATGACTAATTTTTTTAATGGGCGATCCAATTTCTGAGTCCTTGATGTATTGTTGATAGTATACATTGTACTTCGCCAATGAATGAATAAAGTGTACATGTGTTGTCATGACAACATACTAGAGTGCAAAGCTAAATTGATTGTTCTTTTTTTACGTGCATGATGTGGTCCCGCGGAAAAAATAGTCACTACAGTGCGTCCAAGAAAAAAAAAAAAACCCAACGAAGCCGAGATTTATTATAATTTTTAATCATAATCTCATCATATCACGAATATGAAATGATTCGGAAGGGTTGGATTCTCCTTTTATGTGATGCCGCTTATCATGATAAATTCTGCCGACAGCATCGCAAACTGTCTGTTTGTTGGTCGAGGTTAATTGCCATTTGGTCTAAACGCACTTTCACTAATGTCCATATTTGTTGGTCTAATTAACTTTTGGTCTAAGTACCTCTTCGCCTATTTACCATTTCGTCTAATGTCCAGTTCGTCTGATGTCCACTTGGTCTAACACTACTTGAGCTATTCGAGTAACAAAATTTTAATAGATTTTTTTTTTTTTTTTATTCATTTCGGCATTAGACGAATTGGCAATTTGACAATTTGACCATGTGGACATTAAACCAAGTGAGAATTTCACGAAGTATGCATGAGACCAATTATACATTAGACCAAATTGTCATTAGAGCAAACGGGTTTAGCCCATGTGGTATTAGACAAACGGCGAATTAGACCAACTGCTGTTAGACCAAGTGAGTTATTAACCATGGTCGAGGTATGACTTAGCATGCCTGACACAGCATAGAGAGTAGCTCGCAAGTGACGTCACAACATTACAACTTTAAACATTTATAACTTCGTTATCCCGAGATGTTTTTTTTTTTTCCTGCAAACCCTTATTCATATTTCTATTTTATTTTCTGTTAAAAAAAATAAAAAATTCCAGGGTGAACTTCCCCTTTAAACACATCCGTATTGAGTATACTTCGACTTTATATAGGCAGCAGTGCGTGACATGCAGGATCTGAAATTAAATAAAATATTTCTTTTGGAATACCTATTTTAGTAGTCAGGCATAATCAATTAGCGATCAATCTTCAGAGACTCGAAGTGAAAATGTCAGTACATATATCAGTATCTAATTATTTATAGAATACAATATATGCTACTCGTCAGCTCAACAGATAAACTCAGGAAAAACAAATTAGCTATAGAAATATGATACAACGAAAGACATGGCAGATTCAGGATTTGAAAATGGGAGGGGGGGGGGGTGGACATGTCGTTCTATGTGCATTTTGCAAAATTAGGGCCCCTGATCTGTGTATTTAAAGATAAAAACAAGCGCACAGAAATAAAAAGCGATAGGCATAACAATGATGGTACAAAAAAACAAACAAAACAAAACAAAACAAAACAAAAAACGGGGTTTTTATTTTGTCACCAATTTTTAAATAGTTTATCTGAAAGTTCATCACTAATTTTGCCAGTTATAATTATAATTATATTATGTTTATATTAGACATACATAATTAAAAAAACAATTTGACAACCAATTATTATCTAAACTGTAAAAGTCATCTTCTGTTTTGGGCCCCTGTGCACAAACTTTTAACGGCTTTTTTTTAGGACACCATTCCCGCAAGAGTCTACTCTGTTTGCATAGTGTAATCATCCGGATTTTTCTCCATTCTCTCTATTGTCCTAGTTTTATGAAAATGTCATACCTGGCCTATTACATATAATGGTCTTTTTCTGAAAATAAAAAGGTTTTATGTACAAATCGGTTATACACGGAATGGTATCTAGTCCTTGTGGCTCGATTGTAGGCCTACAACGCAATGGGGTTTGTTTGTTTTTGTTGGTGGTGATGATTTTATAATTTATTTCCTTTTTCGTTTTTTGTATAGCCTTTATTTTCATACTGATGTTTAAGGTAGCAACCCTCTTTAGTTCGTAGGCGATTTATATACAGTATATAATTAAAGAAGAACTCCCAACTTTACAATGATACCTTTCTCATGTTTCTTGCATCATAATTGTCACGATTAATCATGTAAATTGCACATAAAGGTACAAAATCCAGTTTTTGCAAGTTTTCAGAAAGTGGGACAAAACCGAGTGATTGCTTTCACTGTTGTCGCACATCATCGCGCACAAACCTATTCAATGATGCATGGCATCAGAAAATATTCGCTCAGTCTAGTGTCTCAAAACTTGCAACAAAAAAAAAAAAAAAAAAAAAATAAGATCTTGTACCTGTCAAATTCTTTTTGTAATTTACTCTGTCATATGTGAAAAATGTAATGCAAAGGGGGTGTCATTGTAAAGGTGAATAATTGCTCATTAGTTGTAAGTTACTTATAAATAATGACTAAAGCCTGAATCACAGATCATCCAATGGGTAAATTACCAATTGGTCTACACTCACTTTGACTAATGGCCGTTTGGCCTCATCCTGCGTGGTCTAATTCAATTTTGCCTATAACCAATTTGTCTAATTACCTATTGGTCTAATTGTCATGTTGTCTATTTACCATTCCGTCTAATTTTCACTTGATCTTATGTCTATTTGGTCTCATGTCTAATTGGTCTTACACCACTTGGTCATTTCCTGTACTACACTGGAAAATAAACCATATATTCATTTGGGAATTAAACGCAAATGCAATTAGACCATTTGGCTATTTAGACGAATAGGCAATTAGACAATTGGTCATCATACCAAATGGGAATTGGACCAAGTATGTATTAGACCAAGTGGAAGTTAGACCAAACTGTTAGTAAACCAAATGGGTTTAGCCCATGTGGTATTAGACTAACTGCTGTTAGACCAAGTGGATATAAACTTTTACAAGGGATCTATAGACATTATAAGCCTGGCTCTGTATCACTTGTAAAAAATAGCAATTTTCCCATGTTTATGGGAATCTGTCAGTCGAAGATACATGTATAGTACATTCCTATAGCTTGTCGTCTAATGCTCAAGGACGATGAGAAGTTGATATATACTAAACACTATCGCATTACAGAAACAATAATTATCATTTTTTTTTTGCTGGTCCCGATTCTATGAATCTTAGTGTTTTGTTTTCTATTATTTTTTATAGCTCTTTTACAATTTGTATTGAAAAAAAAAAGAAAAGAAAAAAAGGTCCCAACTGGGGCAGATTGTTTTTAACTCTCGACTGGAACTATTTGGAAAAAGTTGAATACAATCTTTGAAAACGCATTTAATCTAGATTATGACTAAACAAAAAGTTTTAGACCAACAAAAATGTTAAATGTGTTCTTTAATTATGAATAGCACAACAGTGATGAGACCAATGAAATTTATTGATTTATTTATGACTAGTTCTTGCAGATATTGATTCATTGTTAGAAATGTTGAACATTTAAATATGAATAATACAACTTTTCTTTATATATTTTTAAAATTTGACTGCAACCTTTCCTTTTCTTTGCCCTCAACCTCACAGAAACTTGTTTGACATAATTAATGTTATCTTAATTCATCCCCTTTTGCATAAAATATACAGTCAACCCTGTCTATTAAGATCAAATATAATTTGGAAAGGGAGAGAGTGAAATCAATTTTAGACAGGTAGCTTTTATATACAGGTTCTGCAAAAGATATTTCTAACTGGTAGGAAGCAATTCATGTTATACCACAATGGACAGATGACCTTTATAGACAGGTTCTTTAACAGAAGTTTCTTTCTTGTGGAAGGCAATATGGCTGAAGACTACTAGAGACAAGCAAAGAGGGGTGCCTGCTAAGAAAGGTCTGACTTTATATTAGGTCTTCTTTACTCATTGGGGAGACTTTCATTAAAAGAAAACAATTACAGGCCTTCAAGTCGGGATGAATGAAAAAGTAGGAGGAAAGAAGGAGCAAAATTTTACGAAAAGTAGGAGAAAAGTAGGAATCAACTTTACAAAAAGTAGGAAAAAAGTAGAATTCAATAAAAAAAAAGTAGGGGAAAAGTAGGATATCATTTCCATTTTCACTTGACTGTTGAGATAATGTCCATCAAAACTGCTGTTGTATTTGTTCTATTTTCATTTGATTGTAAGGATAATGTCCATAAAAACTGCCATAGTACTTGTTCTTCTTTTACTTGTCTGTAAGGATAATGTCCATCAAAACTACTGTCGTATTTGTTCTCTTTTCACTTGATTGTAAGGATAATGTCCATCAAAACTGATGTAGTACTGGTTCTATTTTCACTTGACTGTGTACAATAGGGAAACTGTTCATCCAATATATCGTCTGTTAGGAGCCAGAAGGGCGTTATTGCATCTTATAGATGTTCCGTTGAGAGCCATAAGGGCGCTATTACTGTACAAAGTCAATGGTAATAGCGCCCTTCTGGCTCCAAACGGAACATCCTTGATCTGCAATAGCGCCCTTCTGGCTCCAAGCCGACGATATTATATTACCTTTGATTCCGCTGTTGTATTCCAAGGGGTAATCTGTCAATTAATTTCTGGAGCTGAACTTAGCCAACTTAACAGAATAAGCATTCAGAATCTTTTTGCGATTTCCTTCAAGTGCTCTCGATTCCTTCTGTATTTTTTCCGATTAGTTCTAGCACTCTCCATCTTTTTGCTTGCAACTTCTAGCAGACCTTGAATCACACTCGTATCTTCCAGATTCTTGTCAGCTATCTGCTTCTCTGCCAGCTCCTGTTCACGTCTCCTACGTCCTTCAGCTGTTTTTAGTTCCTCCTGGTATTTTCTTGTTCGTTGACAACAGCTTGTTTCTCGATTCTTCCAACTTTCTCTTTTTACTCTCCAGGATTTTGATGGCTCTTCTTCTCTTTGGACTTCTTTTTCATTCATTGTCTTGATTCCTCTGTTTCTGTTTCTTTTCTTTCTCTCGTTGCTTCTGTTGTTCTTGCCTGATATGCAGACTGTGTGCAGATTTGTGAGCCTTCATGACGCCAGGTTTTATCGCATGTTTTGTACCTTCCTTGGGCAAGACATCTCTACTGCAATCCTTAATGGCTCGTAAAGCCGTTTACTTGTTGCTTCCTGAGAGAGAGACGTACGTTCACCACGTTAAGCATGCTTATTTTTCCGATAGAGATCTTTCAACGTCAGCATTGCCATGGACAAGGCACAGTGAGGTTCTTCAACAAATCTTGGCAGGGATAGTATAATCTGGTCTGATCAAAGACGGTTCTTCTTTTGTAGCACTTCCGCTAGTAGTGGTCAATATCGAATATGTTTCCTCTGAACCTGCCTCTCTGTACCAACTCTCTGGGATGTCCTGTAACTGGTACATTTCCATTCATCTGTAGAGTGCACTACTTCTTCTTCCAGGACAGCCTAAGGTAATCTTCTGGCGATTCTTTCTATGGCTCTACATCAATGTTTCAGATTTTGGTGCAGAGGGTGCAACAATTCCAAATAATATCAAGACATCTCATTGCGCAAGTGAAGATTGCAGCTAGATAGGTATTATAGCTGAACTTTTCATGAATGTCGGCATCTTGGATGACTGCTAGTTTTTGCTGGTCCGGCTTCATTTTTTTAGTACTTTTTTTTCAGTGGAATACCTCTTGGATACTTAGATCTGCAAGCTGATAGATATTCTGCCGACACTCCTACAAAAGCTATGCCTCTCTTCTCTCCTACCAAGCATAGTTAGAAAACTCAAAGAACTAAACGCGTAACCACAGATCTCAAAGAGCCGATCATGAAGGATGTGGACTTATGGTTCTTCCTTTTGGAAGAGTGTCAAGAAGCCATTTGAATACACCTCATGGGTTTCGAAGAAGCAGAGCTGCACTTTCATAAGTGGATCTTTAGTTTCCTACAGATAGGTGTGTATCTCTTATTTCTTCCAAAGACTTCAGAGTCTTGCTCTCCAACGCAGCTTTTGGGAGATCTTGGAAGAAGTACTGATTGACTGCTTCAAGCATGCTATTCACTCTCTTTACAGATGGGACAAGAGTTAGCCAGCGACTTTGCACATGTCTAAGGAACAATATTCCTCATTGAGTCCAAGACGCCCTGGGTTTCAAGCAAAGTCTTCCTTCTGAATGGGGATGCCTTCAGATAATAGAAGAGATCTAGAACCAGCTGCTCAGCATTCTCTCATAATTCACCAAGACCTTTCGGAAGGCATTATGGACCAACGTGTAGGTTCAAGGGATGAACTGCACCATGCCAGGCAATCCCATTCTGTGAGATTTCAGTTTACAGATAGTTCCAGTGGTTTGTTTCACATTTGGCCCGGCTTACCTTATTGAACCTCGCCTTGGAGGACTCCTTCCTCCAAGGCTTATCCGACGCCAGAGCTTCAAAGTGATCCAAGACTGGTAATGGTAGCATGCCATAGGTATTCCATTTAAAAGCGGTGAAGCAAGTAGTTATAGTTACAAACTCATCAGCAACAACTCTGAAAAGACTATACTAAATACTCCAAAAATAACACTAAATTTGACAGAAATTCCTAGGCTATTAGTTTCATGCATAATGCATGCACTTTCTCCATGTGCTTCTACAACCAGCTTCTCATCGAGTTGCAAGTAGACTTGCACATTAAACGAAAAAGTGCATTCATTGTGAATAGGGATACATGTATTACAATGAGTCTATGTCTCTGAGAAGAGACAAATATATATACATGAAACAAGTGACATGATTTTTTGTCCAATATGAAACATACATGTGTATGGACAAGGTTCTTTTTTTTTTTTCTTTCTTCCATTTTACAAAAAGTAGTTCAAAAGTAGGAAAAGTAGGAGATATAAGGAAAAAAGTAGGATAAGTAGGAGGTTAACAAAAAGGTAGTGAAAAAGTAGGAAAAGTAGGAGCGCTTGAAGGCCTGCAATTACACATTAATTTTTGGGGGAAATAAACATTGCCAAGAAAGAAATCAAGGAAATAATGATAAATCTTGAATGGAATTTATTGATCATAGATCTGAGAACAGAAAATGGCATTTGTTTTCACATTGCATGTACAATTATATATAAAATCATTACAATTCATGAACACTTGAAATGATAAAAGATCAGCAGCCATGTATGGCATTACCTCTTGTCCCAAACTCCATATTTTTCTGAGATACATGTCAGGATATATTCAGGATTCACAATTAAAATTTTTTTTTAAATGCAAATATCATAATTGATGGATCAAGAAGTTCTTTTATTAGACACATTATTACTGACAATATAAAAATAAGACAGATGGAATATTTGCCCCTGTGACCTTTGACATGTTAAACATCATTCAAAGCTTTCCAGGCTTTATATGGCAAAATATTTAAACTACAAATGTACTCCTCGACTGGGGATGCAAAGGTCGTGGGTTCAATCCCTGGCCTGGCACTTACTTCTTTGAGCAAGGCATTTTGTCTACAAGCTTCTCCCCACCCAGATGTAAATGAATCGGAATAACATACAATGTAGTTTCATCATAGTTGAATATTATGAAAATGTAAGTACACAAATTTATGAATTGTGGAAGAGACGGTAAATCTGGAATCGGTCTATTGATAGAATTAATTTGAACTAGTCACAGTAGAATATTAAACACCTACATTTTTTCTCTAAGGTGTAAAGCCCGTATTGGACTACCAACAGATGAAGGCCCATCATAATCATTTACAATCTGTTTTCATGTGCAGTTTTCTAGGCTCTTTGTAGGGTGATGACATAAGTATTCAATCAATTGAAAAATATGATTTATTAATTATTATATACACTCATGTGTCTTTCTGCAATGAATGTGGCTTGGTTAGGGTTCACTGTCCTGACAACAAAATTTTACAACTGAATACGATTAATACTTTCAAGATTCAAAACTTGAGTTTAAATACTCAATTTCAATGTAGTGGGCAAATATATTCTACAAGTGAAAGTTAAACAGCGATTGTACTTTAATACTTTTATCTAAAAAAACATTCCATTTTTTATAGGTGTATCGTAGTCTATTTCCATTACGGATAAATAGCATGGATATATAACAAGATTTTGGTATAACGAGGATCTTCTTCTAGTCTCTCTTTCAAACATGTGCACTCATCTTCAATTTGTGTTTCTGCTCAGTAAAACAAAAACAAGACAATCTGTTGGGTCCAGAGAACTTCATGATAGCAGGAGTGGACTTTATTTTGTACACATTTAAATCGTAAAGTTGGATGTGTCACCCATATGAAATGGGTTAAGAAACATTTTCTTTCCCCAATGCAAGGCACTTATTGAATAGCTACATGTAAGCATCTGAGCATTTAGTTGTGAAAGAAATTGCACATTCTTGGTTTGCGCTCCAATAGTTTCCTCTGTTTCCATCTCAGAAGGGACTTCGGCAGAGAGGACAGGAGGACTGTGTACTAGTACTGAACCATTTGTACTGAAATTTAAAACAAAAATAAAGACATTTAGGTAATAGAGATATATGAGAATAGAATATAACGAACATGGAGTAAAAGCAAAACATAAACAAGGATAAAGGGAAATTGGACAAACAGGGCAATTGCTGTTGGGGATGCAAGTTTATTTCTTAATGAATAATTGGGTTTTGTATTAAATGAAGAAATTTACGGAGGTGAACAAGGAAAAAACAAACAAAATCGAAGAGGCATCTTGAGAGGATGAATATAAAGAACAGAAAGAAATGGATATTGTGAATATGAGTATATAGAAAAGATAGGAAAATGACAGAGAATGCGAATGAGGAAGAGAGAAAAAAAATGAGGAGATAGAGGAAATCGGCAGTAAGAAGTGATTGTAAGGAAAAAATTTAAGATAAAAATAAGGATAATGGTGATGATGATGTGAATAACGAGGAAGATGAAGATGAAGATTATAATTATGGTGGTAATGATGATGAAGATAATGATGAGGAAAAGGAGGATGATGATGAGAATGATAATGATAAGACAAAGAAGATGAATACACATATAATGATAAAGATGAAAATAATACCGCTGATGATGATGATGATGGTGATGAATATAATGATGATTATGAGGATAATGATGTTGATGATGATGGAGATAATGATGAGGAAAAGAATGATGATGATGAGAATGATAATGATAATGACAAAGAAGATGAAAATACATGTAATGATAAAGATGAAAATAATACCGAAGATGATGATGAACATAATGATGACTTCAGGACTAACTAAACAAGCAGAATGGAAGTGTTTCTTGCAAGATGTATTACAAATCATCTTGGGAAGGGAACAGTTTGCACCGTGTATCACGGAGTTAAGCAAATGATACAATCCTCTATGATGATGATGATGATAAGGATAACTTCAGAACTTACCAAACAAGCAGAGTGGAAGCGTTTCTTACACGTCTTACAAGTCAGCTTGGGAAGGGAACAGTTTCCACCATGTATCACAGAGAAACAAATCATACAATCCTCTATTCCTTCAAAACGCTTGTCTGCATTGCTTCGCCACAGATTCAACCCTTCCATTATGGATCCATTCTGAAGGAGGAAAAATATGAATAAAAAGAAAAAAATAACAAATTATGAAACTCAAATATAATTCAAAGTAGGCATGCTTCTTCTCAAAGTAAAGAAACAATTTGATTTTCATCGGCAGGGTTAGAAAGTATATTCGACACATACAGCTTATGAAATAATTATTAGACCAAAAAATATTAAGGTCCCATATGATTTTGTCTAATAATCATTTCCCAAGCATATGTCTATATGTACACACAGCATGGCCCATAAATATAATCAGGACTGGATAAAAGAAATAGTTTTAGCTCTCTGTGTAGAAACATACTTCACTCAAGAAATGCTTTTCCTTATGGATCATACATTTACCATGAATCATACTAACATTTTCAAACACATAATATAAAAACTGGGCCATTTATAGATTATAAACAGTACTTTTAACTTCCCAACTATGACTGCACCTTTGCAAGATGGCATGTGCCTTTAGTCATGTTTCCATGGCACAAAGATCCAATGAGACAGCTGACTGCCATAAGAGGTCCTCATGCTAGACATCGTGTAGTACCTAACTCACACTGACCCCGTGGAAGACCAGCAGCAACATTATAAGTTGCAGCTGAAATGGGCTACCAGCCATATTTCTAATTTTGATATGTGTTTATACTTTATATGTAATTGTATATGATTTTATTTTAAGGAAATAAAACCAACCAACCAAGTCAAAACCCAGAAAAATATCTCACTTCACATTATTGGTGGGTTTAGTGGATAAAGCTTGTTGTTAAGAAGGTAAGTTTAATCTGGACAAAAAAATAAACCTGGCAAGTAATGTCTCAAACTAATTAAAATGTTAATATGATTCCAGGATATGATTATTTAACTTTGTTATCCTTTGCCTAATTTGTCAAAACTTCACTTATACGATACATACATTTTTGAATTTATTTATTTGACATCACCATGTACATAGGTTTTTCTTATAATATTTCTGTTCTTATTCACAAGAACTTCACTTCAGAAAGCCCTCTCCCGTTAAACTTCAAGTGAATAGATATCAATTAAATCATCAAGCAAGTTCTGGAATAGTCGAGACAAGCAAAATATTACTAAAAAATGAAAACAGGCTGGAAAACAAACAAAAATAAAGACTTGGACATGCTGCCTGAGCATAATCAATCAAAGCCCTTCTTATAAAAGTCCAGTCAAATGACAGATTACCTATGTAGCTTACTCAGCTACCTAGTATTATTCATCAATCACTCATTGTCTATCAGGATATTTAAGCACATAATATTTATCTTTATATATAAATACTTGATGGTAGTTTTGTTTTATTCTGGAATATATTTTTCAGTGTTATCAGAAATACCTATTTTTCTTCATTTTTTTAATATACAGTACATGAACTTTAATAATACATGTATCCCATTCTAGATCAGAACTAGAAATTTGAAAAAGACCCCAATTCCCTTCTCTCAAGAAAAAAAGAACACCTAAAAAATATGCAAATGTAATTACGCTATGCCCTCTTGAACTCTACCTTCATTAGTTTCTATGACAACATAATGAGAAAATGTATCAAAAAGGAAGTTGTCTGCGAAACATAATTTTAGTCATGATTGGTAAAGTAGTTTGAGAAGAAAGAAGACAGAAAAGTCCTGACAACATTTGGAGGGGGATTTGACGAATGATGAGGAAAAGCAATATGCTTAAAATAGAAAATGTACCTCATTGACTACAGAACTCTTGACTCTCATTCCCATAGGGTTTAATACAGAAAACACGTAGTTGCTATTGTCGATGGGTTAAGCTCTACACAGGCTAGAACAGTGTAAAAGCCTTCTTTTTTATTGTTGCAAATTACCTATTGCCCATCAGCAGAAACACCGAAAATCAAAACCAACATAATCATCTTGAAATTTGTGAGACAAACAAATGAAAGTTAAAATACAAAATTTATGATCACCATCATAGGTCCTAATCAAATTGGAAGCTAGTTTTTACTTTTGTAATTTCTATTTGTCTTCCATCCTTTCCTTATGTGGGAGTGAAAGAAAAGCATAAATTGTGAACACTTTCAGAAGTCAAACGTAAGGCAATTCATTTTATATGACAAATTATCTAAATGAATGACCTGAACTGTAAAGAACTTAGTAAAAATCAATATAATTCTTGTCTCCTCAATTCAAACTGTTTTTTTTTAACACTCCATGTGGCACAAAAGCCTGTCTAAAAATACATGTAATTATTACATGTATCTTACAAAGCAAAGGTACAAGAGGAAAACCAAGTAACAGCTGAGATTAAAATGTAAAGACTTTGACAGACATGACATTGCCATAGTCACTGTCGAATGCAATTGACAGGATGGTATGGAGGGAAAATGTGCTTCTTCAGCCCTCAGACCTCTCCCCCCCTTCCCCATCAGACTCCGGAAGAGTAAATAGAACTGATTGATTGATTGTTTTGAAAGACACCAATGTAAATGTACAGGTTATTTCAACAACAAAACTAGACTTACACAACAAGTATTGCACCTCCATCCGATAGAACTTGAAATTAGTAAAAATTCACACGTATGCTTAATCACACAAATATTAACATTGTCTAGCTCTGAATTACAAGTAAATAGTGAAGTCATGGCATCCACTCCTAGTATGTACATTGCATCATTATGATTATTTGATCAGCAAAATGAACAAGAAATGTAGAATTGCTCTTAGTTATTTATCTGTGAAGAGAAGATGGATCATAATTATCCCTTGCAAATATGTCAAATTCATTTTTTGCGGATGATTGATTTGATTAAGGATTATTTTCTGTAAATAATGGATGGATTGCGTCAAAAAAAATGATTTGTGTGGTATTTATTCAGAGGTCATTCATCATCTTCTCACTTCATTCCATCTTTTAAAAAAAATTTTAAAAAAATAGTGTCACAGCGAGTCCACGGTGACGATTGTTCCGCTGTAAATTTCATACACTAATCGAATGACTAACTTAAACCCTGGACTTAACACTACACCCTTCCCTAAACCTAACTCTTAACCTAATATAAAACCCGGTTCCAACCCTTATCCCAACCCTACCACTTGGACACAATAAAGCCAAGGGCCCGTATTCCATAAGTACCCCTTACTAATAATTCTGTCTTAGCCTATTTTTGTCATTTAAGCATAAATTCTTAGATGTGGGCCAAGTCAAAAGTCTTAAATGGAGTTGTGCCAAAAAATATGAGTAAAAAAAAAAAAAGAATTTTATCCTAACTTTAAGCCTACTACCTAGTGGCTTAACTTGACTGTTGATTATATGGTGAGCTCATTTGAGACGAAAAATTAAAAATGACAATATAAATAAAATTCAGACTTTTGCTTAATGCTTTCTGAGCTCAGACAAAGTGCTTATTTAAACGTGTTTGGAATAAAGGCTAAGACAATTTTTTCCTGGACAAAATCTTGGAAAAATATTTAGACTTAAGACAAACTGCTTCAAGTTCAAGTTCAAGCTTATTCAAACCAATCAAAAACACAACATTTTAACAAATAATTGACAAAGATAGAACATGATGGGTTTGGGACCCCGGAGAAAGCAGAGCTTGTGATAGGGGCCCCTTACACGGTACAGTATAAACACAAAACAAGTATAATACATTTGTAGTATATTGAATATGGAATACGGGCCCAGAGCACTTGTCACAGGAGCAAATGTCGTGTCACAGTCATAGCTACATGTTAGTCTCTTACTCTTGTAAAAAAACAAAACAAAACAAAACAAAACAAAACAATCAAGACATACATCTACATCTACAATATTCAAGGTATTGAAATCCAACTTTTGAAAGCAATACACATATTTTCTTTAATACGCAGAACAACATTTCTTACATTACAACCTAAATAAAGGCAATTGCCGCTTCTTTTAAGCGACTGATATCACTATTTTAGATATGCTGAGGTTCTACAATCTTATTAATTTCAAAATTGAATATATGAACATAAGAGCAACTAAAGTCCATGACAGTTCATTTTGGTTAAATCAAGAAAAAAAGAAAGCTTTTTGTCGTATAGCCAATGGGGATTTGGGACAGTTTTACATTCATGTCAGGTATTTTGGAGCAGAATTCAATGGTGTAAATTAACACAAGATGGGCCTATCATAGGCAAAAACCATCCATGATTAACTCAATTTGGCCAAGGTATAGACTTGGGTTGTTTTTTATATTCAGGGTTTCAATTGGATTGTGGGAACCATGAAATCTATTGTTCAAAACGAAGAATGACGATTCATTTGAGGGTTGAATAGTGGGGACTCAGTAAAAAGTAAAAAAGTAAAAAGATAATCAGAAGTGTCGGTTACAAGGTCAGGTAATGTACTGATTATGTTGTAGCAGCAACTCTGTACTTGTCTCTGTAATATGTCTTAATTACCTAGGTCATTTGTTGACAAGACAATAAGTGGGCTTTCATTGTGTAAAATCCACACCAGATCTTACCAGATCTTAACTCTTGTTAATGCTAATCAAGTTTGACAATTGATTTATTCATAATTGAACAAAGTCCATTTCTCCTGGCTGAATATGGAAGAATAGAAAGAGTTTGAAGGAAAATTGTAATTAAAATCTCTAATTTGGCCATGCAAAAGTAATTTATAATCACAATTTATGCCCACGTACAGTGGAAACTCATCATATCAAGATCTGGTATAACAAGGTTCCTGATATGACAAGGTAATTTGGGTGGTTTCTGTTCTTTGTGTTTTTTTCCCTTTACCATGATCTAACGAGGCAACTTCTATGGTCCCAAAGACCTTGTTATAACAAGTCTACAAGTCGCCTCTTTTTGTGGGCTTTTGTTTTCATTTCTATATTAATAGAGGATCGTCAAATTTAAATGTTTGAAAGGGGTATTTGATAGAGAGTAAAGTGAAAATAAATATATAGTCAATTTAGGGAGAAAAGGAGGATAGACATTTGTAATATTGCTACACTTTGTGTTTTTTTTGTTAATATCTCTTATGCTTTTTTTTTTTTTTTTTTTAATAATATGATTGACCAAAGGAAGGTCTTTAGGCCTATTGTTAATCCACCACTTTCTGTTGTTATAGCTTTACTATAATTCTTGTTTGTATTTTGAATGTATTTCAAATCTGCATCTATTTTGAAGGATTGTTTACACTTTTATTTTATCAGATAGTGGTAATAAACTTGATCTATTGATTAAATTCATGTCAGTTATCCACTGTAAATGTAGATTACTGCTTACATCAAATTCAAAATTGAGAGGTTTGCCTCAAATGATAAAAAATTAATTAAATAAATGGGCTCGATGCATCATACATGATTAACCACACCAGTCAATACATTTTATAAATGTAAATTGCACATGCATTCTATGGAGGAAGGGGGTGGGAGCAATATTGATTATGTATAGATGCACCGAGCACTAGGAGTACATTTCAATAATTGCTAATTATTGCATCGGGGTTCGTATTGCAATCAAGCGATGATGACAATTATTGTGCGATGGTAATGAACAGTGTAACCATGACAGCAGTTATAAATACAGGGTTCATTAATCACTTTGGAACTGGTTCAATGGAGCTTGCTGGTTATGATCTACAATGTAAATATATCAGGAGAAACGGCTTTTATTTGATTTTTGATAAGAGAGATCTGATAAACAATGTAATTTCTGACAATCGCAGAAATAGGTTCCTGCACAGAATAATACCATTTCAAATTGTGTTGTATGTATTATTTACTCTTGACCCCCCCCCCCAAAAAAAAAAAAAAAAAAAATTGATCCCGAGTAGTTTCTGTTATAAATACATGTATATGAATACAAGATTTTTTCGGGCAAAGATCGGCTTATTTAGTCATCTTCGCACCCACAAGAACACATGACGATTGAAGTTGTGGTCGTCTTCGCAAGCGAAGGACGAACATCATCATCATCATCACATGTATATGAATTTGTAATACATAATAGAACTTGAACCAACAGCTGAAGATCCCAAGTAATTCACATAAACAATTGTAGAGTATTTGGGGTGGGGTCACATATTTTTCTGAATAGATTTTATAAATTATGTTTTTTAAGTTTCAGTACTTACATAAAAAAACAGAATTAATTCAGGAAAATTATTAGGAGTTTGCAGCTGATAAGTCACACACATGTACAAATGTACATGTTTACAAGTACATTTGAGAATGACTGAGATATTCTTCAAGTTTATTAATACTGTACAGTGTACGTATGTCTACATGTATGTCAAAAAAGGGAAGAGACAGGGGCACTTGCTTACGACTTTCCTAATTTTTTGTTCCGAAAAGAGGAAGTGCAATTAAGGTGTAAATTACAAAGAACATCTGTCATACAAAAATAGATTAGTAGGGCAATAATTGCCAGTGATACACATCTACATGTAGGGGAAGGTGGGGCATAACGGACCACGTAACTTCAAGTGGCTTCTGTGACGTCACAGATAGGAGCAAGACTATAAAAATGATATTTCCTTGACGAGTTCTTATTGAAGTTTGATAAACAATCGATCAATAATTCTCATCTCTTTCATACTTCCGGCAAAATGAAGCTGAAAAAATATCGGAAAAGGTCCGTTTTGCCCCTAGGGTCCGTTATGCCCCACCTTCCCCTAGTACATTTTCCATGCAAAGCAGACAAATTTAAATTTTATAGGGGCAATGAGTGACATAACATTTGCTCCTGTGGCAATAGCTCCAGGCTTTATTTTGTCTCTTAAAGATGCAGTGTATTAGGTTGCAATAGGGTTTCATGTGTATGTTTGTAGGTTTGTAGTCAGGTTAATAGTAGGGTAATGTGGGGGTTGATAAGTGTACAGACTTTACAGCGGAGCAGTTGTCGCCGGAGCAAATGACATGGAATCAGGGCAATGACACACCAAGAGCTACATGTTCAATGTACAAATACATTGCAAGCTTGCCACCCAATATTCCTCACAGATGTCCTGTACAAGTCCAAGCACATACAGCTCCCAGGTTAGATTTACACATGGTGCCTCAGACAAGATTATTCATACCCTAGAACGAAAGGACTTGTCAGACGATTTATCCGACAAACTGTTATAAGCTACTGAAATGCTTGCGTCTGATTGGCTTACAGCAAATTAGTCGGATAAAATGTCCGACATGTCCTTTGATGAAATGCCCCCCTGGTATTGGTTTGATGCAACAGAAGAATGAAATACTGCCATACATAAATTGACTTTGACATACACAGTATCTATAATAGGCAGAATTTGAGTTTTCAACTTTTTCATATGTGTGACCCTCTGGCTCAAAACCACAATAACTACCAGAATTCTTATTTTTATTTTGAGCAGGCCTCTACAAAAAATTTATTTTTCACTTGCTTGCCCGAAAGCAAAAAACACTTGCCCAAATTTTCTTTTCATTTTCTTTGTTTTAGTAGCAAATATCATCTCATAAATGTCTAGATACAAAGAGCCTAAAAGACGAAAATATAAGCAGCACCACTAAATTTGGATTTAAAAAAAAAAGAAAAAAAAAGAAGAAAATACTAAACAAATATATTAATTGAAAAATTAATGAAATCATTTTCATGCCAAATTATCTTTTTCTACATGTAACAAAAAGAAAAAAAATGGTGTTGAAATAAACATTAAAAAAGGTAAGAAAGAAAATGCATCCGAATTATAAATGAGTCTGATGTTAAGACTAGCACCATACATTGGAAACTCTGCTAGATCAGAGATGTTTTGAATAAACAAATCAGCTTATTTCACAAGTTCTATTTTAGTAGCATCATCTCATACAAGTCCACAAACAAAGAGCCTAAAAGACAAAAATATAAGCAGCACAACTAAATTTGAATCTAAAAAAAAAAAAATATAAATAAAAAAAGAATTTCTACTTAAAAAATATTAATTGAAAAATTAATGAACTCATTTTCATGCCAAATTATCTTTCTTCTACATGTAAAGAAAGAGAAGAAAAAATAAGCATTGAAATAAACATTAACAAAATGTAAGCAAGAAAATATATCCGAATTTAAATTACTTTTTAATCTATAAAAATATTACAACGAGTCTGCATGTTAAGACTAGCACCATACATCGGAAACTCCACGATCGGCGAGATATTTTGAATAACAAATCGGCTTATTTCACAAGTTTTAAGGATTTGATTTCAATTGTAAGGTAATGTTTTCTTCAGGAGGAGAGCCCTGTGTAAGTATTTTGTCTAGTTCGTGTTTATAAACACGTTTTTTGTTGTGTTTTTGAGGTGAAATGTTTGTGGAAATCGTCGGAGCTGCAACCTATGTTATTGATAAACTCCTGGGCCGCTGGCGCTGGCTGCAGAAGTGCTTGCAACACACTTCTGTTGCACTTTGCTCAAACCATCACTTGCCCGATCGGGAAAGTGACTTTGGACTTTGCTTGCCCGCCCGTTGTTTTCACTTGCCCCGGGCAAGCGGGCAAGCGGGTTTGTCGTGCCCTGTTGTGTTTTTGAAGTTCTGTTTAACTAAATATGTATTTTGGTAGAAAAAAGAGCTACAATATATCAATCATATCCTATGCAATAAAACCTGCTCTCCTGCCATTAGTAGTTTTGAGTCAGTGGGTCATATTTTACCTGAGGTTATTTTACTCACGACCAAATTTATACATAAACACTCATACTGCTTAGAGATATGATACGTGGCATTATGATATTGCATTGATATCAGTTTGAATAACAACCACATTTTGCTCTTTTACAGGAATTGATATTTTAGTCAAATGCTTCTTTCTGTCAAATTAGGCAGAATAACTCTCTTCAACAAAGACCTCAATCTCAAATTTATGCCAACCCAGTTTAAGTAGGTGGCAACATTGTGTGTGTGTTGCTTTGTTAGGCAAGCACAAGAAAATGTGCATGTTGTAACCCAACTGACACTGAGTTGGCCAAACCTGGTAATAAAGCTTGCTCTACATGTGAACCGCTTAATTCTAAAATGAGTTAAAATCCATTTTTGTAACTCTTGGAGAGAGCAAAAAAAAACAAAAAACATTTGTACAAATATGGAAAAGAAAGGTTCATACTGTTATGATTGCTCTCAAAAAGTAGGTTTTAATTCTTTTTAAAAGTCAAGGAGATACCAGAACAATAATTGATCAATAGCTCGATTTTCATCAAAAGGCCACTGTCAGCTTCAAGCCTAACAGGCCATGATGGTTGTCTTCTGCACTTTATAATCACATACATGTATAGTCATGTATATCCTTATTTCAACAAATTGTATATTCTTTATTCCTGCATGTATACTTTGTAATACTGTATGATAATTTTGTAAATAATTATCTGATCATGCCATGCTCATGTAAATATTTCTCAACTTTTTTGTTGTTAGAATGCAGAAATGAAATGAATTAAATAAATCAAAAGTGGATTTTGCCCTTTTTAAAAAACCAACTCTTCATACTGTTTTGAATGAGATCACACGTACCTGGTGGGTCAAGAAAGTTGTCAGCATGAGCGTCCATTGTCTCCACTGGGACGTTCCCACTGCCACCTTGCGCCGGTTGTCCACCTCAATGGGTCCTAGAGGGTGGTTTGCTGGCAATGTGATCATCATCTCGATGTTGAGCTCCTGCATGGAGTAGGTTGCGATGACTTCACGGGTGGAGAGGCGAGCCTCTGAACTGGTATATGATTCTCGGCCGTGTAGGTTTTCCATGTACCGAGCGGATCTCCTCGGGCGCACAGCAATGGGCTTGACGTATTTGTTGTAAATCTAAAAATATGATACAATAAGATTCATACCAGTACTCGTTGCCAGAGCCATACAAAGAAGACTATTATTAGCACAGCTTTAGCCTACCCCAGGTAAAGTACAATGTAAATGGGTACTTGGCAAGACTTAATCCCTAGTATAGTGTAATTCATTATTTCCTTTTAACTACAATAACCCCTCCCTCCCCCCCCCAAAAAAAAAAAAAAAAAATCCTTTAGAGTTTACAATTTCGCTCACGTGCTTGGTTTTCCATAAATATCTTAGCAGGGTCTGGTTCACTACATGTACTTTGTTATTACAAACTCCTATTCAAACTATCAAGGAACAAATACCCCCAGCAGACAGTACATGAACCCCTTAGTCCTAATGACAACTACCACCCTAATTCCTTATTCTGGGTGGAACTGTCTAGTTGTACTTTCTAGTATTCAGTTTACCTGTCCTGTTTGTCCGTGTCATGCCTAACGAATCGCTGGTACCATTTGAGGACACCTATCCCATGGACAAACTACCCATTGACAACTAATTGTACCCCTAAAGAACTAACCTCCTAACGGCTATCCCTCATTCTTGAGGTAGTCGTTGGATTTATTTCATGCCTGTCCACAAATATAGTATTTTACGGTATTCTCCTGTTTGTAACATCGGTCATTTTAGGACAACTATCCACATAGATGGAAAACTACTCCCCCTCCCTGGTTGTCCGGATATGCTTTCTGGTGTTTCATACCTGTCACATATGGTGCTATTCTCCTGTCTTGTAACGTCCACATCGCCTAGCGATGGCTGGTAACTCTTTTAGGAAAACTACCCCATAGACAACTACCCACCAATGGGAAAAACTACATGTAATCCCCTCTTCTGTAACCCTCATTATGGTGGGGGGGGGGTAGTTGTCCAGCTGTACCCTTTCTGGTGTCATACCTGTCCGCATATGTGCTCTTCACCTGTATTGTAATAGTCCACTATTGCCTAGCGATCGCTGGTACGTCCTGGAGGAGGTTTAGTAGACTAAGCAGTCATTATGCTGAACTCAATTCACCTCCAGAACTACCCCATGGAGTACTAGCCCCCCCCCCCCCCAACCCTCCTTCTATAGTATATGTATGGTTTGTTCATACTGTACCTGTCCCACATTATGGTGCTATTTCTCCTGTCTTGTAACGTCCACCATTGTCTAGCGATGGCTGGTACGTCCTGAAGAGGTTGAAGTACACCTCTAGGACATCAGCCTCTCTTCCTCCAGACAAACTAGCCCCCCCCCCCCCCCCCCGGAAATTACATATATAACGCTCATTCTTGGCGGGTATGTTTGGATTAATTCATACATGTACCTGTCCACATATGGTGCTATTCTCCTGTCTGTAACGTCCACCTCTAGGACATCAGCCTCTCTTCCTCCAGACAACTAGCCCCCCCCCCCCCCCCCCCCGAGACAATTACATATTATAACGCTCATTCTTGGGGGGTAGTTGTTGGTTAATTCATACTGTACCTGTCCACATATGGTGCTATTCTCCTGTCCTGTAACGTCCACCATTTCTATAGCGATGGCTGGTACTCCTGAAGGAGGTTGAAGTACACCTCTAGGACAACAGCCTCTCTTCCTCCAGACAACTAGCCCCCCCCCTCCCTTCATTCAGGGTTGAATAGTGGGACTCAGTTAAAAAGTAAAAAGTAAAAAGTAAAAAAGTAAAAAGATAATCAGAAGTGTCGGTTACAAGGTCAGGTAATGTACTGATTATGTTGTAGCAGCAACTCTGTAATATGTCTTAATTACCTAGGTCATTTGGTGACAAGACAATAAGTGGACAATTACATATATAACGCTTATTCTTGGGGTAGTTGTTTGGTTAATTCATACTGTACCTGTCCACATATGGTGCTATTCTCCTGTCTTGTAACGTCCACCATTGTCTAGCGATGGCTGGTACGTCCTGGAGGATGTTGAAGTACACTGAGCAGGCAAGATGCTGAACCTCATTCACCTTCACATGGAATGCTGTTAAAATAAATGATATAAAAAGGTAATACTGTGCCAACTCAAAGAGAGACTAATGACCTATATTTTGGGTCATTGAATAAAGCATCAGCCTCATAATCGGGAGGTCGCGGGTTCGATTCCCGGCCGTAGCATACCAAAGGAGTTGCTGCTAACCTGTTTGGCATTCAAAAAGAATTGTATAAGGCAACATTGATATGGCGCAGCTAAACAGCTGCCTGGTCCATAATCAATTACTAGTAGGTAAAAAGAATTTCAATCGAATGAAAGTTAAACTACACTGGTGATAAATCCACAAAATTCATGCTGAATCATGACGGGGGCCGATACAAACTTCCTTGAGTTTATGACCCAATTCTTCGCCGCTACGTCACTTCCGGCGGTGGTGATCAGACGGGTCATTTCCCTGAAGAAGACTGAAGTGTTCAGTCGAAAATTTGGAGGTGAATATATTTTGCCTCTTTTTTCAGTTTGCATTTGCATCAAAAGTTTAATTTTGTGGAAAAGAATGTCAATTTCACCTTTGTTTCAGACAATAAAGATTTTGAGCTTTTTTGGAGTGGAGCTGGAGCTTTGGAGAGCTACAATGTACATTTAACCCTTTGACCCCCAAAGACTGTTTTTTTTTGGTGTACCAGAGACAGTACAATACCCTGAAAGTTTGCTGTACATGTACATGTGGGGAAAATTATTTGATTGGGACTCACAGTATAAAACTTTTTTCCAAGTCTTCCGCTGAAAGAAGGCACTGTTGCAAATCACCTATCACTTTCCGTGACATTGTGTATAACAACAAAATCCCTTGTTAAAATCATGTTAATAAAATTTCTACATGAAGATTCTACTGCTCATGAAAAACATGGTCCAAAGCGTTAAAATAAACTAAAGGTATAAAAAAATAATGTACAAGCATCACTTGAAATACTAACCTAACTGAAGCTAAAGTGTAAAATTGTTTTTAAAAATAACAATAATAATGAATAACAACACATGAGATTTTTTTGGCACCATTATCCATTTTGATAAAGTATTTTAATCTAAAACAAAACAAAAATGATGGATGATGAAATGGAACAACAACAAATAAAATAGAACTCCTTTTAAAATGCTGCCAATCAAAAATAAATAATTCTTTAAACCACATCACCAGGAAGAAAAAAAATGAATGATGTTAAATGAAACATTGCCAACATATGAGAAAGAACTAAATTTTAAAATTACAAACTTCATTCATACTGTAAAACAGTTTTTAAAAAAATCTAAAAGACGAGCGACTATTTGTTGATGTAAACTGAGCCGGACGCTGCGATGTGTTTAGTTTTACCTTCAAATAGAACATTGTCAACAGATTAGAGGAAACTTGCATTTCAAAATATAAACTTGATTAAATATAGGTTGGAAAAATATTTAAAAACAAAATAAGAATGGAAGAAGTTTAGTTCCCAGGATACATGCTGCAATTTTGTTTAGCATGAAATATACATTGTAACCAGATACAGGTGTAAGAGGAACCTTACATTTAAAAAATACACACTCAATCAAGTTAAACATATGGCAGTGTATTGTATTACCGGACGCCTTTATTTTACTGCTTTGAAAAGGACAGTTTGAGGAAATGAAATTAAGAAAAATTCGCACTAGTTATTCCAAATATTGTCAAATTTATGAAAAATGGTAAAATTCTTTGATATTTACCAACCGTTTTCTTTGTATCGCGCTTGCCGCATACCCCTCTACGAAAAACAATTATTTTTGCGCCTGACAAATTACATTATGATTCCGGACGCGCGCCATCTATGGGATACAACATTATAATTGCGTGTTGTTTTTAATTTGTTTTCGATCATCATATTTTTATGCTCTTGAATTGACTAGACTAGACTGGCATTGCAGTTAATCTAGGATTTATTTTGGGTTTTTGTTTGATAAAACATATCCTTTTAGCTTTATCCTTTATTTCTTAATCTTTGTCTTTTTGTGTGATCCAAGCCTTGAGAAAGATAGTTGCTTCCATTAACTTATCAACTTCGGATAATGCATAATGTTTATCGACGTTCGTGTTCTCTATCTATCGCTCTTGCGCTTGCGAATTGCGCGCGATTGGAAATAAAACCGGCTGCACTGTATACTGCACTAGAATCAAACACCACATAACCGCACGTCAACATTCGAAGCAGACGCCGAGAGATTGAAATTCAGCAAACAAGGCTCAGTTTTTCATCAAAAAATATATCAATTGCTAATGTAAAGGTAGGCCTACAGTTAGGCCTATGCAATATGAAAATTTAACCATTTTCTATCAAAAAAGATATAAATAAGGTAAAACAAATTTTTTTTGCCTCATTTTATCAATCTTGTTTCATGTTTTGGTGTGTGGAATTTAACTGCGCCGACCTACGCGCACAAAATTGCTTTAGTGCGCAGTAATATGTGCGTCCGGAATTATGAAAGTGTCCGGTAATACAATGCGTCACTATACATGTACTTCGGAAATATAATCTAAAAGCAAAATAAGAATAGAGGTGAAAGTAAACTGCCCAGTATACATGTAGATGCTGCAATATTGTTTAACTTGGAACATACAGTCTGTGTCCAAAAAAAATGGTACAGTCGGGGAAAAAATCATTTAGGTGTGAAATCTTTTCATATAATGTGTGTCTCTGGTGGCAAATTAAAGCCAAAAGATTTTTCTTGCTGATGCACTTTGTCCTGTATAATTTGCTTTCGTAAAACAAAAGTTATGCTAAGTTTTGTGCGACGAGGAATACATCGAAGTTGCGCACATCTATTGTTCTGGAGCGCTGAATTCACGGTCATTATACGAAATCATACACAAAGGCATGGGTCAGTGTGCGAAAAAGGGATTTTTCTTGATTGTAGAAAATTAGTCATATCTCAAAGAATACTGCACCAAATGTGATGAAAAAAATTGTAGAAGAAAATCTAATTTCCCTGCTTTATGAAAATACCAAACAATATCAGGATGTCATTTATATTCATATTATAAAAAAATGTTTCCTATTTTCTGAATTTTCAATCTTTCTTGTGTGCTCTGTAAAAAAATTGAGTAAAAATGACAAGGCAAAAGTATTCAAAAATAGATCATTTAACTGATATCCTGGACTCTTTTCTGGCGACTTGTGTCTCATTTTGATATGACGAGTCACATTTATGCAAACTTGATCATGAAAATTGCCTCATCATGACAACACCTTGATAAATATAACAAAAAAAGTCCAAAGTATAAAAATAAATCACCTTTAGGGCTCAAGTCAGGGTGCTTACTGAACATGGTGACCTGTGACCCCTTGCTGGGGGTCATTGACCTCTCTAAGGTCGGATCTTCAGGCATGAGACAAAAGAGACTCTCAAGTAAAGATTGGATTCCTTTCGTCTGTTTGAGGTAGGCTGAATACTGTGCTCTAACCTAAATTGATTCAAACATAAACATGTCACACATTATATTCCACCATGGTTTAGGTAGGCCGAATCCTGGGCTCTAACCTAAGTCAATTCAAACATAAACGTGTCACATAGTCAAACTTATCAATCCAGTATCAATTTCCAGCTAAAGATGGAGAGAGATACAAAAAGGAATGAAATGACGGCTCTTTTGAGTGGACCTACATTACCCTGAGGCAGAAAACAAAAAGAATCTTAGACAATTCTAAATTACAATTAAAATAGGTAAATATAAACTACTATATTTTAAAACAAACAAGTGATGAAAAAATAACCAATACTCTTTATTTCATCCAAGACTTTGGGTTAGGCTTCAGGTTGCAACTTGGTTATATGAGGGCTTTAGAGTAGGGTATGATGTCTTGCCCATGGTCAGTTAGTCATTTGATAAGTGTATGGAATTTATGGAAGAGTAATTTTCACGAGAGGAAACGTCATGGAATCTGAAATAGAAGTAAAATGGCCAGGAATCAATCCACATAGGCCTACCTTGTGATCTACAACTTGCAATATTTCTGCTGGACTACATTAACTCAAATAAAATCAGACTTTACCTCCATACTGGCTGCTCTGAAGATGGTCAGGTATAATTTCCAAGCCAGCATGTATGAGCATGTCTGCATGTAGGCTTCGGTACCAGGCTCTACGACGGTGCACTCCCCTATCGGGATGTCATGCAGAAGAGCTGCCATGAAGGCTGTTGAGGAGTCTAGCAGCTTTTGAAGTCCAATGGGAGGCAAGCTGAAATTCAGGAAGTAGAAAGCAGAGTGAATATAAAATGTAAAAGTCATGAAAAAATAATATTAGAGATAATATTTGTTCACATGGCTTTTTGGAAAACTACCCCTAGGACAATAACCCAACGGACATCTACCCCCTGCTAAAAATCTACCCCATAACTTTATACCTAACCCTAGCCCTAACCCTATTTCTGAGGGGTAGTTAGTAATTTGATGAATTAATTGTCCTGATACGGTTCACATGTACATGTGTCATCATCAATAGTGATCCGCCCTGATACAAGTTTCATAGCTCAATTATCCAACCTATGCAATGCATCTCAAAGGAATCGGTCCACAAGAGCCTACGATGATGAGAGTGGACTGTCTTAGTAGTAAAGTACATTGGGACTCACATGCTTGGTGCTTCATCTTCATCATCTGCTTGTGTTTTATTCTTCACCTGAAGATATTCCTCATCGTACCTTGCAAACTCTGGCATCACTCTAGAACAATGAATTGTGAAAAATAAAGATCATTATTTCAAAAATAGTAATATCACTAAAAAGCTTTTACATGGCACATTATTAGTGCATAATCTCTATTTCCTAAATCCATGTCAACAAAAATTTAAAAAAAACACATGAGCTTTTTGTAGCAAACCAAATGTTTTAAAAAAAATTCCATAGCAGACCATGTGAAAATGATCAATCACGAACCAATTGAAGATTTAACTATGATGTATTCCCCTGAAAGAGATTGAAACATGATTAATCTTCCTCTATAAAGGTCATCACTAGTTCAACAAAGAAATCATAATTTTGTCCTTTAAAGAGATGCTCTAATCACATATTGTTTTATTGCGGAGGGGAGTTTGGGATGGGATGGGAAGTAGGGGTAGGAAGGGGTAGCCTGGTTGAATTACAAAAACAACAGACTCCCATAATTTTTTTGAAACTTTACCACATTTTGTCTTGTCAAAACAGCTACTGTACATAGTCTATTGTAGTCTTTTATATTCAGACTGTATCATGCAGTACTAGAAGAACTACGTTCCTCCTAAACATCATCTTGCCTACCTTTGTAGCATGTTAAAGGCAGCCATCTGGACTGGCCTATAGGGCTTGGTGAGGAGCGAGGCCAGGTGATTCAAGAGTGAGTGCAGAGGGTCGGGGACATGTCTGGAGCTGCCTGGATGGAGTCTGGTAGGGAGACCATGACCCTTCAGCTGCTCGGTAGGAGTGTAGGCTGCAGCTTCGCATAGGGCATACAAGAGGGGTGTAAGGTCCATGCCGGCTGCACTCCACAAGCTCTCATCCTCTGAAAAGGCAAAAGTAACAATAGTCACAACATTTGTTTTAAAGTGCTTATTTGAGCATATGGGATACAGGCTGTGGCCTCGCACAGGGCAAAGAGAAATTGGTGGGGGAAAATCCATGCCGGAAAATTTGTGTAGGTTCTTGTCTTCTAAAAAGGCAATAATTAAATAATATTGACTGCACTTGAGGGCAATATGGCATATAGTGCCTGAACTAGCATAATATTGCCCCGAGTCGAAGACGAGGGCCAATATTTGGTGCTAGTAAGGCACTATATGCCATATTGCCCGAAAAAAAAGTCAATATTTTTATTATTATCCTTCAACTACCTATCTCCAACATAGGACATTGAAAAAAAACAGTGTAGTCTACTTACCACATATCCTAGCTGGTCTGGTACAAATGCTACAGTACAGTCATGTATGTTTGAATCCAAAATGTTCCACTGTCTTCATCAATATTAAAATATCAAGGAATCAATTCCCCTCGAAACATTATGCCTCGCGTATAATTTGCAGAATGTGTCATTCAACGAGTCATAAAAGTTTGCTTTCTCAGGATATAACGTTACCAAAAACCGAAAAAACTGAACACTGAAACACTGAATGCCGAAACACTGAACGCATTTACAAAGTTTGCCTTCACAGTCAGGCTAGTTGTAATTTATTGTGACATTGCAGCTGTTGAACACGAAAGGTGCCTGGAGCTGCATTCGTCTTGACATTTTACTCTCCTAGAGCTAGAGCTAGAGCTAGTAGAAGTGATACCAACAGCCTGATTGGGCTGAACTGTTTGAAGTACATTTTGCTGTGGTGGTTGTGTTTGCTGGATTTGTTGCTGAGCATTTGGTTGAGGAACATTGTTTACTGCAGCATCGACTTGTTCAACTACTTCTGTTTCTTCAAAGTCAAATAGTACCCCTGAGAAGATAAAAATCCAAGATCAAAGTTTATCTCATCGTCAGATGGCGGTTGCACTTCACGAATGGCCACGGATGCAGGCATGGCAACAGGAGGAGGCTGAGGCAGCGCTTGTGCTGTACCTACTGCTTCATGTTGAGGTGTGGTTATTGTAGAAGGTGCCTTTGGCTTTGGCTCTCTTTTTGGCAGAATGTCTCCAACACCAAGCGCCCTCCCTAATGTTGCTGACATTTCAACTTCCGTTCATTTGGACTCTGCCAGTGTAGGATGCCAAACTCCCTTCGTTGTTATGGCCGGAAACCTGGCATATGTCCCGTCCCGCAAAGCCACCAGTGTCTAGGATCTTGATGCACGTGGATCGCACACAGTGATTTGTTGTAGATGACGGATAGTTTGCATCTTTAGATATTGAAGACATCATATTGCCGAGTGGATTTTTCCCCAAAGGTGTCTTTTTGTACCACGCAGCGGTTGGACATGAAGGAGCTGACGTTTTGGAGTTGTGAATAAGAATTCACATTCCGGGTTCAATTTGTCCATGTACTTCCTGTACGTTGAGACAGGACAGACGGATGAGCCTGTTGCGTACATTCTGCCACTGTTTGTTCGTGACGAAAGATTGTCCTCTCTGGTCTTCTTTGTAAGCTCATCGATGTTTTGTGTCACAAATTCGATTCCATTTTCATCTGTGTCATTCTGAACATGTCTTTCTTCAAGCCTCTTAGATTTTCCCTGCCTCTCCTACAGAAATATAGACTGATTTCGAACCAAAATTTTCGCACAGCAGACCTAGTGGAGAATCTTGATTAAAAAACTCCGCTCGTGTACAGTTTCTTCAGATCCCCCGAACAGATATCTTCGTGGTGCTCAACAAATCCTCTACCATTCTTTTTCAGCTCGACAGCTGCAGCTCTATATGCTGTGTTTGCATGTGCAAATTCTGGATCACAATAATATCAATAGCTTCAATGTACTCACTCTTCAAGAATCTGTTTATGCCTGCTCTAATGGAATTCAAAGAAAGATGTCTTGTAGTAGGTCCCATCCTCACGTCTAATTTCTACGTAGAATTTGCCAAAAGACGGGCTATGTCAGCTTTGCTCAGTGTTTGGAATTCGGTGCTGAGTTTTTTTTCCGCGAGGTATGCCTTGAAAATGTTCACTGCAGTTTTTGTAGCCTTTTTTGTGCTAATTGAGTCTTATCTAGGAGAATTGACTGATATCTGCTTCACTGAAATCAGCGAAACGTTTTGAAGTGGGCGCATCCATGTTTTGTTTACAGTGCAGTGCAGTAGAAAGGTCACAGCGCACATCCGGCCCGTGTAAAAGTATTAAAATGGCTGTGCGTCGCGGAAGCTATGCGAGTCGACAAAATACACAAATTTCATTGATCGATCACCTCGCCAAAAGTTCCCGGATGCCGGTCAACATTGTAAAAAGCAGCCCTACGTCAATGCGTGTTTTTTTCAATGGGATTTTTTTATTCGGTCAATATGGCCAATATGTGACTTGGAACTCAAAACAAACAAAAACTTGAAAATCTCATATCTTCGGATTTCACCAAAATCTGAAAGAGTAAAATCTAAGCTTTAAAATGATGTATCACTTCGCAAAATTGAAGCTTTTAAACCCATTTAATTTAGTAAATGAAAAGAGTGGGTAAGTATGTCCTGATTTAATGAATAAGGAGAAATAGGGTGTAAAGGTTGGGGTTATCCAAGCATGCGAGTGAGGCAAACTTCAGAAAACTGTTTAAATCGTATCATCTACTGTTGTTTTACTCTCAATTTGATTACGATAGAGTAAAGATCACTCTTTCAAAAACTACCAAAATCTAAAAATTGATTTTTCAAAAAAAAATAGAGTTACAACTTTGGAAACTCCCTACAGAGAATCATACTCTGCGACTTTTTGTTGGTTTTGAGATTCCAAGTCACATATACCCCAGATCGCTTCATATATCGATATCATATCAAAACTGCGGTCGGTATGAATTTGAAATAGCCCGGTTCAGATGTCTTATAAGGGTAATAATCATTCATAACCACCCCACTCCTGTTATAGCTAGGTGATCACGAGCTTTGACATAATTTTGTTACAGTAAACACATCAATTTGCACAGCTCTGAAATAGGGACTGAAGGGTTGATAAACTAAAAAATTACTGAATCTGTATCTGTAACTTTACCCCTTATAAATAATGGACCAAACACTCGGAGCACATCGTCTGTTGGGAGCCAGAAGGGCGTTATTGCATCTTATAGATGTTCCGTTGAGAGCCAGAAGGGCGCTATTACTGTATAAAGTCAACGGTAATAACGCCCTTCTGGCTCCCAACGGAACATCCTTGATCTGCAATAGCGCCCTTCTGGCTCCAAGCCGACGATATCATCAATTCAGTCAGGATTCCGCACAATTAGTGCACACGCTCTACTCCCCAAGGAGCATTCAAGGCACTCATGAGACTAACCTATGAATTGCATGAAAGCTGGCAGAAAGACGCTGTACGCTCCATCACTAAAGAACTCGCTCCATTCCGTCAGCAGACTCGATGGCAGCTTTACCGATCGCTCAGACTGTCCAAAGAGCCTGGCCGTGCTGGACAAGAGGTCGGAGGTCGCCGCACAAAGGGTCGCAGCAAGGATGGACGATGACTGAATGGCGGCCATGTTATCACTACATGCCTGGATAAGGAATATAAAAAGAATGATTTTTGAAAGTTGAATTACCGAGTAGGATACAAGGAAATTTTACACAAGCTAAGAACATAAAGAAGAATGAGTCGTGAGATTTGTACATATATACAATGTACATGTAACTTCTTTGCATTGAATTGCATGGGTTGCCTATGCCGAAACCTGGCGATTTTGACAGAAGGTTTTTTTTTTTTCTTCTTCAAAGCCCAATGCTTGTTTTTGACAGCCCAGCTATTAATTTGGTATAACTGAACAAAATATGAGTTACTCTTTAACACAAAACATATTCGCATTCACATTTTTTGTTTAAATGAGACATTCAGGTACAATATTTTTCTGGGATGCATTATACAAATTGTTATTATTTTCTATTTCACCTCCCTCAGGAGTATACCTGTAATAAAGTAACACATGTTCTATAAAAATAAGAAGTGAAAAGTGCATTGACCTGTATCCATGATACCAAAGAACAAAGGATGAAATCCCAGTCATGTGACTCCAACTCTCCAGGGATCTTCTCAACAATACATGTGACTAGTTGTACAATCTTGATGTTGAGACAGAGCAGTTCTGAGGAGGCCCCTTCAAGCTCTTCCCTATGTAAGATAAAAGTTAGCCAATCAGTACATGTAAGTCAGCAATGTGTTATTCCTATCTATAGTTGTTTTACCAAGCCCAACAGACTTCCTCTATCAGTAATCAAGCCCAACCAACCATCCATGACAATAGTCAAGCCCAACCAACAATCCATGTCAAAAATCAAGCCCAACCAACCATCCATGTCATTAATCAAGCCAACCAACCATCCATTTCAATAATCAAGCCCAACATCTATGTCAATAAACAAGCCCAACCAACCATCCATGCCAGTAATCAGCCCTAACCAGCAGCATTGAAATAACAAGCCCATCCAACCAATCAAAATAGAAACTCAACGTTTTCCTTCTTCCTCTCCTCTTTTTTTTTTTTTTACCATCTGCATTGATTTTCATAATCCATTTAAAATTGAAGATTAAATCACACAAAGCTAAACATATTGGGTACTATCAACTGAACAATAATAAACCATGAACATATTTTGCAATCCCATGAAATAAAACCCCTGACAAAGCAAAGCAAGTAACTTAATTTAAAAAAAAAAACAACAAAAACATTACATTTCTTTTGAAGCTGACAAACTATCCAACAGCCCTTTAAACTACCGTACCAAAACCAAGTCCTGCCACCAAATCAGACTCAAAGTTTAATGCAACTTACATATAAATCAAGTATGCCGATCTATTTTCGAACCAATCAAGTACCACCCCTGTCTCCATATATACCTGCTCTTAAGAAAAAAATGCTCCCTTCCCACAAAAAAATATTCTCCCTAATATATATAAGACTATATACCTGTCCTTCTATCATCCAGCATCACATTAAGAGTTAATTTTCTTAATAAAACGAATTATGTTCTCAACATATTTATATCTGAACCTACTCAACATATCTAAGTGCTATTTCATAAACAGTTACCATTATAGTGACTTTGCCTTCAATGGTACATGTATCTACCATGGTAAAGTTGATCAACAACCAATCAACATCCAGTATTTCATGAAAGTTACCACTAATGCCACAGTTATTATAACCTGAACTTACCCACTGAAAAGGAAGACTGAGTTTGATTTTTCTCTCCAGTACTGTAGCTGTCTCAGTGTACTCAAGGCTAGATCAGGAAGAACACCAGGACAGTTCAACGAGATACATCTGACTAGGACTGCCAAGTTGGTGAGTCCTCCTAGGTTGGGAGAGCAAAAAACAAAATAGTGAAATAAAAACCAAATCAAATAGGGCATCAAGACAATTTTAACGAAAATACATTTGATTATTTGAACCTTTTATATATTTTTCAAAAGACTGATTCGTAACCACTAAAAATTGTTCTTTGAATTTTGCACTTGATAGCAAATCTTTGTGTTCTGGGGCCCAGGACTGGATAGTGAAATAAAATTAATTAGATCAGGTAGAACACCATCACATTTGAATTCAATAAACCTTATCAGCACTGACAAAAGTTAGTCAGACCTCGTAGTTTTGCAAAACAAAGTGTGCTGAAATTAAAAACTTATTTTATTCGACTGAATTACTTCTTATCAAAAAGTCATTTCGTTTCATATAATGTACAGTCAACCTTGCCAAAGACACACTGACACAGGTTGAAGGTCTTTTCAGGTCATCCTCTCTAGATCATATTTAATCTCTTTAGTCAAAATATATTTGACCTCGGCAAGACTAACTGAAATATAATGATGTGAGGGTGTGAAAACAATTCCTGTCACATTTCAAAAGACTCTCAATTTGATTGTTACCTTGATTATTAAAATTTGACTTTAAAGGACTGATTTTAATTGAAATATGATTTGAAATGAATTGATATCAATTGAACAATGTGAAAGATTGGTAAATGTCAAACTTGAGATCGATACTGCTCATTTAAATTGTTAGAATAGAAGAAAATAAGAAATAAAAACTGCAATATACAAAATCATGTGAAAAAAAAGGCTGTGTTAAATTATTATTATTTTTTTTTTTTTGACAACATAATATGCAATGGAAATGTAGACATGATAATACTACGTTTTATTGGTTCAGAGCTTTCCGGTTTTTAAAGAAATAATGCCAACATCACCACTATTAGGCTAACTATTAGTCCACTATCATTAGCAGAGAAGTTTTGTGAGTCTTGAATACAAACCACATAGACTGGTTATCTGATCTCCTTCAGATGACATCAGCATAGCTGTATGGCACTCAGCCATATCTTGGCACTGCCTGTCACTGAAAAGTGGTAACAGTCTTTCCACTGTTTGTAGCATCTGTACACTGGAGACCTCAAGCCATTGTCTATAATAATAATAATAGTAATTTATATATTTATATATAATCATAATTCATATATAATATCAATTTATATAGTCATGTATTTAATACCTATATAAGTTAACTACGGAATGAGTAAATCATAATTGTCATTTTTGGAGGTCTACTATTAATTGAAAAGAAACTTTGTTGAACTGATTTTTTCAATAAACTTGCATAAATAAGCTTCAATCATGAATGAAAAATGATTTCAAAATTCTGTGTAGGAGATCAGTGTCCTCATGCAGTTCTACTTTCTTGAGACGAAAGAAGAAAACTTAATCGTTCAACAGATGACGGAGAAGGTAACATTTGATTAGATTTTGTAATGAACTAGCATAAATCAGAATTTTAATACTGACTACATGTAGGTTTCAATCTTTTTTGTTGCAGTTCTTCACGCCTAATGCATTTCCACGTAATGAAAGAAAAAATCTAACAAGAAGAAGAGAGTGAAGAGGAGGGAGGAGAAGAGGAAAAAAATATTGAAGAAAATGAAGAAACAAACTATTCAACCTACTCGTCAGTAAATTGAATTGGCTGCCATATATCTATCCGTCCCTTTTCGTTGTTGTTTTTGAAGTTTTCAGAAATGAAACTGTGGAGAACGTAAGTCCATAGACCACCACTGTGCAGAGATCTGGTAAAAGAGGAAGACAGGTTGTGAAGTACATTTAGGACAAATAGGTCCAAATTTACAAAGGTGGTTTTGCAAAACTTCCTGAAATTATACATGTCTTTGCTTTTGATTTTATACGAAAATGTGCATATTTTCATATTATCATGCCATGATAATTCAATAGAGTGGAGCAAAGAATGGAGTTGAATGTGCAAAATGTGTTTTTTTTAAAATATATTATATTACATGTGGTAGTACAATGTACATGTAGTAGTATTATTGAGATTATCATCATTATCATACACTCTTATTCATCATTTTGACATTTATGTTCACAGATATGAAACAATTGTTTTTATTTACCGAATAAATAATGGCAATAACAATAATACTACTCACCTTTCCAGGACAATGCCAAAGAGTTGCTGCCACAATGCTGGTGACAGGTGTTGCCATAACCCCTCTGTTGCTTGACTAAGAGTACGTGGTAGGTGGTAGCACTCCTCAGGGGGTGATGTAATCACTGCTGTGCCAGCTGCCAGCTGTGGAGGAAAATATGTTAAACTGTTTATAAAGGCCCCTGTGGGATGCAAAGTAATAGAAAGAAATAATGGCAATAGGGTAACAGGACAAGGGCAGAGTAATATACCAACAGCAAGAGAAAACAAAGTCATTTGTTCCATTAACAAGGAGTATTTAGTCCTGTATTATATCTTCATTCATGTACATGTACGTTAAATAAAATGCAACTTATCCCTACCAGTACCCATTGGGCAAGAGGTATAAACCTGACATGGCAAGATCTCATGTATCTCATACCCTTTTCTCACGGGCCTTTTCTTAACCCCGTATTATCGTTAACCCCATACTTTCCTTTACCCCGTACTATTTATTTTCCTTTTCCGACGAGCAAAAATATCTGCCTAACCCCGGCTACGAAAATGCACGCTGTTCTCACACAGAAATTGGTAACCCCGTACTATCGTTAGCTTATGAATATTCACGAGCGCATCGCTGTGAGCCTCCGCTGTGGCTTTATGGCATGTGCACAGCTGTTGGCTTAGCCGGGTTTCTGTTCCGATGAGAGCTTGTATTCCTGGCTTTTCACTCTAAACACAGCAATTGCCCGGCTAACCCTGCTATTTTGCAGGGCCAGAGAATCCCGTACTATAGGTGGGGTTAGCCTACTTTGCCAAAACCTCGTCAGAACAGAAAGTGGAATAAGCTTTACCCCGTACTATAAGTGGGGCTAAATGGCAAGTTAGTACTACCTATAGTACGGGCTATAAGGAAACTTTAGTATGTGAGAAAAGGGTATCAGATGATTTTCCAACCAATGCCAAAACCGCTTGGGTGGGCTACTCGACTATAGAGGTGCAAATGGGTCCCTTCTAGTAGGGGCACTCAAAATACATTTACACTGTAGTTGCCCTTTTTACAAAAAAACAAAAAAACAAAAACAAAAACAAAAACAAAAACAAACAGACAAAAAAAAAAAATGATGCTACATGTACTTTTGATGCAAATTGATTTTTTTTTAATTGATGTGTGTGTGTGTTCGTGTGTTTTTTTTTCCATAGATGAATATTCATAAATATTTTTTAATTTACTTTATCAGCACAATCAATATCAACATAACATAGACCTATGTTTAATACTCTGTAAAAAGAAAACAATAACATTTTTCATTGATAAAAAGTTATTGTTATATATCCGAAGGTTATGAATGCAATACATGTACATACAACAGTGACAAGTTTGCCAGCTTATACTAGGGATGGCCACACAACAGCAAAAAGCCACTAGAACGGTTTCCACTTCACTGTATGGATGTAGTCACCCATGCATTTACAATGCAAACAATGACCCATGCACTGCCTACTCAATAATACACAGGCAGAGGAATACGCAAAATTTTCAATAAAAAACAGCTTTCGAAATTGTCATTTGGCCAGTGGTAAATATCAATCATTTTTATTCCTAATTGGTCAGTTTCTTCCTTAGAAAATACCTCAGAGTGATCAACTTTCCTGTTGAAAATTGATATGAAAACAACTACAGCGTGTTCAAAGTGTACTTGTGTGTGATGTGTGTTATGACTGAAATTTCTCATGATTGGAATAGATTCAGCTAAGGAAAGTGGATATCTATAAAATGTAATATTTTTGAACAAAAAATGTATTGGGGTGAAAAACAAAGAACAACTTTTACCACTGGCCATTTAAGTTTTAAATTACTCTACCCTCTCCAACACTCAGCTCTGAGCCACACCACCATGAAATAGCCTATTGTCTAGGGTGTTCCTATTGAAACATGCCCGATGGAGTATTTTTCCACGGTGATCATATTGGATCATATACGATAACATACCTGTCAAACCATCAGTTTTGTACTGCCATAACTTTTTGTATAATCTACTCATACGCCTCAATTATGTTACTATAATCTCATTTCATGTTGATACACACATAGAAAATGTTTGGTATGATTTGGTTGAATAAATCAAAGACAAAAGGACTATAGACTTGAGCTTTTATTGCATTTTTGGCTTTGTCTGAAACTTGTAAAAGTGTTCTAGCAGCTCATTGGTAATCTGAGACACTCTTTGGGTCATATCTTTGAAATGGAACATCCATTGTGATAATTCAACTACCTAAATTTTTTCTTTTAAAATGCTCTATCCAATAAGCCTAGCAAAAACAACTTAAAAATAACTTTAAATTTTAGTGGACATCCCTACTCGTACTCCGATCCGCACCATATTTGAAATTTCCTTGCACGCGGCCGTTGCTAGGCTGTTACTAAGATATTCTATGTCAAATAAGTTAACATTCCGTTGAGTTAGGAAACACAAATTGACAAGAGTTTGTAGAGAAAATTCTAAAGTTACCTCAGTCCGGTTCTGTGGGCATAACACTTACAGTAAGAAAAATACTTTCGTAATTGGTCGTCTTGTTTTCCAAAGCGTACTTTTGCCGAATTTTGCATGTTTTTCATAACTTTTCACTAAAAGTTGAATAACTTAAAAATACAAATTTTCCATTAAGTCCAATTGCCAACTTTGTTTAAGAAGTATTAATTAAACATCCTACAACTGCTCGCTTCATTTTTTTAATTGTCACAATTTACTGTCAAACTTGGGTCACTTTTGCCTTGAAACTGTCATAATATATGTTACGTGTGTATAATACGCTAATCGAGATAGATAATATCGGAAGTAGACATTTTGTGGGGGCACGGTTGGTGTGGGGCAAGCAAAAATGTGGGCCTATAAGGACGGGTTTATGTAATACAACAATATATAAATGGGGAAAATTAAACAAAAATTCGCAACAATTGGAAATAAATCAATTACTGCCATCTCTCAAATTATTTCCCTCCCCCTTTCTCTCTCTTGCTCTCTCTCTCCGTGTGGGGAAGATATTGAATTTAAAAAATTGTATTCTTTGGAACATTTCTATCTATTCGTGATCCATTGTTTATTCGTCATTGAGTATTTAAATATTTTGTTTAGTTTTTGTTGTTGCTGATATTTAAATTATGAATGAAATCTGTGATTGATTTATTTTATTACTTATTATTTTTTATTGTTGTTATCATTTTCAGTACAAAATATATAGACATTGTAGTTGACTACGTTTTTAGTTAATTTTCGTCACTTGATAAAGAGTTGCAGCGGCACTCGAAAGCTCGTGAACTTGTAAGCTAGTGATAACTTTTTGCGAGAGTAATCATGAATTTCCTTGTTGACCATAGTAGATTGCGAGACAAATGAATACCCTCTAGCGATTATTCCAATCCATAATAATGAACTTATTTAGTGTAACGTGTATCATGTTGCTCATTATCTTCGACGTACATGTAGCAAACAATCAATATAGTAATAGGGATGGCCAAACAAAAGCAAAAAGCCACTAGAACGGTTTCCACTTCACTGTATGGATGAAGTCACCCATGCATTTACAATGCAAACAATAACCCATGCACTGCCTACTCAATAATACACAGGCAGAGAAACAGCAAAATTTTCAATAAAAAACAGCTTTCGAAATTGTCTTTTGGCCAGTGGTAAATATCAATCATTTTTATTCCTAATTGGTCAGTTTCTTCCTTAGAAAATACCTCACCAGAAGATCAACTTCTCCTGTTGGAAAAATTAATATAATAAAATCTAAAGCGTGTTCAAAGTGATGCTTCTGTGTGATGTGTGTTATGACTGGAATTTCTCATAATTGGAATAGATTCAGATAAGGAGAAGTGGATATCTATAAAATTTCACTATTTTTGAACAAAAAATGTATTGGGGTGAAAAACGAAGAACAATGTTTACCACTGGCCATTTAAGTTCTAAAATTACTCTACCCTGTCTAACACTCGGCTCTGACCCACACCACCATGAAATAGCCCATTGTCTAGTGTGTTCCTATCGAAACATGCCCTATGGAGTATTTTTCCACGGTGGTCATATTGGATCACATACGGTAACATACATGTCAAACCATCAGTTTTGTACTGCCATAAATTGTATCTTTGTATAATCTACTCAATTGTGTTACTATAATCTCATTTCATGTTGATACACACATAGAAAATGTTTGGTGTGATTTGGTTTAATAAATCAAAGACAAAAGAACCATAAACTTGAGCTTTTATTGCATTTTCTGGCTTTGTCTGAAACTTGTAAAAGTGTTCTAGCAGCTCATTGGTAATCTGAGACACTCTTTGGGTCATATCTTTGAAACGGAACATCCAATTGTGATAATTCAAGTACCAAAATGTTTCTTTCAAAATGCTCTATCAAATAAGCCTAGCAAAAACAACTTTAAAATAACTTAAAATTTTAGTGGACATCCCTACTTATACATGTATGCAGAAAGCCCATTATACTGAGTGAGTTAAAAAAATAAATAAATAACACATAAAAAATTGCCATTATTTTTTTTTTTTTACTAATTTATGAAACCTTAACTATTAGAGTAACTTTTCCTGCATCTTCTGTACCATTTTCGTGCATGGCATGTTTTCAAAGTTAGATGAACATGGCGGATTGTTTGCAAACGTAAAATTCAACTATTGCCAAACTTGGGGTATTAAAATCAAAACAACAAAAAAACAACTTCTTCCTGATCAAAGTGGCATAACTTTTTAACAAAAAGGTTTTGAGCAAAATAATTTTGTATGAGTGTTTTTATATGGATCACTTAAATTCTGTGTAAAGAATGATCTACATGTATCAGGTAATCCATGGGGGAGCACACATCAAAGAGAAAATGGTCACTTACAAATATAAGAGGACTCTTGATACTCTTGAAAAGTTACTATTTTGTCTTCAACGTGTGCTAACTCAAGTACATGTTTGATTCAAAACATCTTGTTTTTACACAGAATGAAGTAATTACATGTAGGTGTAAAAACACTTCTGCTATCAAAGTCATTTTGCTCAATATTATTCTGTTAAAAATTAATAGCAGCTAAACATGGGCTAATTGTTTTTTAGTTCTTTTGAATTCACCCCGACTTTGGCACAAGTCATTTTTTATATTCTCGTAAACAATGTGCCACGGTCATCCAAGTGAAAACACACATCGCACAAATAAAAATGGTACAGAAGATGCAGGAGAAGTTACTCTTTCAAGATATGTAGTTTGGGCTTCATACTTGTTACCTCTAGAGTCACAAAGTTCTAGGTGTTACTTTTTTTTTTTTTTTTACTCATCTTGTATACAATACCCTATTGAGAAGATGCAATGTACCATGCACAATGCCTGAAATGCCTGTAAATCTAAACGTTTCAATGAACTTTTGGAAGTATAATAGAAGCTTCCAGGGTACATGCTGATCGCATGAGAACATATACAATGAGAAGATATTTATATTTTTAGATTTTTTTTTTGTAAAATGAAAACAGTTTTATGTCACAAAATCATTATTAAGCTCGGCCTCCATTATACACCATGAAAAGGGGTACGTTTCAAAGGTGTAAGTGCAGGATCCACCATGGTACAAGGGAGAAAAGGAGAGAGAGGGAAAGAGAGATAGAGAGAGAGAAAGAGAGAGAGAGAAAGAGAGATAGAGAGAAAGAGAAAGAGGGTGTAGAGTAATCAAACATGCAGTATGTCAGAGTATCATTTATGGTATGGTATTAATGATAACAGAAATTATGTTCATTTACATTTTACAATGACGGATCCAGACGGGGGCACATAGGATGCACGCCCCCTCTATAACTTGAAAAACCCTCATTGACTGTACAACTTACAATCTGAAAATTTTAGGGGTTCAACCCCTTTTGGGTCTGGCGCCTCCTTTTATTCTCAAATCCTGGATATGCCACTGACATTAAAGTTTACAAGATAGGAAAGGAAAAAGGGAAGACAGAGTGACAGTAGGAGAGAAATAAGAGAGAAATGGGGGGGGGGGAGAATGAAGGTCATTGAGTCGGTGACAGTTCAATTCAGGTGACTATTAAAGAATGCAAGACAAATCAGAAGTTGGAACAACATATTTTGGTTTAAATCAGTTGGCAAATCACATTGCAAGCATGGTACATGCACATGTAAATGCTTGCAGAAATACTAGTACTCATTTTGAAATCAAATAATTTTCTACATGTACGTGTAGGAAATTAAGAATGGATTCAATCTGATATCAAAACTGATACAAAATTTCACTAAAGTTGATATTACGAAGAAAACTAATAACTATGAATGATCAGTATTACAAAAATAAAGCAATGGAATTTCATAAATCATTGGAAATACATATAAATGTCAGAGAGGTGACCTAAGTATTCAACACTCAATTCTTGGAAATAGCCAGATGTGTATTCATTATGGAATGGACATGTTGACATACTGAAAAGTTTGGGTTAGTTTACACCAAGTTTGAAAAGGGGATTTTTTTTTTGTGCACACATAATGTGTTATGATGAATCTTGTGATGTGTGGAGTAAATGCAAGTATTCAGAACACCACCTGGGGCATGATATTACATACAATGTACAATGTAACCCTACATGATATTGTTGAGTTATTGAAATCAACCAGATATGCTTGAGTGAAACCACACCTTGAATCAGACATTGAACACTTCTCATACAGTTAACATTGAATTTCTCAAGCTTGTGTTCTTGGATTGACTCTAGTTTTAATCTTTAACACTACACCAAATTTATGATTTTACCCAGTGAGTGAAGTGACAAAAAGGGAGTCTTTGGGTAGTGCTGAGCCAGTGGGTACTCTATAAGTGGTTTTAGGAAATCACAGATCAGGATTCCGAGAACCAGTGTCACGAACAAAATTCTACTTTCTTCCCATTCTTCACAATCGATATGACAGAGGACAGTCAGGAAGGTGGTGAAACCACCAATACTCTTCTTGGAACTTCATCCGAAGGAATCAAACTTGAAATGACTACATATCCTGTTCAACCTGAACAGACCAATCAGAGCGAATCGGAGCGATGTGATCCCAAGAAAACCACCTCATGTAGAATCCGTGTTCTGAAAGGATCCTTCACAACTATCGATGCACTCTTCCTCATAGGCGGGATGATCTTGTACATCACAGATGTAGTGACTGATATCCTTGTTGCGGTGCAGTATCTAAGAGAAGGCCACATAAAGTGGAGTGCTGCGACTTTCATCTTTGTTCTCCTACCCTCCGTTATTGTGCAGATATTGAGCTTTATTTATTTTAAAGTGGCTTATGATGAGCAAACAGATCACAGAGTGAAAAGATTTTTAGCAAACCTTAATCTGTGTCTTATCCACTTATTACAGCTGGGAGTCATCATAAGGTACTAGCTGCACCCTTGGGCTATGCGCCGGGGCAGGTACATGTAGCTGATTCACCCAAGCCGACCCTCCTTTGAAATTCCCAAAACAGACAAATGCGCCAGATACAATAATTGCTCCTCTAACAAATACTCATAAAATAATGTGAACAAATATAGAGGTTTACACGCTAAAAGGTTTTCCTTAGCAGACGCTGTTTTACCCGTTTCCACACGAAGCTCGGTCATCAAGGTCTATCCTTACTCACACTCACACACTCGTACAAGGCCATTAACGTGCAGTCTATGGAAACACTTCCGTGGGCTATAAAATAAGAAGTCATTTTTACAAAACAAGGGATGGCATATAAATCCCTTCATCCAACGAGAATCATTTTTCATATTTTCAGTTAGAGCTAGTCATCACCAACATTTTGGTATGCGAATGGCCCTATAAATCATCTTGCTTGACCTCAAGACTCAATTTAGTGAGGTGATGTATAGCCAATATCAAGAAAATTCTCCTCTTTCAATGGAAATGGGTGGGAGTTGAGAGTCATAAGACTGCCATCTCTCTTTAGCTGCTTCCACATCAGCTCGAGCTTGCGCCATCTCAAGATTTTAGCCCGATCAGCCCTCCCCCGGAAAAATCTCGAGATACGAGAAACCACCTCCACATCAGCCCAAGTTGAGCGATTTCGCTCTCGAGCGATGAATTAGCTCGAGCTACGGAGCATGCGCACTTCGGACTCTGAGTTTTGAAAATCGCGTCATTTTTTCCCGCGCTAAGGGCAGGGGGATTTCCAGTTGCGAGCATTTTTTCTATTAATTCTAATGTATTTCTTTGTTTTTCTTTCTTTCGTTTTCTCGTCTATCATTTCTTATGTATTTCTTTGTTTTATCCTTCATTCATTTTCTCTTCTCTCAATTCTTATGTATTTCTTTGTTTTTGTCATTCTTTTATCTTCTCTTCTCTCAATTCTTATGTATTTCTTTGTTTTTGTCATTCTTTCATCTTCTCTTCTCTCAATTCTTATGTTTTTCTTTGTTTTTGTCAGTTGTTCATCTTCTCTTCTCTTAATTCTTATGTATTTCTTTGCTTTATCATTCTTTCATCTCTTCTCAATATGAAAACCGGAACTCGAATTGCATTATGAATGGACATCATGAATAAATTATCCCGAGTAAAAAAACCCGAGTGCGTCCACATTTGCGAAATAGCTAGCTAGTTCGCCAAATAGCTAGCTATTTCGCGAACTAGCCCTAGTTGACTCGGGCTAGAATCTCGAGATTCAAGCCCGAGCGCGATATAGCTAGCTAATTGCGTACACATTACAAATAATCTCGAGCTAGTTCTGATCGGGCTAATTGGCCAGATCAGAAATAGCTAGCTATTTTGTCATCTCGAGCTAGTGAAGACGGGCCTTTTTTGAGACGATGTGCATATGTGTTTTTAAAGGCAAGCTATAAAAAAGTATAACCAAGTCAAAGGATTCTAAAGATCAAGTTTCCATCCGAAATGAGTGCAAATAACATATTTGCTGCTTAGGACCTCAAACTGAGAGACATTTTCACATGATTAAGTGCGCATTGCAAACTCCGCTGCATATTTGGGTCATATTTGTTCATAAGATGACAATTGGAGTGCTCTGCAACATTAGCTCCTGCATTGGATTTGTTTGTTGCTACCCCCCCTCCCCCCTCCCCCCCCCCGGCCTCCTGGCCCCCTCCACTTCCAATGGGGTTGCTCAAATTCCCTGAATGGCCTTTGTCACTGCGAATTTTTCTGAAGTAATTTTAGTTGGTTATTATTATCATCATCACTTTTAAAAATACTATAATCCAATTTTTTCTTCTCTTTTTGTAATTCTCTCTCTCTCTTTCCGCCACTCAGGATGTAAGAGTCCCCCCCCCCCCCCCCGCAAGAAAAATAATTGGATGATATTGGACCCAAGTGAAGCAAATTCCCCTTCCCACATCGATTGATTTTTGCTTTATTATTGACAATTCTTTTCTTCTTCTCCCTTCAAAATCTTGTATTGCTTTGATAAAGATGTAAATGCAATGGCAATCTGGGGAATAAAAAAAATCTCTGAGGTTAGCCAATAAAACTGTAATTGCATACATTGGTAGATGTATGGTACCAGTACTGTACAAGGCCAAACAAATATAATATTCATAGAGCTACGAAACATGCAGAACAAAATATATCCCAAAGGTCTCTACTGGATGTTCTATGACAATTGCTCTGAAAAATAAGACAAATTACTCAGAATTATAAGAAATTGAATAATATTTTTTGTGAACTTAGCTGGATGCAAATTTCCTCTTCTCTCAATTGTGGCCCATCTTACTGATTTTTTCCCTCTTTCTCACTCTTCCCCCGTCTTTCCACTCTCTTTCTCTCTCTCTCTCTCTCTGGCTCTCTCATCCTCTGCATATTTTCCATATTCAATTATGATATGACATTCTATGCATTACTATTAATTGCATAGTATTGAGATATGTTTCTCGAATTAACTGATGCGATTGAAAATTGTTATTGTACTCTATTTTCAATGTTATATTACATGTTTATAATTTGTATGTTTGTATTATTATGTATATCACCAATGGAATCAAATTTCCATATTTTGTGGACAACAAAACTTTGATTCTTGAATCTTGAATCTAGAAATGCTACACCGACATTTGCTCCGCCAATATTTGCTCTCACGATATTTGCTCCGTTGGTAAATGGTACCCTGACAAATGCTCTGCCGATAAATGCTCCGCAAAAAAATGTCCCAGAGCATTTGCCGTTTTTTTTTGTGGAAGCATATGTCGGCAGAGAAAATGTCATGTCCCTCTACCAGACACTCTATGGTTTATTTAGGGTGTACTGGTTAAGGAATTAAAAGTATGTAATACTTTATGTCTACATGTACCCAAAATTTCTATGTACCCTTATTTTATAAAGTTTAGCTGTAAACCTTCTTTTAATTCAATTTTAAAATTTTCTCCTTTAGAATCATTTTTAAAAAAAAGACAGAAAAAAAAAAGACTAATTTACAATTTTGAATGTCAAGCTTTCATGTGGACCATGATGAAAGACAAAATTCTCTTTTCAATGCATTCTTACCATACACCTTCTTCTTGAGTTCTTTGTCTCAGTTCATCATCAAGGTGAGGATCGGGCAGGTCTCTGAAAGGCCATGACATCATGCACAATTTTCTTCCATTTGACACGATCCTGTATAGCCTTACTACATGTATATCTGTGAGAGTGTCTATACGTCACCCGAGTCTTTTGCCGTCCTCTACGTACGTCTTTTTACCGAAAACCATTCCTGACATTAAGTTGTATTCGGTCTTGGCAGCTCGCACAACATGTCCTAAGTAACAAAGCTTTAGTAGGTTGATGTCTCCAGCAATCTCCATTTGTTACATATGCTGTCAAGCACATACATATAGTATTGATTGGTTTTTCTCTTTGTCCAGCTGATGCAAAGAAGATGCCTGTAAGGCCATAGTTCAAAGACCTCGACCTGTCTATCTGACTCACAACCAAATGTTGACAATGACCCCATTGTGACATATATTTTTGACACAATTCAAATGCTATCTGCTTGTTCTCAGATACTGGAGCATACTGAAATTCAGGCTACGGAGAAGTAACAACGATGCCGAAAACTATCTAAAGAAGAAAGAGCACATTGATCTATACTTCCTACGTCTTCTAGAAGCTTTCATGGAAACTGCTCCTCAGCTCGTATTACAAGTCTATATCATGGAGAGTGTAGAATTCTACTGGCTCACTCGTAAGAAAATCAAAATAATACCAGAAGGTCTGGTTGGTCTCAATTGTAACTACAATGTGCGTTTCAATGATTAGAATCAGACTGATAACACATGAGTTACATGTATTGTGACAATTTAGAAACTTGCAAGGATTTAATTTAATATTTGACCTCAAATAACCCTTGATCCCTGCTTATGACCTTTCACCCCCCCCCAAAAAAAAAAAAAAAAATATATATATATATAGATATATATATATATAATTATATAGGGGAGAATGGGGTAATTATGGCCCCTTTGTCTTTGAGAGCTTATAATTCTTTGCTGCATTACACAATGATAATTAAATTTTTACACATGCCTTGCTAAACTCTTCCTACTATCATATCAGAAAAATAAGCCATTTACTTCAAATCTTGTGCTTAGGGGAGCCTACATGTAAAATGTACGGCAATCACAATCCTGTTCGTTGGAAAGTCGCAAGTCTGCTTTTTTTATCTGGGGTGTGATATCATTAATTTAAATCATTTATTAAAGATGAAAATTTGATCGAAACAGAAACAAAAGGAACTAACAAACACAATAGAAAAACTTCCACCTGAATATCTTCAATAGAAGAGCTGTAAAGAGGGATCAAATTGAAAATGTCACTCGGGGTAATTATGTCCCCCAATGCATAAACATTGTATAAGCGCAGATGGGAACATTAACTTATATGATTATGTACATAAATATATGTATTGCTATGACCGCAAAACTTCAACATTTTGGCTGAACCAATTATCCATTAAATCATTGTTGGTGGTTGATAAGTTTATTAGGAATACCCAACAACATTTATTATACATTACCATAATTAATTAGCATATCTTTTAATACATACAGTAATGACAATAAGGTCCATGTTTTTGTTGAAGAGTACCTTCAAGAATGTACCTGAGGATTGAGATTTCATTTAAGATTTTTCAAACAAGCCCTATTTTTGGCTCTGAATGTCCCGTTTGTTACCGCACAAAATTAACCCTAACTTACCTGGGGAAGGGGGGGGGGTGCCATTATGCCCCCTCGACTTTTTTCGCGATAAATCCACAGTGCAAAATTTTTTGATCGCGCCGCTTGCTGACTTTTTACTTTTAAGTCTCGCGCATCTTTTAAAACCATTTTCGCGAAAAATGGGGCATAACATTACGACGCTCCACGATTTTCAAAAATTTCTGTCAGACAGAAAATGGCTCAAAAACGTGATTTCATGTACAAAGTCAATACAAAAATTAATGTGTTATCAGCTAGAATTCATAAATGAGTGATTATTTTTAATTTTATTGACAAGAGTCATCTAATTTGATGCTATTTATGGCTGAAATAATGTCACGGATGAATTGTATCGAAAAAACAATAGAAATAAAAAGGTAAAAAAACAAAGAAATACATAAGAAATTTAAAAAACAATAAAATACATGCATGTAAGAAATCTATTTTGGTACAGGAACTTTGTTCTTTTACAATTCTTAGGAATGCTATTAAGAATGTTTTCACAAAAAATAGCTTTCCAAATTTATTTAGTGAATTAGAGCAAAAAGTATGATTTCATGAACAAATTAGCATTATTAATTCATATAAAATAAAATATATGAATCGAGTGCAATTTACCTATGCAACCGCGTAGATTATGTCATTCTAAACATGCATGCAAATTTTCATTGCGAACACACAATCCGCGGCCGAGATCTTATGGGGGGGGGGGCATAATGGCCAGGTAATTTAAGGTTAATCCCAATTTACTGCAATTTTACATTATAAAATTCATAAATCAATCTTCTGTTTTATAATGCAATTCCCATTTACTATTAATTTGAATTCTAAAACTGTCATTTGCTTATTGCCTGTTCAATTGTTTCAGCTGTTTCGACTATCGTGTCATTAATTTCCCTTGCTTCAACAATTGAGGTTTATGTGAAATTGAGGCGAGATGAGGATCCACACATAGAAAAGACATACTCCATTTTAATGACACGTATTGTCTGGCGTCTGTTCACCATCACGGCCCGTGTTATTGCCTTGGTCCTATTTGCATCGATCTACAAGTGGTGGGTGTTTATGCTGGTTGGAGCCCACTGGGTGATGATGACCATCTGGATACTATTGGATGATGAAGGATTGTCAGCAAAATATTGCAAAGATGTGATTGTTGCTGCACTCTTCGGTATAATCAACATATTATGTTTCTTCCTCCCATCCATATTGAAGGTAGGTCAGACGAGATGCAGAGCAACTGCATTTTACATAGGAGTCTTCATTGAAAACACAATCATGATCAGCTTGTGGTACTATAGTGATAAGGAATCAAGAGAAATTTGGTATGGATTGCCTGCCCTTTTCTTTGTGTGGGTTGGTTTTTTAATAGGTATTTCCATATTTTTCTGTTTGGTCCCACGTCTGCAACCCGAACAGGAATAAGTTATGATTTTGTCTATGTGGAGTGGAAGCAATAAAGAAAGACTCCCAATGGAATAAATCATGTCGAACGAAACTGTTGCAAAAGGGGGTTTTTGTTTCGATTGAATTGATCTCAATTGAAAACTTACTTAATTATATAACTGAATATGCAGCCTGAAAGAAGATGATGTTTGTTTTACAAAATAATGAGTAAAATATAAAATAGGAAATGAAACATTGAAAATGTGAACTAACATACAATATCTTTGAAACTATTCATGCATACAATATGAATAATATCCATTGTTTCAATAATGAAAGAGCCTAATTTGTGCAGCTAATATAGAATATTGTCTAGTATTAGGGATGGCCACACAACAGCAAAAAGCCACTAGAACGGTTTCCACTTCACTGTATGGATGTAGTCACCCATGCATTTACAATGCAAACAATAACCCAAGCACTGCCTACTCAATAATACACAGGCAGAGGAATAGCAAAATTTTCAATAAAAAACAGCTTTCGAAATTGTCATTTGGCCAGTGGTAAATATCAATCATTTTTATTCCTAATTGGTCAGTTTCTTCCTTAGAAAATACCTCAGCAGGTGATCAACTTTTCCTGTTGAAAAAATTGATATGAAAACAACTACAGCGTGTTCAAAGTGATGCTTGTGTGTGATGTGTGTTATGACTGGAATTTCTCATGATTGGAATAGATTCAGATAAGGAAAAGTGGATATCTATAAAATGTAACTATTTTTGAACAAAAAATGTATTGGGGTAAAAAACAAAGAACAACGTTTACCACTGGCCATTTAAGTTTTAAAATTACTCTACCCTCACCAACACTCAGCCCTGAGCCACACCACCATTAAATAGCCTATTGTCTATGGTGTTCCTATTGAAACATGCCCTATGGAGTATTTTTCCACGGTGGTCATATTGGATCACATACGGTAACATACCTGTCAAACCATCACTTTTGTACTGCCATAACTTTTTGTATAATCTACTCATACGCCTCAATTATGTTACTATAATCTCATTTCATTTTGATACACACATAGAAAATGTTTGGTATTATTTGGTTGAATAAATCAAATACAAAAGGACCATAAACTTGAGCTTTTATTGCATTTTCTGGCTTTGTCTGAAACTTGTAAAAGTGTTCTAGCAGCTCATTGGTAATCTGAGACACTCTTTGGGTCATATCTTTGAAATGGAACATCCAATTGTGATAATTCAACTACCAAAATCTTTCTTTTAAAATGCTCTATCCAATAAGCCTAGCAAAAACAACTTAAAAATAACTTAAAATTTTAGTGGACATCCCTACTAGTATGCAGAAATCTATGATTCAAGAAGACATGTATATTAAAGAAGAAATACACTGTGCATGTACTTGGATCGTTGATCAGTTAAATTGACAAAAATAAAGGTTATGTCTCACTTATATTGCTGTAAAATAAAACTAAGTTTAAAGCTTATTTTTAGGTCTAATTATTTTTAGTGCTTTTTGTATATATACAAAGTTTCTGAAAACGTCTTCCATGTGCATGTATCATCTATTGGTTATTATTACACTGTAAGCTTATTCACAATACTTGTACATGTGCAGTATATTAAATATGTAGTGCACCCTATAGCACAGTATGAACTTGTTCACATTTGGAGGAGCATGGTTCATCTTCCATTATTATTTTTTTAAATACTTTTGCCAAGGTCAAATATTTCCATATTGAAAACAATTGTTTTATAGTAAAAGTTGGTATACATGTAGAAGCATGTCATAAGCTCATTTTGGATGCAGAAATAACTGTTTCGGTAATATATTCAGGTCTTGTTCATTATGGAATTAGCATGACTGGAATGACAAACTAACATTGCAATCAATCATGTGCATAGCACTTCATTGGTTTGGGCAATGCTTTGGTTATGTTTGAATTTATTTTTTGTTGTTAGTATTTTGGCTACTTGTAAAATATTTCATCCTATCTTTGATATCTGCCTTAAAGCTTGTGCATACTTTCGGTAACAAAAAAGGAATCATCATAAAAGTGATCAAATATAGTATCATGTTGTCCACATTGCACTAAATTGCAGTGAAAATGTTTGAAAGAAACATAATGTAACGGTTGTTTTAGGCCATTGCTGCGATGCCTGGTCGGCAAAATGAACGGAGCGTAACGATCTGTGTGTATCACCCACACAAGAGAATCCCCATTGGTTTTCCACATGAACGCTGAGTAGGTGTGCGTCCCCGACTTTCCACATTTTATACTTATATTGTTGAATAAAGACACTAAACAAGATTTCAAGTAATATAATTTTCTTTAGTATAGTTATAGGATTCAATCTTTAATATTATCTCACTGTGAATCCAAATTAAGTTTTTCCTTCTCCCAAAACTATACACCAGCTTTAAAGTATGATCCCACCTACATGTATATATAAAGATATATTCCTGAAGATATGCCAACAAGATTGTTGTGACGTTGTTTTAAAAAAAAATATATACATAATATACAGTGCGTCCCAAAAAGAACTATACACTTTTTAAATAGCTATCAAAAAGACAAACATATGATTATTGGGGAAAGGGTTTATAAACATATAAAGCTCATATCCTCAACTATCATTATGACACCAAAAATTCCGAAAATAACGCATGCTTCAGTGAGTAATGCCCACTTTTGTAAAGGACACAAAAATTAGCCAGCGCAGGAATTCACTATTCATTTTGCACCTGGTTATGGAACGCCATGAATGAGTCAAAATTAATGATGAAATCAATTAGCCAACAAAGACAAAAATAAACTGAAGTCAAAGCAAAAATCAATGATATGAAAAGAAAACAGTGAAACATTACATTTTTGCTTAGTATTGATTGTTTTTTCTGACTTTTGGTTTATCTTTGACTCTGTTGGCTGATTTATTCCATCATTAATTTTGACTCCTTCATGGCGTTCCATAACCAGGTACTAAGTGCAAAATAAATAGTGAATTCCTGCGCAGGCTAATTTTTGTGTCCTTTACAAAAGTGGGCAATACTCACTGAAGCATGCATTATTTTCAGAATTTTGGGTGTCATAATGATAGTTAAGGATATGAGCTTTATAAAGATATAAACAGTTTACCCAGGAATCTTATATTCTTTATTTGGTAGCCATTTCAAAAGTGTACAGTTCTTTTTGGGATGCACTGTATAGGTTAGTATACAAACTATTGTAAACTTGTAACTTTGCTGAGGTAATATTATACTAAGAACCATGTATCTTGATGGGAGATACATTGTATCTTTTTGAAAAATTTGCTGTGTACTGTCATGTATCCTCAACGGGATAATGTGGGTAATGTGGGTGTTTTCAGGGTTTTATTATTATTCTAATCTTAATATACTTGGATTTTGTTGTAATGTTGTACTATGGTATACATGTGTACATGTAGGTTTTATTTCAAGAAAGTGTATCACTGGTAAATTTTAACCCTCAATTCTGTTTGCTTTACTCCTCTCTTTCTCTCTCTCCCTCTCACCCCTTGCTTTTATTTTTGATTTTCTTCCTGTATTTAGATATTTTGTATAAATTGATGAGACACATGTTTAGTCTTGTAATGTGGAGTTTTGCAGTGCTTCAGGATTATTCTACAGACTGAGTAAAAAATAATGTTCCAACATTTTGAAGTTGTCTTGTTTGAAGAATGAACATTTAATCATGCGTTTCAGGCTTTGTCTTGGTAAAGCCGTCTTCCCAGCATATGTTGGTACCAATTTCATTTTGATCTTTGAACGCATGACTAAAAAACAGACAATCTTCAGAAGATCGTAAGATCTCATTTGCACCAAGTGGCTGGGTGAAGATTAAAAACAAATGTTGACAGGATATATGTACACACATACACACTAGTTTTCGCAAGTTTTCTTTGTTGTCGCAGTGAACTATTTGCAGTATAAAACACTAGTATGACTGACTACCGTACTTTCGATTTTTGGACAAAAAATATATTTTTTTAAATTGTTCCCTGATTTTGAGGCATTTTTATCATATTCCCTGACATTTCCCTGACTGGAAAAAAGTAAAATAATTTTCCCTTATTTCCCCTGATTTCCCTGATGGGCTGGGGACTCTGCACTGACACACACACCCATCCTCCCTCACACACACACACACACACACACACACACACGCACATAATCACTCACGCATCCACACACACAGTAAACAATAAAAAATGATGTTTTATTTTTCATGACCATCACTGAATGTTTGTGAGTGTGAGTGAGGGTGGGTGTGTGTATGTGTGTGCATGTGTTTGTTGAGGGTGTGTGTATGTGTGTGTGTGCTGGTAAGGATAAGATAGGGTATGTGTGTGTGGAGGGTGTATGTGCGTATGTGTGGTGAGGATGTGGGTGTGTATGTGCTTTGTGTTTGTGTAAATGAGGGAACGTGTGGGTGTGCATCTTTGTGCTTGCACATTAGTAATACACTAGCAGCAAGCCCCGTGGCAGCAATCCACGGGGGCTAGCAATAGGGAGGCCCGAACCTTTGTATTCAATCAATTTTCCTGCAATCCATTATAAAAAAAAAAAAAAAAAATTAAGACCCGCGGTGAGTCGTTTTACTCCGGTTTAATCAATTAATGTTTTTTCCCCCCGTATATGATTCTTCTCCGAATATGTACGTTTCTTTTATTTTTGTTTGATTGATTGATTCACTTATTATAATTTCGCGTGCAAATGAAATCTTTATCTTATCCGTCTCTCTCTTGGGCCCTCCATCCTCTCTCACTTTCTCCTTGATCCTAATTCTCTCTCCAATTATCTTCTCACTTTCCCCGATTCCTTTATCAGTTTTCCTTGACTAAACCCGCCCTGTTCTATCACTCTGGTCCCCCTTTTTTCCTTCTTTTTCTTTCTTTCTTTCTTTTATTTTTGTTCGACAAGACCATCTTTTATTACCCAAAATCAACAACAAAATACACCAAACGTTATTTCGATCCCTCTCTTATGGCCAATTCGTTCTCCGAATATGTACGTTTCCTTTGTTTTTGTTTGATTGATTGATTTACTTATTATAATTTCGCGTGCAAATGAAATCTTAATCTTATCCATCTCTCTCTCAGTTGGGCCCTCCATCCTCTCTCACTTCCTCCATGATCCTAATTCTCTCTCGAATTATCTTCTCAGTTTCCCTGATTCCTTTATCAGTTTTCCTTGACTAAACCCGCCCTGTTCTATCACTCTCGTCCCCCTTTTTTTCCTTCTTTTTCTTTCTTTCTTTTATTTTTGTTCGACGTGACCATCTTTTATTATCCAAAATCAACAACAAAATACATCAAACGTTATTTCGATCCCTCCCTTATGGCCAATTCGTTTTATACCCCAAATTAACATAGTTATACTGTTATAAATAATAATCATGTTTCCTTTTCCTTGTTCCTTCCTTGTAGTACAATCTTAATTTCAGAAATAAACTCCTTTTCAAATCAAAAACACATCAATTTGATGTAATTTTTCATTTGGAATTTGAATTTTGCCCTCCTAAAATCGAAAGATAAACCCTTTATTGGTTTTCAACAAAATCATAAATACTGAGTCAATCAACACTCTATAGTACGTTAATCCGATAATCCCCTGCGACAGCGCGGGAGAGATTACTCGGTCGCACCAACCAAGGAGCTAGGTTGTTATCCCAAGAGTAAACAAAGGCCATCGGAGACTGACAGGTTTGTCTATTCTCCATATCCTATCACGGCAAATTAAATAAAAATTGGACCCGGTTCTTCAAAAATACTGCTTTAAAAAGTGTCGCATTTCGAAGTGTTTGCTCTGTTAGGAGAACTTTTAACGTAGATTTCAACTGTACCAATTTCGAATTGCGATTTCAATCACTGATCAATCTGGGTTTTTACTTCAAAATGAAATCGGCAGGCGATTATCTCCCTTATCGGATTACCTCCAGCGACCCAGACGCTCTAATCAGATGAAAGACTAACCGTTCAGACGTTTTTCTTATTTCGTCATCGGCGTGACAACGGGTTGGCACACGGCTTGCCTATGAAAGGGCGTTGGACGGATCCGTTAAATACCGGTCCAGTCTTGAAAGGAGACAGGGACACTTCCGATGGCCACTCTTTCTGTCGTCTGCTTGCTTTCGTGCGTCGCGTTAAGCACGCGAGTCAATGGGGATTTCTCGTCCAGGGAATCGTCGCCCAGCGTCCAACGCGAGCTCGTGGAAGAAAACGAAGCCCGCGATCCGGCATGGGGACCCGGCCTCCGTCGACCCCCCGATCGGCCGCGCCGGCCGCACTCCGTGGAAAATGCAGACCCTGCCCGCGCGAACGGCGGTCCTACAGCGTGCGGGTCTACGGGGAGCGCGGATGGCAGCACGGACACCTCTTACAGTAATAATTATGTGATTCTCAATTGTTTTATTCTTTACCCAATAACTTAGTGCAAGGGTGTTCTTACAGTCTCTTGATAATTGTCTGGTATTCCGTCATCCGTGCAAAGATCCAAATGAAAATGGTACCAACATATGCTAGGAGGATGAATTTACCAAGACATATTATGAAACCCATGATTTAATGTTCATACTTTTCACAAGACAACTTCAAAATGATGGGACATTTTTATTGACTCACTCTGTATAGTACTGTTAGTATCATGGATACAAGACAATGTTAGTACAGATTGTACAACCATATATGGGATATTGAAATTTGGCCTTCCACTTTTCATGTAAATGTATGTCAGTATAATGAATAGTTTGTAACCTTGTAAATTTTTCGATGAAACCTTCTTGTAGTACTCTGGTACCAAGGACATTGGTTAATGTTACTAATATCATTATCTTGTATCTGCAATTGGATATTTTCCATTCTACCTTCTGATATGCATTGAAGCTTGGTATAACAAATATTGTAGACTTAAAACTTTGTTGTGGCAATATTATACTTTAATAGAAATATGTACAGTTGTCCGCAAAATTGTTCATACCCATGTTGTATTTTTAGTGTTTTTATTCATACTTTTAACTGAATGCGTTTCCTCAAACTTTTTTTGTGATCAATGTGCTACCAACAACTAAACAATTCAGAAAATTTTAAATTTTGAGAAATTTGGTGTTCCAGGGGTATTTTATTGACAAATTTATGAAAAAACACCATGTTCATAATTATTCATACCCCAGGGGTACCCGGTCCAATTTCTTATCATATAACCACTAATATAAATATTTTTCTTCAAATAACCATCTGAAATTATAGTTTTTGCAAGAGTCCATAGCCTTTCTTTATGGCTTCTGTAGGGTCTGTCCCACGTGTCCTATGGAAAACCTCCAGGCTGAGTCAGGTTGCATGGTCTTTGAGCCATCCTGTGAGTCTTTAGCTCCACGACCCCTTTCTGGTGATCTTCTTATCAGAAGTTTGAATTTTTCACCTAGGAACATTCATATTGATGTTATTCAAATAAAATAAACACTCTACCCATACTTTCTGATCCCTGATGTAACACTTAATAAGCACCAGGTGTAAAACACTTTGGAAAAAGGTTCCCTGGGCATGACAAACATTGCATGGTGTCTCCTCAAATTGCCAAAAAGGTATATTGAGAGGCCTACAATAACCCACACGTCACGACCAAGGTCCGAATTGGCACCTTTGACCATCCTAAGACGAAGGTACCAACGAGCAAATACTGCATAAAGGATATCTGTACACACACTGCCCAATACAGTCTCCAGTTTTGTAGTCAGGGGTACCCGGTCCAATTTCTTATCATATAACCACTAATATAAATATTTTACTTCAAATAACCATCTGAAATAGTCTTTGCAAGAGTCCATAGCCTTTCTTTATGGCTTCTGTAGGGTCTGTCCCTCATGTCCTATGGAAAACCTCCAGGCTGAGTCAGGTTGCATGGTCATTGAGCCATCCTGTGAGTCTTTAGCGCCCCGACCCCTTTCTGGTGATCTTCTTATCAGAAGTTTGAATTTTTCACCTAGGAACATTCATATTGATGTTATTCAAATAAAATAAACACTCTACCCATACTTTCTGATCCCTGATGTAACACTTAATAAGCACCAGATGTAAAACACTTTGGAAAACGGTTCCCTGAGCATGACAAACATTGTAAGGTGTCTCCTCAAATTGTGAAAAAGGTATATTGAGAGGCCTACAATAACCCACAGGTCACGACCAAGGTCCGAATTGGCACCTTTGACCATCCAGAGACGAAGGTACCAACAAGCAAATACTGCATAAAGGATATCTGTACACACACTGCCCAATACAGTCTCCAGTTTTGTAGTCAGACCGACTGGGAGGCCTCTGGACAGTTCATGAGTTCAGTTAAACCAGGATTTCAACTTGTGAGTTGAGTTTTGAGTTAACTTGAAGAGAAGGGTCTGAAGTTGAAGAGAGAAAATTAGAATTTAGGAGTAATATGGACTTTCTTCAATTTGGCAAAAGAAAGACGAATCCTTCCACCTAAAGAACAGTGTCCTGATTTTAGCACATGGCATTCACATAGAACTGCTATGAGGGATTTTCTTTGATGGTAGCATTGCAAATCTCTTTAGAATAAGAGGCTTCCCGGTGAATACAATTTTAGTAAGATCCTGAATGAAAACATGCAGAGGTATGCATATAAATATCACCTAGGACAGCATTGGACATATCAACAGGACGAATTTCAGAGGCATACGGTCAAGTTAGTCAAGAAGGGGTTCAAGGACAATCAAAATGAATGATCAGGAGAGGAAAATTTGATGACCTGACAAGAATCCCTTTTGAAGTGTGCCTGGGAAGTTGAAGAATCACATAATGGCCCAAAGACCATGCAACCTTACGCAGCCTGGAAGTTTTCCAGAGGACGCATTGGAAGAAACCCATGGAGGACATGAATGATGGCTCCGGGCATCGCAAAAAGTATTTTATGTGGTAATTTGAAGAAAAGGAATTATAATGGAGGCGATTAATTAAATCAAATAGACTGATAACCATAAGGGTATGAATAATTATGAACATAGTGTTTTTCATATATCTGTCAATAAAATCCCCCTGGAACACCAAATTTCTCAAAATTTCAAATTTTCCTCATTGTTTAGTTGTAGGTAGCAAATTGATCACAAAAAAGTTTGAGGAAACGCATTCAGTTAAAATAAAAAAAACAAAAAATTGGACAGGGGTATACAATTTTGCGGACAACTGTATCTTGATGGGAGATACATTGTATCTTTTTGAAAATTTTGCCCTGCACAGTCATCTATAGTCACCTTTCACTTCTCTCTCCCTCTTATGAGTAGTATATATTGGGAGAAGATTTTTATATTATTCTCTCTCTTCTATCATACATTGTTTTGTAGCAATCAAAGAGGGAGTACATGTATGTACAGTTGTCCTCAAAATTGTTCATACCCCTGTTTTTTAATGGTTTTGATTTGTGCTTTTAACTGAATGCGTTTCCTTAAACTTTTTTGTGATCAATATGCTACAAACATCTAAACAATGAGGAAATTTGAAATTTTGAGATGAATGTCATGTGCTAAAATCAGTGAGGACACTGTACTTTAGGAGGAAGGATTCGTCTTTCTTTTGCCAAATTGAAGAAAGTTCATATTACACCTAAATTCTAATTTTCTCTCATAAACTTATAGAATTATGGCCCCAAAGTTAAACTCCTCGTTTACCTGAACTCACGAACTGTCCAGAGGCCTCCCCGTTGGTCTGACTACAAAACTGGAGTCTGTATTGGGCAGTGTCTGTACAGATCTCCTTTATGCAGTATTTGCTCATTGGTACCTTCGTCTCTGTGGATGGTCAGATGTGCCAATTCAGACCTTGGTCGTGACCTGTGGGTTATTGTAGGCCTCTCAATATACATTACCTTGATGGGAATTTAAGGAGATACCTTGCAATTTTTGTCATGCCCAGTGAAGCTTTTTCCAAAGTGTTTTACATTTAGTGCTTATTGAAAGAGCTCGTAAGTGTTACATCAGGGATCAGAAATTGTGGGTAGAGTGTTTATTTTATTTTGATAACATCGATATGAATGTTCCTAGTAAAAGTAAAAATTTAAAAGACTTGGTAAGGAGATCACCAGAAAGGGGTCGGGGCGCTGAAGACTCACAGGATGACTCAAAGACCATGCAACCTAACACAGCCTGGAGGTTTTCCAAATGACACGTGGGACAAATCCCCCAGAAGCCATAAAGAAAGGCTTTGGACTCTTCCAAAAACTATTTCAGATGGTTATTTGAAGAAAATATTTATATTAGTGGTTATATAATAAGAAATTTTCCTCATCGTTCAGTTCTTGGTAGCATGCTGATCACAAAAAGGTTTAAAGAAACACATTTATTTAAAAGCAAAATTTAAAAAAACCTAAAAAATGACAGGGGTATGAACAATTTTGAGGACAAATGCATGTAGTCCCCTCAAGTTTGTAAATATGTGCTGTACAAAATTCCTATTGCTTCAGAATATATAACTGTCATGCTTTTGTTATCCACAAAAATGTTCCTGATTAATGTAAATATGGAAGTAATAATTAGGGCTATAATGGCTGCAACGACTATAATTATTAATGGAATTATTCCCAGTCATTTGAGAGCACAAACCTCTATGAGATGGAATATTGGCTGACTACCACTATACAATGTACAGTGTAGGTTGGAAATTAATGCTAAAGGTAGTAGAAACAGAGTTGAACGTTGGGAGAAAATGGCTGCTATTGGGATCAGCAGGGTTCCCAGCATTTCAAGAAAACGCAATTCCCAGATTTTTCCCTGGTGAAATCTAAAAATTCCCACATGAAATCTAAAAATTCCCTGATAATCATTCAAACCCATTTCCAGTGTCGCCTGCTTTCTTCGTTGTCGCCGTGAACTATTTGCAGTATTCAACCCCAGTCTGACTGACTACCGAACTTTCCATTTTTGGGCCAATCAAAATTCCTTGATTGGAAAAAAGTAAAATAATTTCCCCTGATTTCCCTGATTTCCCTGATGGGCTGGGAACCCTGATCAGTGAACAAGGGTTTCAGACCAATTTTCTTCATTACACATACCCTTGGTTTTGTCTAACCAATCCGGAAACAGATAAAAAGTTATACTTGAGGTTCCTAAACTTACATTAGGTTCTGAGTTTCAATGGTATCATGCTTACAAGAGAACTTTATTCTTTTAGTGACCATTATGAAACATTGAAATCCTATAAAATACTGGTTAATAATGAAATGGGGAATCCCTAAAAATGGGGGCTGGTATATCTTGTGATTGTTCATGTACATGAATTCATGTGCGTGTATTAAACAATGAGTTGTACATTGCTCATATATTTTCATTAAACTTATCAAAAATGAAGTGATTGAAAATAAGCAAGACCAACCCTAGTGTCCATTGCTCTTTATCCATGTATTACAACTCAGATTTATAATAATGTACATGTAAATATTTTGCAGTTTTAAGTGTATATGCAAAAGCTATTTGTTTTATAACAATACGGTAATAAAACATAAAAATTATCACCAGTTTTATTATGTACATTATAAATCTACTTATCTACCTATTATTTCGCTATGTTGACCTTCAACTAGCCCTACAACAAACTTTCACACTGAATGTTTTATACTGCACATACCCCCGACCCACCCAACATATGGCGCCCTCCATTATGTCATGCAGAGCTACCAAGTCTCACGCATCTTGCGTGAGAATCACGCACTTCGGGTCCGTCTCACGATCTCACGCAGAACACCCCATTTCTCACGCAAAATGAGAAAAAGTAGCATTATTATAGATTTTTTTTTACCATTTTGGAGTCTCAAAACCGTAAAAAGGCTAAATATCGGCATTTTTGTCGCGCATCAATCCCTGCGAGTGCGATGTCTTCATGCAGGCGATCGTTATATGCAAGATAGCTTACTACATAAAATGTGTAGCGTGCGCGCGCTTCCTTTGTGTACAAAATACTACTGCGCGCGCACATGTGGTAACACGCGCCGCGTGCGAACTGCTTTAAAACAGGATAAGAATGATATCACGCAAATTTTTTTTTTGAACTTGGCATCTCTGGTCATGCGCACGTACACGCACAGCTAACCTCCATTGTCCTCTACTCACTGGCTCCCTAAAACTCTACTTGGTACAGCTCAGGGGTATGATGGGAGGAAAATAGGAAGATACATAGATTTATAGCATAAATAATAACATTAGTGGTAATTTTTATAATTTACATCAATAAATCAATGTATTTACTCATTATTTCACTATAGAACAGCACAGAAGGTATACTGGGAGGTCAACCAAAAGGTTTTAGTGAGCTAATGAAGACGCTGCTGCCTTGAGGTGTTACTGCAAATGCACCTCACTAGCGGAAGATGTCCTCCAGATAGAATGGGGTAAAGGGGCTAGGTGACCTCCAAAGGGCTGCCTTGCAAATTTCTCTACCAAGCCCCTGTTAAAAAGGATCCCAAAGTGCTAACACTTTAGAGTAACATGAGTTATTGGCACTCTACCAGGGGAGCATTTCATCAAAGGACTTGTCAGACATTTTATCCAACAAATGTGGTCTCAGCCAATCAGATGCAAGCATTTCAGTAACTTATAACAGTTTGTCGGGTAATACATCCGACAAGTCCTTAGATGAAACGCCCCCTTGGAGTATAACTGCTAGGGCCCACCACCTTGATGGGAGAAACCCATCATCGAGATAGAAATACAATTTTTTGTATTAAGGGGCACTCTTCTGGGCACTCATGCTTGTAGGGACCACATGTAGCAGAGATCCACTGCAAGACATTTAGTTCAGTAAATGTGGGGTTCCTCCCCATACAATGTATGTTACAATAATCGGATACTGGTACATTTGAAAGACAGAGAGAGAGAAAGCGAGAGAGGGATCGATCGATCAATGTATACAGGTCATGTCTGACCCTTTGTGACCCTGTTGATGATGCTTTTCAAATAGCTCTGTCCTTGTGCCAGGCGATGAGCTGCAACTAGGGAGAGGCCTGTTAATTGTTTTATGCCATCTGTCCATCTTCAGTTTCTGTCTGCTTGTCTCTGACTACCTTCCAATGCCACCTTGCATAATTATTTTTTCAATGTTATCATCCTGTCGTCTGCATATACATGTATGACCAAAATGTTGCAATTTGCTACGATCTATCTTATTACCACAGTAGGTTTTTGCCCAATTTGGTTAAGGCTTAAGCACGTATTCATTGTGTCTTATGCTCCGTCCAGGATATTCTCAGCATCTCGGCCAACCCACATCTCAAACGCTAATATTTTGTTCTATCAGCCATTCCCACTGACCATGTCTCACATCCATACAATACAAATGGCAAAACAAGCGTTTGCATAATGTGTATTTTAGTTTCTTTCGATATCCCTCTGTCCTTCCCATATATCGCTTAAGGTAATAAGGATGATCTCGCCATGGCTAGCCTTCTCTTGATTTAGTGATAACTTCCTCCTTTGTTGCTTATGTATGAGCCAAGGAATTTAAAAGATTCAACTTCTTCCACATTTTTTCCATCCACCGTCACCACCTTGTTTGGCATCTCTCTCGCAGATCATGACTTTGGTTTTCTTAACATTGAGACGAAGTCCTAACTCCTCGCTGCGTAACTTGACTCTGTCAATGAGATTCTGGATTCTTCTGCCGATCTTGCAATGAGTGTTGTATCATCAGCATATCTTGAGATTGCGTTATCTTTCTCCCACCAATAGATACACTACCTGCAGCTCCATCAAGTGCACTTCTCATGATATATTCGGGCGTATACTGTCGAAAAGGTACAGTGAAAGAATACAGCCTTGACGAACGCCTTGTCCAATTTCAAACCATTCACTGTCACCACTTTCAGTTCTCACGGTGGCTTTTTGGCTGTCATATAGTGAACAAATTAATTCAGTTATATGTTTGGAGAAACCCATTTCTGTCATTATTCGCCATAGCTGCTTATGACGCACGCAATCGAAGGCTTTGGAGTAGTCAATGAAGCAAAGATATAGCGGATGTTGAAACTCCATGCTTTTTTCCATTAGGTTCCTCATGTTGGCTATTTGATTTCTGGTTCCTCTGCCCCTCCTAAATCCCGCCTGTTCTGGTGGTAATTCTTTCTCGAGATGATCTCTTATTCTCTCGACTATCACATTAAGGATAATTTTGCTTGCATGTGAAATTAAAGAGATAGTTAAAGAGAGAGGGATAGAACTAAATAAAGAGAAAGAGAGAGAAAGAGATAGAAATGAGTAAGAGAAAGAAGGTGGTAGAGTAATACAAATATGTTAATCAAGCTTCTTTTTACAGTAACATATAATCTACACTCAAGAAATAAAATTAAATTTAAGTTTAAAAGAATGGAAAGGGAAGAAGTAAGACAAGCATAGATAGCAAGAGGAGTCAAGTTAGAGAAAAAGAGGGGAATAAATGAGTTAGTGATTCAGGTGACTATTAAAGCATGCATGACAAATCAGATTTTGCTTTAAATCAGTTTGCAAAATACATTACAAGCACGGTATGTCTACATGCCTACAATGATACTCATTTTGAAAATAAAGGATCCTCTACATATTTTGTACATGTAGGAAGTTAAGAATGGATTATATGAAAGCTGACACAAAGGTTCTTCAAAGTTGATATTACCAAGAAAAATAATACCTATGAATGATAAGCAATTATGAAAATAAAGCCATGGAAGTTCATGTACATCATTGGACATAAGTATAAATGTCAAATTATTGACCTGAACAAGTAGGCCTTTTAATAAACACGCAATCCTGGAAATAGCCAGATGTATGTTTATTTTGAATTGATAGTATGTGCATGTAAACATATTGAAAAGTTTAGGATGTTACCATAGTCACACATAATGTATTCTGATGAGTGTTGTTACTTCGAGTTCACAACACCCCCTGGAGTGTGGTATTCTATAGTAGAGTTACTGTTGAGTTTAAATTAAACCATATATGCTTGAGTGAAGCCCCCCCCCCCCCTTTGATGTGTTTCAGATTAAATCAGACATTAAACAGGACTTGTACAATTAACATTTAATTTCTCTAGCTTGTGTTCAATTGACTCTATACTACACCACATCACAACAATTCTGTAAATCATAAAACAACTAAAAAATGTATGATTTTACCAAGTGAGTGAAGTGACAAAAAGGGGAATTTGTGTTCAGTGCTTAGCCAGTGGATGCTTTCTATCACTCAAAAAGTTATTTTATAAAATCAGAAATCGGTGTTCTGAGGTCCAGCTGTGTCTTCATAATCCTGACAGTCGCTATGTCAGGGGACAGACCAAATGTTGGTGACACCAATGTCACTCTACCTGAAACTTCATCCCAAGGACACAG
>CALNVZ010000218.1:6574823-6591628 GCA_940671915.1 Paracentrotus lividus
GTAAGCATCGTGTCCAACACATTCAAATCGTGTTCATCCTATAGTGAGCATCAGAGTGAATCAGAGCAGTCTGATACAGACGAGACCAAATCATGCAGCATATGTGTTCTTTATAAACTCTTCACAACTATTGATGCCCTCTTCCTCATCGTTGGAATGATCTGGTACATGCGGATGTAGTGTCAGACATCTTTGTGGGGTGCAGTATCTCAGAAATGGCCACAAACTGTGGAGCATTATGACGTTTATCTGTTCTCCTACCCTCGGTTATTTGCAGTATGTACTTAGTTTTAAAATTTTCTTTAGAAGATCAAGTGAGGATAATCAAAGAGAGAAAGGACAATTGCAAAGTTTAGGACCGGGGCGTGGCATTATTCTGTACATGTATTACACTAGGAGTCATCCGAAGGTAAATTATGTACAGGCATACAAATGTACATGCAACATAAAGTTGGGATTGAAAAGAATATCTATCGGCAGCAAATAAAACTGTATTGATACATTTCACACCTCCTTTGTTCCAAAATTTGAGTATACACATGTACTTTACGGAGACCCTGGAGGTAAACAGATAAACTTGTTCAGCTAGAATACAAAAATGCATAATCAAACTTTATCTGACACTATTGGTTAAAGCTTAAAAAGGGGTTGTAAAACAAAAAACTAAACAATTTATGTCTACCTCAACACTCGACACCCAACTCAATACTGTAGGTGCCAAGTGTGCAAGCGAACCAACACACATATAATGGAAAGTCCTAATTGCGGGTATATGCTTATAGCGATTCTTCATTTACAACTTACTTCAGTCGTGCATGAAAAGAAAGGTACAATTTTTTTTATTTAAAAGGGGAAATTGTTTTATTTGATTCTATTCTAAACTTTCTGGAGTCTTTGTCTCTCAATTAAAAAAAGGGGCAAAAAATTTTTCATTTATTCATTTATAAATAAAAATTTAGAGCTTTACATATAATGTATAGCAAAAACTGCTAATCGGGTTAAAAAAAAAAAAAGAGGAAGAAGCAGGAGATACATGTAATGTACAGTGTAAAGGAAAATTACTATTATTTTGCATCATGTGTATGATTTCAAGTTAACTTGGCATAGCACTTCCGAATATTGAATTTTTCACAACAACATGTATTAGCAGTTCTTTGAGTCATATTTCATGCCAAAACTGCAGAGAGCTAAAGGAAATGAAATGATTATGATTCCCAATGTGTGCTTGCATTGCATTTGGCTTAGGCGCTTCTTCATTCAAAAGGTTTCAGTTTCTCATCAGTTTCCATGTCTTTTTTTGCAAACGCCGATTTATCAGCTTTTGAATCGAATCCCGAAATCATTAATAAGGCCAAAAAAAAATTGTTGGTTGTCCTCGACCGACCGACCCTTTGAAAACGGCCCGACCGACCAACCTCTTTTTTTTTTTTTTTCACCCAAACGCCGAAATACACAGCTCATATTTATTTGTATTATTTTTCATAAAACAGTATTAAAACATGTGTTATTTTTCCATGCAGTCCCATTTTACATAACTCAATAAAACGTAAAAGTGATCCAAAAATGGAAGTCATTCGTTTCTTTGTTTTTCTTTGTTTTTCAATGGGAGGAAAAAAAAAAAAAACCGACGACCGACCCGATTTTGAAAAAGGCATTCATTGGACAACCAAACAATTTTTTTTGTTGGCCTAAGGCTTAAACACTTGAAAAACCTAAAGCCGAATGATTCCCGAGATCGACCAGGAAGCCGTGGGAAACTGATGCCCTTTGAATGGAGAAGACGCCTTAACGGTTTGCCCAATTTCATGAAAATCATATATCAGGAATAATTAATTTGAAAATTTTTTTTCTTCTATATTTACGAAAAAGAAAAATGCTGTTCTAAGGGCAATAATGAATCTGCCCACACCAAAAGGTTTCCTCGAAACAAATAAATAAATAATAACATAAGTGGCAGAGAAAAAAAAATGGCTGAAAACCAATTTACCAGTTTACAATAGCTACAAAATACATTACACAGTGTAGATGTACAAACATGTAAGGGCCCTGCACCTCACAGTTCTCAATATGTCTTCATTTTTAATGTACTTTCATGTGGAAGAGAATTTGCAGCAGGTAGAGCAGTCACAAGAAGCTCTCGTACATCCATGAAAAATGTTTTTACCATGGCAACAATGACTGCCCCCCCCCAAAAAAAAAAAAAAAACTTTACCAAAGCACAACTTCATGCCAAATTTTAAGACGATGCAAGAAAAACTGCAGCAACAAGAAAATCGCTGTAGTGATACAATGCATACAAATTTTCTCCTCATTCAAATGTCCTCTGCTTGTTTTAAGATATTGGTGCATCCTGAAATTAGGGCTACAGACCGATGACGAAAGACAAACTGAGGAGCACAGTAAACTAAACTTTCTCCGCCTTCTCGAAGCTTTTATGGAATCCGCTCCACAGCTTGTATTACAAGTCTATATCATGGTAGAGAGTAACGACTTCAACTGGCTCACTCGTAAGTATTCAAAAAAATTGAAAATAAAACATGGGAAGGGGTTGTTTCACTGTAACATGACATGTAACTATTATACCTTTCACAAAGTATCCATTGGATTGATACTACATGTATGCATGTAAATACTGAAAACAAGTTGAAAGGTACAATGTGTCTTGCCCTCTTTGTGGTTCCTCCCAAGTTTGGTTAGAAATGTAAAAAGAGACTTATTTAACAATTCAGACATTTACAGGTATTAAACTTCACATTTGACCTCAAATTACCCTTGATTCTTGCTTGTTATCTCTGCAATAACAAAACAAAAAAAAAAACAAAAAAAAAAAACCTTCAAAGATGGTCTCCTCATAAAACAGAAAAATATCGTTCACCCACAGTATCCAGTTTGGTTATAATTGGACATTTATTGTAGTACACAATGTATGACTTCAAAGTTACTAGAGTGTTTTTTTTGAAGAGGCAGACAACCAACAATCCAAAGAAACCAGATGAAATTTACATCCCTTTCACTCTCCTCACCTTTTGGCAGGCTGAACAATACGTCTTTCAATATATCAACCTCAATGAGAGCTAGGAGATATACATGAATACATATACTTGTAAGGTGTGCACACCTTTGACAAAAACCATTGCACATATACTATTCCAAATAATAAAGCTTTTTGATACACTTGGAAATCAACTGGAATTTTTACATGTACATAAAATTATTACTAAATTAATATTGTTTTAATTAATGCAAATCATATTTATCAACTTATACATATGTATATGTATCCTGAAACCATTGTTTGCTTTCCCTCTTTAATTGTTTCAGCCGCTTCAACTATTATGTCATTAATTTCTCTTGCATCAACAATTGAGGTTTTCAATAAATCTTGGCAAGATCCGTCTCCAGAAATATGTGTAGCAAAGACCTACTGCATTTTAATGACGCGTATTATCTGGCGTCTCTTCACCATCACGGCCCGTGTGATTGCCTTGGTCCTATTCGCATCAATCTACAAGTGGTGGGTGTTTGTGTTGGTTGGAGCCCACTGGTTGATCATGACAATCTGGACAGTATGGGCACGTGAAAATTACTTAGGAACAGATTGTGTAGATGCGACTTTGGCTGCAATCTTTAGTGTAATCAACATATTCTGTTTCTTCCCAACAATCATATCAACAAATCTTTATAAAAGAAGCATTGGAGCTGTGTATTACACAATTGTCTTCATTGAAAACACAATCATGATCAGCTTTTGGTATAGTGAGCAGGAATCAAGAGAAACTTGGTATGGAATTCCTGCCCTTTTCTTTGTGTGGGGTGGTTTTATCATAGGTATTTTCATATTTTTCTGTTTAGTACCACGTCTCCAATCTGACTGGAGTGCATAATTCTGTATAATTCACTATCATAGTAAGTAGTGTTATTTTCATTGCATTGATTTGAATTGAGGTTGTATATTTGAATGACACTATATGCAGCCTAAAAGAAGATAATGTTTGTTTTCCAAAATAATGAGCAAAATACACCAAAAGAAATGAAACATTGAAATGTGAAATAATGTACATCTTTAAAAATATACATGCATAATATGTACAATTACCAGTTTTTTTCTACGATTAAATAAGACATACATCGTTACCAGTCATTTCCTGCTAAAATGGACAAAAGCAAAGATAAGATGTTACTTGTATCACTGTAAAAAAAGGAAAGAAAAAGAAGCATATGTAGGTCTAAAAATGTTTACTGAAATTTAAGAATACATTCTTGTACACGTTTTATACATACATACAATGTATATGTATGACCCTAAAGTTTGAAATTGGCCTGTCCGCTGCAACCGATGGGTGGCGCACCGTATTGTCAATCCACCGAATTCATTGCTTATTCGTGAACAATTATGAACTTACAATACCAAAATATCAGCGTTTATGTAATGTATATAAAGCGATAAGATGATCAGTTTCAGGTGATTCCTGGAGACATGTTTCAAACTCTTACCATCTCATACAACAGGAATTTTTCTTATATTTTTGTACATAACAAAATATTTTCCTGTATCTTTATTTTCATTGTTGCATATTGAAAGGTTGTTACTGTTGTATCTAATGCTACAGTCACACAGACACTTACGTATAGATACGTCCGGTTGCGTCCAAATATTATTTCATCTTCTATTCTATCATTTCTTATGTATTTCTTTGTTTTACTGGATGAACGAAATTATCAATATTTAAACTGCTGACTATGACGGGTAGGCATCAGTGGGGATCCGCAGAAAAGAAAATAATTTTTGGACGCATCGGGACGTAACTATACGTAAGTGTCTGTGTGACTGTAGTAAATTTGTATTTCCAGGATCATTTTTGCCTTCTGGTTATTGACTATCTGTGTAATGTGTTGTACAGTGTACCAAGAAAAAAAAAAGGAATATTTCTACACAACTTGTTCACTTTTGTATAGGCGTGGATGATCATCCATTTGATTTCATTTCATTTTTGCAGAGGATTTCCATACTATATTGGTTTTATCAGTAAAAGTTGGTAGAGAAGCATGTTTTTAGCTCATTTTGGTAGCAGAAATAACTGTTTTGGTATACAGGTTTTGGTCATTGTGGAATTTGCATGACTGGAATAAAAAGCTTAAAATCTATCACACATGTACATAGAACTTCATTTGTTTGGGCAATGTTTTAATTATGTTTGACATATATATTCGTTGTTAGTATTTGTAAAATATATCTCATTACTTCATTCTGTCTTTCATACATGCTTTAAAGGGGAATTATCCCCTCAGAGAAATTTAGCTTCAGTGAATGGAGACAAACCCCAAAACATATTGGTAACTTTTCAGAAAAATCAGGCAATGAGTAAAGAGATATGAATTTTTAGATTTTGAGATCACTTATGATATGGAGATCCTCCAATTGGCAACGCGACCATGATGTGTGATGTAATGCAGGGAGATCTTTCCTATCTATTACACATGGTACTAAAATCGCTCTTTTCTGATTCATAAAGGGAGAATAAAGAATCTTTTTACGTGATGACTTTGTAAAATAACGAAAGTCATAATATATCATGAAAAGAAGAGCTGTTTCATCATTAGAATGAAAAATAAAGAAGACATTTTGAATAGTTTTTGTGCACACCATATGGGGAGTTTCCCCTTGTGACATCACAAATGTTGACCACGTTGCCAATGGGAGATTTCCTATGTCATTAGAGATCTCAATATTCAAATACTCATAACTTTCTTATCATTTATCTGACGATTACCAAATCTTCACTAATGTGCTTATTTGATTTTCTGCATCCACAGTAAGCCAACTATCTACAAAGGGACAATTCTCCTTTAAAGTAAATGTTCCCACTACATGTAATGTACATTTGTGTATGTATATAAACATGCTTTCCTGAAGATGTGTCAAGATTATTATTATATTAGGGGGATTTTTGGGGGAGGGGGGTGGAAGGTTGAATTTTACACTATTGTTCTTTTTCAAATGTCTATTCTGTTTTAATGACTCCTTCTCTCACTGAATCCAAGAGAAAAGTGAATTTGTTGTAAAGTATTACGAGTCATGTTCTTGTACATGTACATTCTATTCTTTATTAATGAAAAATTTTGTTCTATATACATTTGTAAGAGCTTGTTTTTATTGTTTTTCATCAAAGCATACAATGGACATGCACATGTTTATATGCAGTGCCTTCACATGCACATGTGTAATGTACATGTATCAGATAATCCATCATTGATTATGTAGCTTGCTTTCCCTTTGAATTAATAAGTGAATTATGAGAAATAAAAGTGCAAATTCTATTTGGAAGTTAAATCTTTGATCAAAGAAATCTTGATCAAGAATCCTGGAAATAAAGCAGTGCACTCCATTCTGTTAATGTAGCATCTTAGATTTCAATGGTTTGTCCTTAACTTTGATCATCTGATGCAGAACTATGATGTAAGTCACAAATGTACATACATGTAGTTAATCATTAATTTCCATATGCCATTTATTGGATCATAAACATTTGTATTGACAGACAAACTGGCAAATCATATTTAGAAGTTAAATAAAGAGAAATATTGCACTTGGAATACAATAAAATGTAAATGTATGAAACTGTATCATGTCCTGCACTAAATTATTTCAGATTATTGCTTTTCCATTGTTTTTGTTTTTTTTTTTTTTTGTTTTGTTTTGTTTGTTTGTTTATTTGTTTGTTGTTTGTTTGTTGTGTTTTTTTTTTTTTTTTTTTTTTTGGGGGGGGGGGGTTATGACTTTTTTTTTAAAATGGAGGAATGCATCTAGGTAATTTTTCCTGAGAGGGGAGGGTAAAAATTGTGACTTATACATTAAAAATGACAAATGCACTGTAGAAGAAAAAAATCTTCTGAGATACGTAATCAGAAATTTTGAAATTTTCATTACACAATACAAATAAGGAGCGACATCAATAGGTTGCCAGATCTATAAGATTGGAAATTAAAAAAGTCATTACTTTGTTATCCTCAGCCAGAATTTTATCAACCTCAACTGCAAAATTTTCTCAAATTTCTGCTTTTAATGAAAACCATAACAGAAGAAGTGCCTTCCTCCCAAGACAACTCCCAAATGCGATGAAAACAATTTTCACATCTGGCTTTTCACCACCAACTACGGCTGACAACGGGGGCAAGGCATCGGTTCAATGCCACGGCAGCTGAGCGAGCCTTCATTAGTGAATCTCCACAGTCATATGGCTTTATTTTCATCAGCTACAGAGGTAAACTCATTGTTGTCTGTGACCGTTGAACAAAAGCACATGGATGATGCTCCACTACTACTCAAAGGGAACGTAAACAAGCTCTTGATATAAACTAATCATTTTTGTCAACTTGCGAGCTATAATGAAAAGCAACATTCAAACAAAACAAGAGGTAGCCTCTATAGACAGGTGGTCTATAAAATAATAACAAATAAATATCCCTGAGTGACCCACAGTGCATAGAAAGAAATTTGAAAGATACATGTAGAAAGACAGTGAAGTAGATTCTTAACGCGCGTTCTTAACATAGGTCTTCAATTTAACATACTATTCAAGGGACGACATGTTTCAGCTGCAACATACTATGAACATGTAGCCTGCGTCTCAAAATAATAATAATATATAAATTTTTGTACTGCACCAAATCACTCTGCGGAGTACTCGAGACGAAGGAGAAGGCACGTTCAAAACACAATGCAGGTTTCAGTCATCCTGCCAGTGGTAGACTCAAACCCAAAATCTTTGGTTCTGCCAATTTTTAATAATAGAGGTCTGGTCCTAAGACAACTTATGAAAAGACCTCACGATTGAAATACTGTATTCGCTGTTATTTACGCGCGAAGATTAATTTTTTTTGCGCTGGCAGCCATGCCTCAAGAATGTTCACAGGTCTTTGAATTTTCGCTCATTAATAAGTACACGCAATTGAACCCCCCAATACATGCATAAAAATGCTCACTCTCATACATATTCGTTTTTCGCTGTGTGATCTTCGGCGCAAATCCATGAAGATATTAATGTACCGCGACTATTTCCATTGATTACATTATATATGCTTGTTATAACAGAGTAGACTGTATTATCTTTTACCTTCAGTTTGCGCTTCTTCAAATCCTGTCATAGCTTGGCACCACTCTCTCAGGTACATGACTCTACGATGGCCAAATGCAAGGTATCACATTCCCATGGCAACCAGCCTCTTTACTATGGAGACGACTTCCTCCTCATCCACATCCTCCTCGCATTCTTCAAAGCAGGTCTGATGATGCGAGTGTCTTTGCTCAGCTTGGCTAGAAGGGTGCTGACAAACAGGGCTAGGTTGAGGGATTGAGGTGGATGGACGACAGGTCAGCAGAGGTCACAGGTGGAAGGTGGCATTGGGTAATCCGCTGACCAATCACAGCAGAAGATAACCACTGTAATACAAAGAATGAATAGCAAAAATGTCTCACATAAACAATATTCAAATATCAATTCAATAAACTTGTTGTCAGTTTGGAAAATTGTATTGTGCAATTGGTTTGCCTAATCCTGCATTGTCTATTTCTATTTCATATACAACCAGTTTGTTTAATTACCACTTTGTATAACTGGTCACTTTCCCTTTTTACCATTTTGTCAATTTCCATTTCGTTGTCCACTTGGTCTGACACCACTTACATGTAGTACATTCCTGTATAGACCAGGTATTTACTTGGGAGTGTGACAAAATGCAATTAGACAAGTCGGTTTAGACAAATTAGCTTTTAGGACAAAATGTTCATTAGACCATTTTATTAGAGCAAGCGGAAATTATACAAATTGTTGTAGACCAAATGGTTTTAGCCACCGTGGTACTACAGAATCATAGAATCTTAGACCAAGTGGATATAAACCATCAATTTAGCCAGTCAAGATCCATATCTGCACTGCACTTATTGCTTATAAGGCTCACTCTGAATCAATCAATCAGAATGGTTGTTTCAACTTTGCAAACAGAGGCAATACTAAAGTAATCTACGGTACGAGCTGAGTTTTTTTTGCGTACAGATATGCTTGCGAATTGCTACTCATCGGAGGGGTATTTTTTCATGTTGTTAATTTCTCGCTTGCAAGACAGCCCTTCATTCACACGAACTCATATACACAAATCATGCATATTTTTATACTATACAACTGCGACAATAAATTGTTTTTATACTCTTTATACTCTTTTCATTTTTCGTACTAGTAATCTACTTGTGTATGTGTTGCATGTATAAAGTCAAGCAGAGCATGGCTGCAGAGATTCATAAGGGTTGCCGCGAACTGCATGGCTTTTTCCATCTGTCATTTCTTGACATTATGTTTTTTGCGTGTTGTTGTTTTTGTACGCTTTTATATTTGTGTGTTGCTTTTTTTCGCAGTGCAAAGACAGCACAGGAAATTCACGAAAAATAAAACCACAGCGAAAATATCAGCTCATACAGTATGTCACAGGGCATTTGTCTGAAACCCACTTTTGGTCTTATTATATTTTGTATACCACAAAGCATTAGCTTCCACAAAAAAAAACCCTTTAAGATATTTATTACCTGATTAGAAAGCCTCTTGTCTGTGTTTGAGCCACTCAGATTTCTGTCTGGCAGCAAAGATCTCAATAGAGCACCTCACAAACATCTAGACTACCCTCATGGTTGCTAGGCAACCCTTCAAGATGGCCACCAGTAAAGCACTTGCAGTAGTTCCTAATTGCACGACCTTTGAAGATGGGTTATTCACAAACATAATAATTTGGTGTTATATCAAAGGATGATACATGCACAATGTATTTCACTACAAAAAAAAAAAAAAACAGATATTATACAGCTTGGGCAAAATTTATCAGACCAAACTATTTTTCATAAGAGTTTCGGTGTTGATATCTTTGGAATGAAATCAAAGACAAGGTGCAGAAACACAACACGTCAACAAGAGAGAACTCTTTAAATTCTTTGAAGCAAAAATGGGCTGCAATGACAAGAGAGAAAACACCCTAATGAAAATGAGCTTGGTCTAAAAACATTTCCTGTGCTGACAGTGTAAGGATAAAATTTATTGTCACAAAAGTTTTAAGTTGAGTGTTATACAATACATGTATTGTTTTTATTCCCGTAAAATGTATCTAATATCACATACATTTGTAATGTACATTGAATTTTCGATCTGCACATACAATTACAGTCAGCGTAATGCAAGTTGAATATATCATCCTCAATTTAGCCTTTACACGTCTAACAAGAATTTAATAACATATAACCAAAATGACATCAACTTACTGGTGTCTGTTCACATCTTTCTCATTCCCTGTCTGTTTAATCCATTGATTGCGTTCCTTGAGTAGATAAACCATGATCAGTGAGCAGTCCACCGTCTTCGTCTAAGAGATTGTACTCCTGCAACCCACGTCCACATGTACCTTCTCTTTCAATGAACTATATGTAACCAATAGAAAAAATATTAATTGTATCACAGACACTGAATATTACAAAAAAATATTGAAAGTAGACTGTACATGTATTAATACTCAGATTAAAACCAATATATCTTATAACATTCTGTCTCTTGTTGCACATCGAGTATTGAAAATTAAGTGAAATAGAAGATATCGGGTACAGTTTAAATTATAATTTTGATGAGATGTGTGACCGTAAAGGGAATTATTCCCCTCAGACGAAAATTTGCGCTACAGTGAATGGAGACAAACCCAAAAACATTTGGTAAAGTTTCAGAAAAAATCAGGCAATGAATAAGAGAGATATGAAATTTTAAGATTTTGAGATCACTTATGATAAGGAGATCCTCCAATTCCACCCGACCATGATTCTGTTGATGTAATACAGGAGATCTTTCCCATACTATCTTGTACACATTTTTACTAAAATCCTCTCTTTCTCGTTCTAAAGGTAGAATAAAGAACTCTTTTTATGGGATGACTTGTAAATCATAGAAAGTCTAATATATCATGAAAAGAAAATCTGTCTATCATTGAACTGAAATACAAAGAGGGAACATTTTGAAAAGTTTTTGTGTGCCACACCATCATTGGCATTCCATGGTTACGCGCATTACACTTTTACGGTGCCAATTTTGTAAACTTGGTGGTTACCAGGTTTACAAGAATGAGTCTTTCTTTTAAAGTCTTATACTTGATTAAAATCCTGCACAACCATAGCCTTAAAAATAACAATACAAGAAATGTTGCAGGCTTTTTACTGTGAACGTCACAATAGGTTAAAAATCGGTTAGTCGCATTACACAAAATGGCAAGGAAAAAAAAAATCCACTTGTTACAAAAAAAATATTTTGCTCAAATCATAATACTTTTGCCAGTTTTATTCCTTGCACCACCTAACCAACATATTCCAGTCTCAAGTCAGCTTTTTAGATTTGGTAAACAATTCAAAGTATTCTTTAATGATTCGTAAATGTCAGTTAGTCACATTAAGGTTAGCCGCATTACAGTATTTTTTATGTGACTTTTTGGGTTATTTCACCCCTTTGTCATGAATTAAATGTCATTATTGACCTTTAAATACAGAAATATATCCACCCGTCTCCATTTAGTGAAAGTTTCAAGAAAAAATATCAAAAGAATCTTGTGTAAATTGAATTTTAGTGATTTTTTTTTTCATGCAGTCCCACACATAGAATTTTAATGGTGGTTCTAGTTCTCAAGGAAGTGAACGAAATTGAAAAATAATTTTTATTGATTTTGAAAGAGTTTTATGATCCATTAACACCCATGGCATTAGATGAGTGATAGGTCATAGAATAAACATCAGAAAGACATTTTTAAATTTTGACAAATGTCCTAGTTGGCATGGAATTGCCCATATGGGGAGTTCTCCCTTTGTGACATCACAAATGGTGACTGCGTTGCCAATGGCAGATTTCCTTTGTCATCAGAGATCTCAATATTCAAATACTCATAACTTTCTTATAATTTATCTGATTTTTACCAAATCTCCACTAATGTGCTTATTTGATTTTTTCTGCATCCACAGTAAGCCAACTATCTGCAAAGGGACAATTCTCCTTTAATATTGATAATAGTAATGATGACAGTTAAGATAATTAAGACAAGTTTTATAATGATGATCATAACAATAGTGACAATGATGATAATTGTAATGGTAATGAATGCTGATGAATGACCTCGATGAGGAAAATGTAGATGATGATAAATGAGTTGATGGTCATGGTCATACTTGATACATGTATGTTGATGAAGATGATGATGATGATGATGATGATGATAAAGATGGTGAGGATGATGATGATGATGATGATGATGATGGTGATGATAATGATGGTGAGGATGATGATGAAGGAATTTTATAATGATTATGATCATGATGGTGTTGGTGTTGAAGGTGACGATGACAACAACCATGAAGAAGATCATGTTTCTAAACCTTCATATAGATCATCACAAAAAATGTACATAACTTACCAGATAGATTCTGAGCATCTCTGCACTCCAGCTGGAAGATTGCTAAGAGCAGATCGGTGGACGAGGAGAGATGAATACAACCCTGGGGAAAGAAAAGACAAAAGAACTCAGTTCTTCACTCATTAACCTCTGTGGACTATGACCTTTGACTTAATTTCCAAGGCAATTGTCTTCCTACGATGATACATGTACATATCAAAGTTGTATCTCAAGTGGTTCTTGAGATATAGCGCTAATGGGAAAGTGGGATGGAAGGATGGGCGGATGGATTAACAACCTACAAATATCACAGAGATAATTCATAGAGATAAGTCATATTTATACCCTGCCTAATAGTAAATGGAGGCTTCTAAGCATGTGGCATCATTTCCGTCAATACCATTTACTAATGATACATGTATTATACATGTAAATGTGGGAAAAAAATGAATTAACTTAAAATCAAATCAATAAATATACAAATAAATAATTAAGAACTTGAAAAAATACCCTGGATACAATATACACGTTCGAATAGATCATATAAGCATTGGTATACAATATTACATGTTCGATGTTTGTAGTGTGATTTGAATTTCATTTTCACTCAAACTTGTACCATGTTTCTATAATTCTTCACACGTAGAGACCTTATGTTGTAATGTGTTTAATAAGACCTGTACTATCATTATTATCATTATTATTTTATAAATTCAACATGCAATATCACCTCATTTCAATCTTCTTTTACTGAAACATTATGAATTTACAAATGAGGCTTACCTTTACAGCAGAGAAGAAGTTTGAGGTGACATCACAGATGAAACTGATGCATTGTGTTGCTGTGGTAACAACATCTGGTCTTGTGATAGCATGATAGAAACCCACCAGAAGCAGCTCAGCATATGTGCTACCAATCAGTGGTTCTGAGGCAAAGAATCATAGAAATGATGTCATTTACAGGGGAGAGGCCTGAGGCCTGAATTGATGATTATGAGCCCCTAGAGATATTGTTTAGCAATAGTTAGATGTATAGAAGCACTTTCCCCTCATCTCTCAAGTTTTCTTTCGCAATACACCTATTCCATTTGGGTGCTGTTTTATCATGACGGCCATAGCTGGGGGGGGGGACTTCCAGTATGCGTAACAAAAGAAAATGTACATACTTGCAGACATGCGCGCACCTGGCTCATTGCATAGCCCTCGAGAAGCTCCCCACATTGCTTTGAAGTCAGGTTGGTGGATATTAGTGCTAGTATTCAGAGTAGTCCCAACAACAGCACTCATGCCAAGAGTCTTCAAATCAGCCACAATTGACGCTCATCAACTCAGTAACAATGTAAAGCATCTATGTTGGAGGGCCGTGTCAAAAGGCTTAAATAAACTAATATCCAGCTAAGAAAAAACAGCTGACTCATTGTGTTCAAGAAACTTGTCTTTTATCCTTACCATCATTCTTCCCGAGGACAGGGCGAGAGTGATGTTTCCATCCAACAGAACTCTGTTCTAGCTGGCCTTCCAAAGTGAGTCGACAGAGTTCATCTTGAATTGACAAGATCTTCTCACCAAACAACTCAGATTGCAGCCAGGAGTGCATCGTTGATGACAACTCTGGCTTTTCTTGCATCTGAAAATAGAGAAGATTGTTATAGAAGATAAAGTGATTACCCCTTCCCTCTCTTCTCTCTATTTTTTCTCTCTCCGTCCTCCCCCCCCCTCCTCTCTCTCCTCTCTTCTGTCTCTGTCTCTGTCTCTCTCTACACTCCGTCTTTCATTCTTCCATTCCAGAGTGAGTTGACAGAGTTCATCTTGAATTGACAAATCTTCCACCAAACAACTCAGATTGAAGCAGGAATGCATTGTGATGACAAATCTGGTTCTCTTGTATATAAAAGATTAATATCACATGTACAATTGGTGTGTCTGAAAGAACATTTGCCCACCAAACCATACAAATACAGATCAAACAACTTCTCAACTCCCTCCTTTATCACAGGTGCAAAAAAGCAGAATTAACATTCCTTTCTACGTTCTCCTGTCTCTGTAAATCAACAAGCTCCCGTCCTCCATTCCTAGTAATACAACAAATCAGTAAATATTAATATAACAAAAAATGAGCCACCATGTCTTCCCTCCCAACGAAACTAAATAAGAGACACTATAAAAATCTACATGTGAATACCTCATGCCCCTGATTATTATTATTTTTTCTTTGTGAATTTCCCAGAGGAGGTAACAGCACTTTGTATCCAATGAAAAGGGCATTTTTATATTGCTACTATTATTTTTCTTCTTTTTATCTTTGTCATTACAACATACAGTTTTACAAATTGGCACTGTGTACTTGGCGTATCTCAACAATAGTAAAAACTAACAATGGTCAAATGTGAAAATCCAGGAGGTATTACGATAGATATTGGGCATGCACCTTCAGATCTAAACTATATCATTTTAATCAATTTAATTTAATCTGAATAAAACTGAGATTCATGTAGGCTTAGTCCAAACTCTTTCATTCAAGCTAAAATGAAGGCAAAAACATAATTTACCTTTGATATCATGAGATGAAGAAGTTCTGGTGTCTCGGCTTTGAGACAGACTGCATCAACGACCAAGATCCCATTGTCCTTCTGGACGGTGAGTAGAACGGAAAATGTCATGTCAAGGATGGCCTCTGTTCTCACCAGCTTCTCTCGCTTGCCAGAGTCTCTGTTCTTTTCTGCTTCCAGTAACCATGGTAACAAGAATGAATAGATGCATCTCAGAGGCAGCTGATTGTCATTGGAAACGGTATCCTCACCATCCTCCTCCTCCTCTATCACTGCATCTGACCATTCTTTTTCATCTCCTCCATCTACTGTGTCAACGACCTCAGAGATCGACATACCACTAGCCCTGTTCACATCTTTCTCTCCATCATCATTACATGCAACCTCTTTATCCATTGATGATTTGCTCTTGGACGCATCCTCCTCTCCTTCATCCCCCTCTGAGGCCGCATCTATGCTAATGACACCACTCCCAGTATGACAAGATGGAGAAGGTTTGTTCACACCTGCCGCAGTAAGCAAGGTTCGGAGGGTGCAATGGTCGGTGAAAGTTCTGACAAGCTGCGCAAGGAAATGGAGGTGGGGTAAGGAGGCCCTCGCTTGGTGGACTGTAGACAGGACGAGGGGTCGCAGACTGGAGTGGGCAGTGAAGCTTGGTAGGATGCTCGATGGGTAATTCCAATGACGGAATCTATCTAGGGAGGAGAAAATATAGACCTTCTTGAATATTTTACCAAACTACTGATCTTGAATGTTTCATGTTCAAATTACTGTATATTTTCTACAAAAAAAAAAATAAATAAAGAATAAATAAATAATAAATAAATAAAAATGAATAAATCATATGTCACTAATATATACTAAAATACTTTTACCTAACAAATATCTTAACTTCTATATATAAATATGGAGTTAGATCACCCCAACTAATCCAATAAATAACATATACAACATTCCTAACATGATATGGTAGGTTTACAAGTAAGTTGACTAGCACTAGTGCCCTGTAACATAAAGACTTATGATGGATAAAAAGTGACATTCATTTCATATTGGAAGCCTTATCACGGACAGGGTGCCCCAAAGTTGATGATCTTAATCCTAACCCTAGCCCTAACCTTAATCTTAATCATATCCTAATCCTAGTCTATGACTGTACATGAGTTCCAGATGAGACTGCCGAGATGAAATCATTTGTAACTTTTTATCGATCTTAAGTCTTTATGCTACAAAGCACAGATCTGACTTGGTCTCACATCAATAGCTCAATAATAAAAAAGAGGATTTAGCTCCTTTCATTTAATCACAACACAATTCATCCAATTAACTTATAAGGCTACCTTCTAAATTTTCTTGGCTATTGATTGCTTGAGGACTGCTTAGTCGATCTTCTCCACTGCTCCCTGAGGGTTGATCTTTTTCTCCTTCTACCTCTTCTTCCTCCACAGCAAACCTGATCCTAGCTCCTTTGCTTCTTCTTTTACTGATTCCTGTCTTCTTTACCTCTGCAGCACTGGGATTCTAAGCAATAAGAGAAAGAAGAGCATTTAAAAGTAGAGATGCCAAACATAAATCCCCCCCCCCAAAAAAATAAAATTACGCTTTTGTAATGGCTGCCAAATAAACAATTCCATCCAATATTGGGGGATATTTATTGTTCATGGAGGGCTAGTCTCTTATATCATATGACACCAGAAAGCCAGAAAATGGTGCATGCTTGAGTGATCAAAGTCCAATTTTGTGAAGAACATGAAAGTGAGGTTGCGCAGACATTAAAAGGATGTTGTAACTGTGGTTCTC
>CALNVZ010000218.1:6611792-6657352 GCA_940671915.1 Paracentrotus lividus
CATACGGCTGTGTAAAATTAAATTATCATTGTGTAATGCAGCAAGAATTATCAGCTCTCAGAACAAAGGGGCCATTATTACCCAGGCCATAATTACCCCAGTCTCCCCTACTTCGTCGGGATTATTTAGGAATCTGATAAGATTTTCGGAATGACCCTAACGCTATCCCTTCATAGGCTTTGAGAGGAAGCTGCATCAAAACCTCCCCCCCCCCCCCATTACAGGCTTTTATTGTGGAGCCAGAAAATTACACTCCTTTCACAATTTTGACAATATTCGGACCCTATTTCGTGAATTTCCTCAAAAATTATATAACTACCCCTCAGTGAAATAGGTCCGGAAAATTGCATAAAATATCCTATATTTTTTTGTGTGTATTTTCGGTTCCCCTTGCTCTTGTGCCTATAACTGGCCCCAATATATATATTCTTTCTTTATTGTTAGTTCTTATGATCAAAGTATTACACCTTTTTTCTCAAAAATTAATCGTTGTCCACAAAGAACAATTATGCTCTAGTAAGATGCTGAAATTTTTACTTTTACTCCGAGCTTCTAATTGCTGTAAGTGGACTTTCTCCTATCGCGGATCTAAGGATGTTTGGGCCTACACTGAAAAACCTAACCCTCGTCCGTCAATGGACTAGCTTTAAAGCTAGTCGTCAAGACGATGTTTAAAGCTATCGTGCCATGTCAGCTCCGTCAAGACACTAGCATACAACTGAATCTACATCTCTCAACTTGACGGGACGCTTAAAGCTCTTCCGTCAGCTTATGCTAGTCCTCGACGTGACCGTACTGGTCTAAAAAAAAAGTGGGGTAGGACAGTTCACCATTAGAATGACTGACTAGCTTTTTGATACAAATAGTTGCAAGTTGCAATGTACCCTTCTCTATTTATTCTGTTTCCGAGCATAATCAAGTTGATACATTCTGAACAAAGGTTAGTTTTCGCCTTGACAATCTGAAGCTTACGACATAACATCTATCATGACAGTATGCAATTCACGAGTACCGGTAGATTTCAAAATTGTTCTCATTCTTCAATTACAGGCTTAATTGAATACCTGTTTACTATAGAACTCAAGACCCGGTATTCCTTACGATTGCTGTGATCTCCGTCTTAGCAAAAACATGAATAGAGCTGGATACATAACATTCTTCAGCAAGGCTGTTTTTGTTAACAATCCTGAGAGTCATAGATACGATAATAACTAAATCGTGACTAATATCTCAATTGACCGAGTAAGGTTAGAAATATTGTTCATTCCTTTAAGCCCCGGTCAACACTGAACGGAGATTAATTCGGCCTGTTGTCGTTAAATTCGTTCATCCGCACAAACAAACAAAAACAAAACAATCCGCAACTCATACGCAAATCATCCTGAGAGCCAGTGTGGACCGCGCCTTTATTACGCTTTTGACTACTTCGTTACTATAGACACCATGAAACCGTCTACTTCTTATAGATTGGTGAATGCCTGGCTTAGCTAACATCATGCCAGAAGTGTCAATTCGATTGATAACTGCGCCATGCGAAAAGACATCACTCTTAATATTAGTGCATTATCCGTATGGCTTCTCATTCTAATGGCAATGTACGACGCCACTGGACTATACCCGTAAAGCTTAAGATTTTGTTTATCTCTGTATGGATCTCTGCGTTGTAATGTGAAATTTCGAATTACTTATGTTTTTGAATGCCTTAGTGGTCTAGGTCTACAGTTATCTAGATATTATTTTATTCACATAGGCATTAATGCTATATCACCACGCGACGAATGTCTGCCAATCATTTTACTAATTGGTTGTTACAACGATTACATCACATTAATTATTGTGAAATGAATTCATTCTAATAATATATAGCGCCACTTTTCTTTTACGTTACTTGATCTGAAAGAAAAATATTGGAGTAGAGCGCCCACGACTTGGGATTAATGGCTCTCAGGAGCAATGTATACGCCGCAAATGCAAAGCGGTGCTACAACACAATTGATATTGAGGCCATGCGGCTGTCCTCCTGCCGTGACCCATTATTTGTCAATTGCATAATGTTAACAATTTGTGCCTCCTGTATTCATCCTGGTCTTCTATTTATTCTTCTATATATGTTTTTTTTTTATTTGCTCAATTCTTGTTTAAAAGCATGCTTCTTTTTTAATCGTATCTTTATAATGTCTTTTAATATTTCAGATTTGACGTCTCTGACCAGTGGTGAAGCCATATTAACCTCGTCCGTCATGCTCTGTCAAGACAGCAGCAAGAACATCGCGGCAGAAAGCGCGACGGACTAGCTTTTACACCATGACCGACCAGCTGTAAAGCTAGTCCTGCTCAAAAGCTCGTCAGTCTGGGCATCACTACGACTAGCTTTTAGGCTAGTCCGTCAAACTAGTCGGTCACGACGGACGAGCTTTAAAATTAGTCCGTCGTGACCGACGAGCATTAAAACTAGTCCGTCTTAACGGACTAACTTGACGGACTAGCTTTCAAGCTAGTCCCTAGAGGCGGACGAGTTTTAAAGCTAGTCCGTAATAACCGGGTTGTGTTGAAGGAAAACTAGTCCGTCGTGACCGACTAGCTTTAAAGCTAGTCAGTCTGGGCATCACTACGACTAGCTTTAAAGCTAGTCGGTCTACCCGTTTAGGTTTTCAGTGTACCACTCAAATTTCGCACACCAAACGCACTAACTTCTTTCAAAAATGACCTAAAGGAATGGATGAAAGGTTTTTATTTGTAAAATTTTGGTACATGGGATGGGGGAGGGAGGGTTTGGGATTTTGAATCATTTATGGTAATCTTATTTTAATTTACATTTATATTCTAAATAATCTTATATTAATTTCATATTATGTTTATATGTTTGCTGTACTGCGGACCTCTAGGAAGAACAGAGCCATTGTATTAATGGTTCTGAATAGAGTGTTTCCTCCGTATCTGTATTATGTCATATTATTACTCTGTATCATGTATCATGTTTGATTTTTATACGGAAAATAAAAACACACCATACCATCTTACTTCATTATTTTTTGTATCTTCTTAGTCACTTATGCCATATTTTAAATCTGCATTGTCCGACATAATTATAACCTTTGTTATCATCATTGAAGAACTTGGTCGACATTATCGACCTAGTTTTATCATCATCGTCATCACTAGCGTTTCCTCCATTCCAATCATCATCCACGTAATCATCAATTATGAAAGTGTAGGATAAAGGGGAGACTGTACATGTACCTACTTATGTAGAAGGCGGTTTAAAAATTTCGCTGTTTAAAATAATGTTGGTCTAAAAGTTAAACATTCTTGCTTAATATTTAAACATTGTTGTTTAACCCTATTCAGACTGGCATTTTCAAGAGGAGATTTTGACTGGGGGGGGGGGTCAATTTGACCCCCCCCCCCTGACATCTCGGCCGCGGATAGTCCGCTCGCGGCGAAATTTTGCGCGAACGTCGCTGCACATGTAAAGGGTGTCGCTGGTATGTTTTTTTTGAAAAAAAATTTCACGTATTTAATTTATGCTAATTTATGCATACTCATGTATGCAAATTAGATGCTTTTTTTATGAAAATCGTTATTATTTCATTAATAAATATAGTTATGAAGCCTAAATTTTTTCTAAAAGTTGCTGAGTAGGAAAGACAACAGTATTGAATAGACAAATTCAGAAATTTCAAATTAATTCTTTTGTATGGCTATTGTTTTTATGAACTTTCTTATGTATTCTGATTGTTTTTATTTCTTATGGTTATTTCTTTGTTTTTGTGAATTTTTTACTGCTTAGAGAAATTGTATTTGATCAATATAAAGACTAAATTTAATCATCAAAGGCGCAGAAGGCAGACCAAATGATTATCAGTGGTTATGGACGAAGATAATTTAGAAAAAAAGCCAAGTATTGTTGTACACAAACAGCATGCAAAATGACGATATTTCGTTCAATTTAGCCTGACATGCGATTCGTAATGTTGCGTAAGAACGCACACAGAGTATCCGATTTTTCCGGAATGGTGTCAAAAATTTGCGGAGACACTTGAAAAGAAAAAAGTCATAAAACGCCGGGTTGCGATTCGTAGGCGGATTGCGCGGCAGTCGCGGATTTCGTACAAATAGGGGTTAAGACCGGAAAAGCGAGGTTTTCTATAGCCTAAAGACCTGTTTAGAGATTTAGAGTTTTGGATATTAAACAGTTTTGTTTAAACAGGCCGAGCAAAATTAATGTCACGTGATAGTCATGAGCTAATGGCATTGTTCGTTACAACTAGAACAAGGTAAATCAGCGCAACATTTCAATCTATGGCGAAGGATTAGCCTCATGCACTAATACGTGTATGTACAGATGTGTTGGCTCAGTGGATAGTGAGTCTGCCTTATAATCGAAAGGTCGTGAGTTCGATGATACCCGCTGCGTTAACAAAGTTGGAGCGTTTTTTATTTGGGAGAGAAGCGTTAAACAATACTGTTGATATTTTAAAACAGCATTAAACAATAGGTTCTTTAAACTTTTAAACAACAAGAGTGTTAAAGTTTTAAACAACTACAGGTTCTTTAATTCTAAACAACGCTGTCGATTCACGCGTTAACACACAGTTGTTTAAGATTTTAAACAACTGTTTAGTTTTTCTAACGTGTAATCGTCACCGTAATCATCTTCTCTATCATCATGATTGTAATTGTGATTGTCATCAAAGTCATTACAATCATAATTCAGGAATCATCCCTACCATTGCTCATTACTATCACTTAACAATCCGCATCAATCATCAATCCCTCTCTAGTCATCAATCACAAAAATTCATTAAATTCATTTTGTCATTATGAGCATTTTGTTAATGATTCATATCTCCCTCTCTCTCCCCCCCCCCCCTCTCTTTCTATGTCTCGCTTTCTTTCAATTCACCAGGTCTCCATCGATATGTATTTTTGGTGTATCGTCATACCCGGCGGACCATTGCACCCCACCGCAAGGGTGATGAAGCCTACAGCTCGCAACAGCGAGAGACGGATCAGATGGAACGCTCGGAGTTCGCATCCGAACATAGGACTCGGCGAACCCTGTACGGCAATTTTCTACCGTTGCGAAGTAACGACAGATTATGTGCCGACGTTTATATGAACAACTGCAATGCGAACGAATGACCCAGTTCATGCTAAATAGGTATTTCATCAAAAGTGGATGGAGGCTTCCACCAGAAAAGGAAGCAATAAAAAGTGTGTGTCGGGGGGGGGGGGACAACACTTTTACTCTCACATAGTCTCTCACTTGAAACTTGGGTTTCACTACAGTATCTTCACATTTCCTAACATGGGAGTAGCTATTCCGGCAGCACTCTTTGGCTTGTACGATGCCAATTTTCCAAACATCATATATTTCATTGTCTTATTCATTGTACTTCTCAATTTTCTTGTGCTTTTTTTATCGTTTTTCTCACTTGCCCTGTATACCCACAAAAACAATAGGAGAAATGGAAATAAATTATTGAGAATGAAAGGTTGAGCATGTGTGGCTACCAATGACATTTTTTAATTCAAATTTGGAGTTTGGAAAACAAAAGAATAAAACATGAATTACAGTATCGTATTTTTGACATATGAATAATAAAAAATAATAAAGGTGGCTTCTTGTAAAGCGCTCAAGTCCGTCATGTGTGACGCTCATGGCGCTATTACATACACGAAAATTACATATTGATAAAGATACAACATACATGAGAAATACATATCATAAAGATAAGGTACAAGATTATTAGCATCAAGCTTAGGAATAAATAGAACAAATATGAAATAGTCGAAGATATATAGAGAACAAATGTTTAATCAATGATAAAGATAAATCGTTAGTTTGCACAAAAAATAGGATATATCAATTTCAACTAACTAAGACCAACTTATGTGAGAACGTAATTACAATGGGATATATTGAGATATATTGAAGATATATTGAAGGCCTTATCTAGAATTTCATTTCGGTGATTTTTTTTTATATTTTCAAATGTAATCAAATCGTCATTGATGGGGGAAAGCACCTTACATGTAATTGTACTATTACTATTGCTGCTGCTGCTCCTATACTACATGTACTACTACTACTACTACTACTACTACTATATAAATAGTGCATGCTCTACCATGCAACATACTAGATTATGTGCACGACAAATACTAAATTATCCCGAGGGCACATTTATTTCACCGAGGCCGTAGGCCGAGGTGAAACAGATGTGCCCGAGGGATAATTTAGTATTTGGAGTTCACATAGTCAGTAATGTTGCATTAATAGATGCATGCACTATTTATTATAGTAAATAGACCCCTAGATATTTGACCTTGCCTAATCTGGTTTTATCTTTGCCAATGTTTGCCAAACTTTTGGTGCTAATTAAGCTATTGTGACGTATATTGTTGCTTCGCGTATCTATTGTTGTGCGCACCATTTTACTGTTATTACGCGCTAGCGCAACAAAGCAATCGATTTCGCCATTCATTTTAACACAGGATAAAACCGTTCAACATAACAAAAAACCGTTCAACATAACAAAAAAGCGTTCAACATACCAGAATGTTGAACGACACGTGACACCCTTTCAACCAATCACAGCTCGTAAAATACTACCACTATTTACTATTACTAAATATACTACTACTACTACTACTACTACTATTACTAAATATACTACTACTACTACTACTACTACTACTACTATTACTAAATATACTACTACTACTACTACTACTACTACTACTACTACTACTACTATTACTAAATATACTACTACTACTACCACTACTACTACTACATGTACTACTACTATTTGCCAATACCACCACTACCGCTACTTCTACCACTTCTATAACTACTATTAATAATATACTGGTAAGAAGAGCCTCACAGAAACAACAGATCACTCCCATAGTACCTTTTGTCCTGGATGTAGTACCGGTACTTGTTTCTCACTTCTGAACCATGGCTAAGATATATGGCATTGGTTTTACATATATCAGAAGCCATACTCCTGTGATTACAAATATTATCCATAATGAGCCAACTAATGGAGAACAGCACCATGGATTGGTTTTACATATATCAGAAGCCATACCTCTGTGATTACAAGTATTATCCGTAATGAGCCAACTAATGGAGTAACAGCACCATGGATCCAGGATGAATCGGGACCCTATAAAACTACTATTAATAATATACCAGTAAGAGGCTAACAGAAACAACATATCACTCCCATAGTACCTTTTGTCATGGATGTAATAGTACTTGTTTCTCACTTCTGAACCATGGCTAAGATATATGGTATTGGTTTTACATATATCAAAAGCCATACCTCTGTGATTACAAGTATTATCCGTAATGAGCCAACTAATGGAGAACAGCACCATCAGTATGGATCCAGGATGAAAATATTCAGGATCACCACACCTGCATGCAGATTCACCATTGCCAATCATGTTGAGACTTTGTCATCAAAGCAGTATCAGCAGACAGGCACGACCCTACCCACAGCAAAGAAAAAAAAAGGAGATTCTGTACCAAATAAAATATTACAAGTGAATAGCGCTTCAAAAGAATAATAATGATGTGATAACAATTCCTCTTTCTTTTCTAAAAATTTCCTCTTGGTAATATTATAAGTGAATAATGGTTCAAAAGAATTATAATAACGATGTGATAACAATTCCTCTTTCTTTTCTAAAAACTTCCTCTTGGTAATATTACAAGTGAATAATGGTTCAAAAGAATAATAATGATGTGATAACAATTCCCATTTCATTTTTAAAACCTTTCTTTTGGTAAGATTAATACTTAGATAAATGATGACAATTGGCTTAGAGGTGTGTTGGAATAGCGTCTTAGCACGTTTTGACCACAGTTTTTTTTAGCGTCTTCCACTGATAAGCTTTTTTTCTTATTCATCTATTCATTGGATAAAGGGAAACCAAGGGAAAGATGTGGGATGAAACTATTGACAACAGGCATACATGACTGACATTAATTGAAAAAAAAAATTGAAAGGAATTTATATGAACATTTCAGCCACTTCAATTATTTAGTAGTGAAAGATTATGACAGTTGAATACAAACCACATAGACTGGTTATCTGATCCTCTTCGGATGACATCAGCACAGCTCTATGGCACTCAGCCATATCTTGGCACTGCCTGTCGCTGAAAAGTTTTAACAGACTTTCCACTGTTTGTAGCATCTGTACACGGGAGATCTCAAGCCATTGTCTGTAGTAATGGTAATTATAATTTATAAATTTAATGGCAATATTAGTGAACAAGGGAATGAGTAAATAATGTGGTGCATAATGTTTGTCACAAAGTGTGGATTAATTGAAAAGAAGCATTGTTGAAGTGATGTTTTTTAATAAACTTGCATAAATAAGCTTAATTCAAGATTCTGTGTAGGAGTATCAGTGTTCCCCATGCAGTTCTACTTTTTGAGATGATAGAAGGAAATTTAAATTGATCAACAGACGAAGGAGAGGTAACATTTAAAGAGATTTTGTAATAGACTTGCATAAATCAGAATAAATCATACTGACTACACGTAGGTTTCAATATGCATTTCTTCAAGCCTAAAGACCACCGCACACCTTACGATTGGTCTGCGACCCGATTGTGGAATAAAACGTCATAACATTGATGGGGATAATTTAGAAATATAACATCATACTGTGCAGAGTCCTAAATCATCTCAGGAATACTAATACATGTATGTTCAAATCAGTAATTATGTAACCTCCTTATTAGAATAAAAGCGAATTCAATACCTAATCGTAATGACGTCACAGCAATCGCACGACTGGCTACGATTTCAAACCAATTTGCCCTTTACTCCTAAATAGAGACTTGCAATTTTCCAAAATTCGATATCAGTATTCTTATGGTTAATTTAAACCTCTAATGATAAGATCCTATTCATTCATACTTTCGGAAAATAAGCAAAATGCGATTTGTTCCAAAATCGGATCGTAGACCAGTCGTAAGGTGTGCGGTGGCCTTAATGCATTTCCACAAAATGAAAGAAAAATTCTGACAAGAAGAAGAAAGTGAAGAGGGAAGAGAAGAATAAAAAAAAAATATTGAAAAAGAATGAAGAAACAAACTATTAATCCTACTCGTCTATAAACTGAATTGGCTGCTATATATCTTTCCTTCCTTTCTCATCATTGTGTTTGAAGTTTTCAGCGATGAAACTACGGAGAACGTAGGTCCATTGACCACCGGTATGCAGAGATCTGGTAAAAGAAGAAGACAGGTTATGAAGTACATGTAAGACAAATAGACCCAAATTTACAAAGGTGGTTTTTATACGAAAATGTGCATGTTTTCATATTATTATGCCATGATAATTCAATAGAGTGGAGAAAAGATGGGATTTGTATGTGCAAAAAGTTTTTTTTGTTTGTTTTATATATTATATTACATGTGGTAGTACAATGTACATGTAGTAGTATTATTGAGATTATCATCATTATCATACACTCTTATTCATCATTTTGACATTTACGTTTACAGATATGTAATGCTTGTTTTTATTTGCCGAATATATAATAACAATAGCAATAATATTATTCACCTTTCCAGGACAATGCCAAACAGTTGCTGCCACAATGCTGGTGACAGGTGTTGCCATATCCCCTCTGTTGCTTGACTAAGAGAATGTGGTAGGTGGTAGCACTCATCTGGGGGTGATGTGATCACTGCTGTGCCAGCTGACAGCTGTGGAGAAAAATATGTTAAACTGTTTATAAAGGCCCCTATGGAATGCAAAGTAATAGAAAGAAATAATGGCAATAGGGTAACAAGACAAGGGCAAGGTAAGACGTCAACAGCAAGAGAAAACAAAGTTATTTGTTTCATTAACAAGGAGTATTTAGTCCTGTATTATATCTTCATTCATGTACATGTATGTTTAATAAAATGCAACTTATCCCTACCCATTAGGAAAGAGGTATAAACCTGACATAGCAAGATCTAATGTATCTTAGATGATTTTCCAACCCATGCCAAAACCGCTTGGGTGGGCTTTTCGACTATAGAGGTGCAAAGGGGTCCCTTCTAGTAGGGGCACTCAAAATACATTTACACTGTAGTTGCCCTTTTTACAAAAAACAAAAACAAAAACAAACAGACAAAAAATAAATAAAATGATGCTACATGTACTTTTGATGCAAATTGTTTAAAAAAAAAATTTATGTATGTGTGTGTTCGTGTGTTTTTTATTCCAAAGATGAATATTTATATATATTTTTTAATTAACTTTATCAGCACAATCAATATCAACATAACATAGACATATGTTTAATACTCTGTAAAAAGAAAACAATAACATCTTTCATTGATAAAAAGTTATTGTACATGTTATATATCCGAAGGTTATGAATGCAATACTACAACAGTGACATGTATGCAGAAAGCCCATTATACTGAGTAAGTAAAAAAATAAAATGAATAAAAATAACACCTCAAAAATTGTCATTAATTTTTTTTTAAAACTAATTTATGAAACCTTAACTATAAGAGTAACTTTTCCTGCATCTTCTGTACCATCTTCGTGCATGGCATGTTTTCAAAGTAAGATGAACGTAGCGGATTGTTTGCAAACGTAAAATTCAACTACAATGTACTGCCAAACTTGGGGTAAAATCAAAACAACAAAAAACACAACTTCTTCCTGATCAAAGTGGCATAACTTTTTAACAAAAAGATTTTGAGCAAAATAATTTTGTATGAGTGTTTTTATATGGATCACTTAAATTCTGTGTAAAGAATGATCTACACGTATCAGGTAATCCATGGGGGAGCACACATCAAAGAGAAAATGGTGACTTACAGATATAAGAGGACTCTTGATACTCTTTAAAAGTGACTATTTTTGTCTTCGACGTGTGCTAACTCAAGTACATGACTGTATGATTCAAAAGATCTTGTTTTTACACAGAATGAAGTAATTACATGTAGGTGTAAAAACACTTCTGCTATCAAAGTCATATTGCTCAATATTATTCTGTTAAAAATTAATAGCAGCTTAACAAGGGCTAATTGTTTTTTAGTTCTTTTGAATTCACCCCGACTTTGGCACAAGTCATTTTTTTATATTCTCGTAACAATGTGCCACGGTCATCCAAGTGAAAACACACATCACATAAAAAAAAATGGTACAGAAGATGCAGGAGAAGTTACTCTTTCAAGATATGTAGTTTGGGCTTCCTACTTGTTACCTCTAGAGTCACAATGTTCTAGGTGTTCAGTTTTTTCTTTTACTCACCTGGTATCCAATACCCTATTGAGAAGATGCAATGTACCATGCACAATGCCCGAAATGCCTATAAATCTTGACGTTTCAACGAACTTTTGGGAGCATTATAGAAGCTTCCAGGGTACTGTACATGTTGATCGCGTGAGAACATAAACAATGAGAAGATATTTATATTTTTAGATTTTTTTTTGTAAAATGAAAACAGTTTTATGTCACAAAATCATTATTAAGCTGGGCCTCCATTATATGCCATGAAAAGGGGTACTTTTCAATGGTGTAAGTGCAGGATCCACCATGGTACAAGAGAGAAAGAGAGATAGAGAGAAAGAGGGTGTCGAGTAATAAAACATGCAGTATATGTCAGAGCCTCATTTATGGTATGGTAAATAATAACAGAAATTATGTTCATTTACATTTTACAGTGGCGGATCCAGACAGGGCACATGGGACGCGCAACCCCTCTTTAATTTGAAAAACCCTCATTGACTGTACAACTTACGATCTAAAATTTTTGGGGCTCAACCCCTTTTGGGTCAGCACCTCCTTTCTCAAATCCTGGATCCGTCACTGACATTAAAGTTTACAAGATAGGAAAGGAAAAAGGGAAGACAGAGTGAGCAGGAGAGAAATAAGAGAGAAATGGGGGGGGGGGGAGAAGGAAGGTCATTGAGTCGGTGACAGTTGGTGACTAAGAATGCATGATAAATCAGAAGTTTGAACAACATATTTTGGTTTAAATTAGTTGGCAAATTACATTGCAAGCATGGTACATGTACACGCTTGCAGAGATACTAGTACCGGTACTCATCTTGAAAACGAATGATTTTCTTCATGTACATGTAGGAAATTAAGAATGGATTCAATCTGATATCAAAACTGATAGAAAAGTTCTTTAAAGTTGATATTACCAAGAAAAATTAAAAACTATGAATGATCAGTATTACAAAAATAGAGCACTGGAATTTCATAAATCATTGGAAATACATATAAATGCCAGAGAGGTGCCCTGAACAAGTATTCAACACTCAAGTCTTGGAAATAGCCAGATGTGTGTTCATTATTGAATGGACATGTTGACAGACTGAAAAGTTTGGGTAAGTTTACATCAAGTTTGAAAAGGGGGAATTTTTTTTTTCACATAATGTCTTTTGATAAATCTTGTGAAGTGGAGTTAATGCAAGTATTCAGAACACCACCCGGGGCATGATATTACATACAATAAACCCTACAATGTACATGATATTGTTGAATTATTGAATTGAACCATACATGTATATATGCTTGAGTGAAGCCACACCTTGATTCAAACAGTAAACAGTTCTCATACAGGTAACACGGGATTTCTCTAGCTCGTGTTCAATTGACTCTATAGTGTTAATCTTTGGGACTACACTCCATCTGTACAATTCTGTAAACCATAAAACAATTGAGATATTTATGATTTTACCTAGTTGTTGAATTGACAAGAAGGGAGTCTTTGTGCAGTGCTAAGCCAGTGGGTACTCTAAGTGGTTTTAAAAAATCACAGATCAGGATTCTGAGAACCAGAATCACGAACAAAATTTCGACTTTCTACCCAGCCTTGACAATAGCTATGGCAGAGGACAGGCCAGAAGGTGATGACACCAATGTCACTCTACCTGAAACTTCATCCCAAGGACTTGAACTAGAATTGTGTACAACACATTTAAATCCTGTTCAGCCTATACAGAGCAAGCAGAGTGAATCAGAGCAATCTGATTCACAGGAGACAACCTCATGCAGAATCTGTGTTCTCAAAGGACCCTTTACAACTACTGATGCACTCTTGCTCTTAGCTGGAATGATCTTGCACATCACAGATGTAGTGACTGACATCCTCGTGGCAGTGCAGTATCTCAAGAATGGCCACCAATTTTGGAGTACTATGACGTTCATCTTTGTTCTCTCACCCTCGGTTGTTGTGCAGTTCTTCAGCTTTTTTTTGGAGGTTTATGATGAGAAAACAGCTCGCAGAATGAAAGGATTTTCAGCAAAACTTAATCTGTGTGTTATCCATGTATTACAGCTAGGAGTCATCATGAGGTAAATTATTTGAACAGATTTACATACAATGGCAATCTGGAGAATAAAAGAAATGCCTATGGGCAGCCAATAACACTTTAAATTCATACATTTGTGCATTGTGTACAATGCTCAAAATAACATTTTCATAGAACTACATGTACAAGTACATGTAGAATACAATGTACAACAAATTGAATCACTAAGAACTCTACCCGGCACTATGGGTTAGGGCCTTTGAGGAATTAAAGAACTGAAGGGCCATTCTTTGAAAATTGAACCTTTTTGGGACAATATAAAGTTTTTGCTTTTTTATTTTAAGCTGCATATTCAAATAGAGCAATGTCTGAAGTTTCATGAAGTAATGTTATTTTCATGATTTTTGCAATTGTTCATGCTCATTTGCATAAATTATAAACATAAATGATAATTAGATGGAAAAAACGGTACATAAAATATCATTTTTTTTAACCCTGGATGGAATGGATATGCTGACTTCCTTACTTGGATTACTGTCATTATATTATTATTCACCTCTATTCCTTTTAATCTAACCCCAAAAATAAATAATTGATTGTATTTAATCGACCCTGAAAAAATTAATTGCCCTCAAATGTCACATGACCAGAAAACACAAAAAGTTTATGCCCCGCCTTAACCGTGGCTCTGGTATTATTAACATTTTTTCTACAAAGCCAGATTTAATGTACCTTGCATCTCACCAAATATGAATCCATGAAAAGTTTTAATTTGATTATTAATTAGCAAACTAATTGGTCACACACATGACCCACTGGGTGGGGGAGGTCATAAAGGTCCGATTATTTTCACTTTCATTGGCTGAAATTAATTTATTTTAGCATTATTATGTTCCAAAATGGTTCTGCAATAATTTTTGCGAAAAAAACAAAGAATAACAAAAGGTCAAAAAAACAAAGAAATACATAAGAAATTCATAAAACAATGAAATACATAAGGAATTTATTTTGATACCAATTTTTTTCCAAATACAATTGTTAGGAATCCTATAAGGATTATGCAAACAAAAAATTAGCATTCCACAAGCTTTAGTTTGTCAATTAGAACAAAAATTATGACTTCATGCAATGCATAAATTAGTATAATTAATTCATATAAAATAAATAAATATGATTTCGGGAAAATTAACAGTGCTTTCGTGTAGTTTACATCGCACACTACCATCGTGCAAATTTTCGGCGTGTTCGCGCGATCAACAGCCGAGATCTTACATATATATAGGGGGCACCATGGCCCCCCCTCCCTCCCCGCCCCACCCCCAGTCTTGACAGCTACCAAAACACCCCAGTGACTGATTAGGGTTGAGTTCATAAAAGTTTTACCACAGCGGATATAGTAATTGCTCAAAATGTACAATTATTGCATAATACATAATATATTCATTTTTCTGTACAATTTGCTATAGGTCACACACGTAACCCACTAAAATGTCACACACGTGACCCAACATCACAATATAAAATAATAGAAAAAAAAGAAGAAATTTCAGAGATGACTCCTATCCAGTGGTATTTTATGGTTAGCAGGTCTATAATGTATACATGTATCTCACAGCAATAAGAACATTTCATCATTTTAAAACTCACAGGAATATCAAAATGAAATTGAACTTTCAAAATCATGCCGTTCTGTGAAGTCACACACGTGACCCACTTCTTTTGACCTCTGACCTTGAACATGCATATTGTAAATATAAAAAAAAAAAATCCAAATGATAGCCAAAAAAAAAAAATTTTGTTAGCATAATATAAACATTAAATCAGTATATCTTTAAAATTGTTAGAGTTATAGCCAATTAAAGTCAAGATTTTGCATAATTTCGGTCACAAACGTGACCAAGAATGGTCCTGAACAATGAGTTTACATCTAACCTCAAATCTCAACCCAAACTCAATTTATCTCTTTTGCATGCACTCATTTACAAATACAAATACATGTACATGTATGCATGTTCAGTAACTCTACATGTTCATGTGTCAGCAAACAACAGACACATGGAAGGTAAGGTTGGTCTGTGATATTAATTTCACGCATGTAAGCTGTACCCCCCCTCGTATCCATTAAAAATGTTGTTACCATGGCAACACTGACTGTCCACATCCAAAAACAATCAGCTTCTTACATTCACACCTTCATGCCAAATTTGAAGATGGTCCAAGAAGTAATGCTGCAACTGTGGAGCACTAAAAAAAAAAAATAGGTGCGGTGGTATGATGCTTACAAATTCATAATATCCTCCAAACTTCAGGGGGGACAATAAATATGATACACATACATTGTACAGTATGTGATTGTGTTTACAGTTACAGGTCGGAATCATTGTAACATATAATTTTCATCTAATTCAAACATCGTCTCCTTGCTCTCAGATACTGGCAGACCTTGAAATTAGGGCTACAGAGCCGTAACAATGATGCCAAAGACCATCCAAGGAAAGCGGAGCACAGTAAACTATACATCCTGCGTATTCTAGAAGCTTTCATGGAATCTGCTCCTCAGCTGGTATTACAAGTCTACATCATGGTGGAGAGCGACGACTTCCACTGGCTGACTCGTGAGATTTCTAAAAATTCTAAATACTTGTAATACCTGGGGGTGGGGTTAGTTCACTGTACAACAATTTCATCATAAATGTGACATGACATGCAACAGCTATTGTCCCTTAATGTACCTGTTGGATTAATACTAGGTTACATTACATGTACATATTAGTACGCATGTAGTGCTGAAAACAAGTTGAAAGCTACATGTACATTGTTTGCCCTCTTCGCAGGGTTGGGTTTGGATCAGAACGATAAAACCAAGAGTTACAGTATTTAACAATTCAGAAACTTGCAGGTATTGAACTTCACATTTGACCTCAAATTACCCTTGCTCCTTGCTTGTGACTTCTGACCCCTAAACATACACGTATGATGGTCTCCATAATGCAGATCTATGGTATCCAGTTTGGTTAAAGTCCCAGACCGGACCGAGAAATGAAAACCAATATTACATATAAAATGAAAGCTAATATTTATTCATAATACAACAATTCCCAATTTTTATCTTCCATCTGGAAAGTATTTCATTAAAAAGGTGATCGAACCTCAACCAGGCCATCCCTCCCAAGTACTCGAAAAAGTACCCCTATTATAGTGGCGCGGCTATGACGTCAAAGAAGTTTAAGGAATGCTGCTGCCAGGCATGATAGGGTTTCGCCTTTAGAAAACACGTTTGTATTGCTATGTCAGAACAATAGACCCCATGTGTGCTAGACTTCTATTGTTCTGACATAGCAATACAAACGTGTTTTTAAAGAGCGAAACCCAATCATGCCTGGCAGTAGCATTCCCTTAAACTTCTTTGACGTCATCAACCGCGCCATTAAAATAGGGTAACTTTTCGAGTATTTGGGAGGGATGGCCTGTTGAGGTTCGATCATTTTTATGAATACTGTATGAAAATTTAATTTATTTTGGGGGTATTTATGTTATAGGCCTACTTAGCTTTCAATCGATGTAAGGTTGTATTTACTCCGTCAACGGTCTTTAAAGAACTGCCTTATAAAAAGTCATATGTTATCTTAACCTATTGAGAGAAGATACATGTAAAATGCCCTCCTACAAGTATGGCAAAAATATGTCATTCCAAACAACATGAAAGCTTTTTATTACGCTTGGAAGCAATTAATCCCAATTTATTTAAATCTTTACATGCACATGTACCTTATATACATGTATACATGTACATGTATGTACAATTTGCAACTTTTTGCAAATCAGCTTTCTGTTTTATTATGCAAAACCTATTTATTATGAACCTTCATGCATATCCTAAAACCATTGTTTGCCTATTTCCCTTTCCAATCATTTCAGCTGCTTCAACTACAGTGTCATTAATTTCCCTTGCATCAACAATTGAGGTTTTTGGCAAATTTCAGCGAGATGCAGATCCAGACAATGCAAAGACCACATATTACATGCTAATGATCCGTATTGTCTGGCGTGTGTTCACCATCACAGCCCGTGTGATTGCCTTGGTTCTATTCGCATCCATCTACAAGTGGTGGGTATTTGTGTTGGTTGGAGCACACTGGGTGGTCATGACCATCTGGATAGTACATGAATGGGAATGGGAATTGGAATATACAGACATGTGTGACTATTTGAGTTCCAAATCGTATTTTGCTGCAGTCTTTAGTATAATGTACATATTCTGTTTCATCATAAATAAAACTATAAGAAAGGAAGGTACGATAAGAAGCAGAGCAGCTGTGTTTTATACAATCATCTTCATTGAAAACACAATCATGATCATCTTGTGGTACAGCAAGGAGGAATCAAGAGAAACTTGGTATGGAATTCCTGCCCTGTTCTTTGTTTGGGGTGGTTTTTTCATAGGTATTTTCATATTTTTCTGTTTAGTACCACGTTTGCAACCCGACTGGGATAAATATTAAGTTACCATTCAGCAGATGCATTGTGGAAGAAATGAAGAAAGGCTGCCAATGGAAAACAAATCATGTCAAATGACAGTATCCCAACAGGGAGTGTTATCTTTTTTATTGAATTTATTTAAATGGAGGTCATTTATATGAATATTAAAATAAATGAATATGTAGTCTTAAAAATGTTTGTTTTACAAAAAAAAAATGAGCAAATAAAAAAAAATAGGAAATGAAACAATGATAATGTCTAAAAAATATTCATGCATGTAATATGAAAAATATCCATTTTTTTCCAATGATTAAAAAAGACAAACATTGCTATCGTTTATCACTCACTTAATCATGCCAAATTGACAAAAATAAAGGTTAAAAAAAGGGGGGGGGGGCTTTATAGTTACAAAACTTATTTAGGGCAAATAATGTTTATAGAAGGTAATGAATACATGATTGTATATTATTCTTGTATACATTGTATACATACACTGTACATACATGTACAATGTAGATAGTGGGTGAAGCAAAGGAGTTGGGGAAACAAGTACGGTAAAAGAAAAAATTTAAAACATGACACAGATTATTCAAATCTCTACTCATATCGTTTGTACATACTGCAGTTACATCAGTGTGTACATGTACAATGTACATACATGTATGTACATGTACATGTACACACTGTGCTTCTGCCCAACATGAATGGTATCATGTACATGTCCAAGATTAAAGATAATCTAGAGTAGTAGTGATGATTAAATAAATCAAAACATTGTTGTTCATACCACAATCTCAAGCATACATGTAGGTAATAAATACTACACACCAAAGGAATTTACAGAAAATTGCGTATTTGCTGAGAAAACAGCAAAATAAGCATAATTTTTCTATCTGGACGTCCCGTCAAAGCACATGCGTGATTAACACGGCCATGTGGAAAGTCTACGGGTAAATCATGTGCACGCGATTCGCAACGGTTCTGTGTGAGTATGTTGTGCCGTGACTTGTGGCGATACAGCGCTCTACTCCAAGTCTCAATTTGACGGACTGTTTCGATATTTTCTCAATATTTCTTCTGAAATCATTATCGAAACGTGAATATAATCTTGTGTATGCATATGTATGTTAATGGAACAATGTGAGGACATATCTTACAGATTTATCTCAAATTATTTTTGCTGTAAGAACTCTAGCTGGGCTTTAAAGTCACTTTGTGAAAGTTTTCTTTCGTCCCTTTTTGTATCTAATGTAAATCTACTTTGCTTGTACAAAGGTTCTGAAAACATCAATATATCATCTAAGCTTTAAAAAAAATTAAAACTGATCTTATCACGCTATATACATGAACACTGATACATTGGTATTGTCAGTTCATAATTATGCATGAATAATCCATGAATTTTGTTTGGTCTAGCAATGTAAATTCATATCTGTACTTATATGTATGTACATGTACTAGGGTGAAATTTTTCACATACATAATATACTGTACATTAGAAATAGACTTCTATTATAAATGAGGTTAAATGTCATTACAGAAGACAAGCTTTAAACTTTTACCATCTCATAGTCATACAACAAGAATTTTTCTTACATTTTTGTACATGTATTTTGTCAAATATTTTCCTGTACCTTTAATATTGCATGCTGATAAAGGTTGTTACAGTTGTATCTAAAGTAGTGTTTGCATTACCATGATTTTTGTTTCTTGTTTGTTTTTTGTTTTTTGCCTGCTTCTGCCTATTGACTATCTGTGTGATGTGTTGTACAGTGTTCCATTAATAAAAAATAAAAAAATTGACACAACTTGATCACTTTTGTGTTGTCGCGGATGATCATCCGTCTGATTTCATTTTTGCAAAGGCCATTTACATGTATTTCCATACTGAAACAAAATTGGTTTCATCAGTAATTATAATGGTAGAGAAGCAAGTTATTAGCTTATATTGGTAGGAGAAATAACTGTTTCAGTATCATATTCAGGTTTTGGAATTAGCATAACTGGAATGAAAAGCTTAATAGATCAAACGTGCACATAGCACTTCTTTTGTTTGGGCAATGTTTTAGTTATGTTTGACTATAATTTTTGTTCTAAGTATTTTCACTACTTGTAATACATGTATATCTCATAGAAGGTTATTTCATTCTGTCTTTGATATAAGATTTAAAGTAAAGATTCCCACCTACAATGTACATGTATGTATATAAACATGTTATCCTGAAGATATGTCAAGACTATTATTATATTAGGGGTGTTTTTTCAGGGGGAGGTGATGGAAGGTTGAATTTTGCACTTTAATTCTTTTTCAAATGTTCTATTCTGTTTTAATGACTGTTTTCTCACTGAATCTAAGAGAAAGTGAATTTTGTTGTAAAGTATTATGAGTCATATTCTTGTACATGTACATTCTATTCTGCATTAATGTAAAATTTTGTTCTATACATTTGTAAGAGCTTGTTTTTATCGTTTTTAATGATGAGAAGAGTTGTATCTCAGAATTTTTTCATTTCCAATTTGTTTGTTTATAACTTTGATCACCTGACGCAGTTCACTATACAGTCTGTGTCCAAAAAAAAAATGGTACAGTCGGCAAAAAAATTATTTAGGTGTGAAATCTTTTCATATTATGTGTGTTCGTGGTACCACATTAAAGCCAAAAGATTTTTCTTGCTGATGCGCTTTGTTCTGTATAATTTGCTTTCGTAGAACAAAAGTTATGCTAAGTTTTGTGCGACAAGGAACAAATCAAAATTACGCACTTCTATTGTTTTGGAGCGCTGAATTCACGGTCATTATGCGAAATCATACACAAAGGCAAGGGACGGCGTGCGAAAAATGGATTTTTCTTGATTGTAGAAAATTAGTCATATCTCAAAAAATACTGCTCCAAATGGGATGAAAAAAAAATTGCTGATTACCCTTCTTTTTGAAAGTACTAAACAATACCAGGTTGTGATTTATCTTCATGCTTTAAAAAAATGTTTTCCACTTGTACCATTTTATTTGACACAGACTGTATACACACATGTTTATATTGCAGTGCCTTCACATGCACATGTGTAGTGTACAATATTCCATGTACATATATGTATGGGTAATCCATCATTGATTTCAGTACTTACATTTGCATTAAATAGTGAATTATGAAAAAATTAATGGGCAAATTCTAATTAAGAAGTTAAAAATTTGATCAGAAGAGATCTTGTGCTTATAGTAAAATGTATATGCGACTCGAGAAAAGACTTTCTATCAAGAAAAGCTCTTGCATGGAATGCTTGTAATAAACTGCATTTGATTTGGGAATCAAATATCTCTCTGTCAATAAAACTCTCCCTGTTTAAGGCATGTGTAGAAAGTATCCTTTTGTATGGCTCAGAAACATGGACAATCAAGAAGTCCTTAACCCTAATCAGGCCGGGCTTTTTTGGCTCTCCTATGGCCGGGGGGGGGGGGGGGTTGATTCAACCCCCCCCCCCGAGATCTCGGCCACCGATCGCGTGAGCGCCACGAAATTTTGCACAATGGTAGCGTGCAATGTAATCTACAAGTTAGTACAATTAATTTTCCTGAAATAGTGGGATTTTATTTTATATTATAAATTATGCTAATTAATGCATAACTCATACTTTTTGCTCTAATTTACTAAATAAAGCTCCTAGAATGCTAAATTTTGGTCTAAATATTCTTTGTAGCGTTCTCAACAATTGCACTTGAAAAAAAATTCGGTATCAAAATCATTTTCTTATGTATTTTATTGTTTTTCAAATTTCTTATGTATTTCTTTGTTTTTTGACCTTTTGTTTTTCTTTGTTTTTTGGTCAAAATTGATTGCACAATCATTTTGAAGCATAATTATGCTAAAATAAATTCATTTTAGCCAATGAAAGTGAAAATAATCATACCTATGTGAATTAGGTGAGAAAACTCTATTTGCATTGACTTTGTACACAAAATCACGTTTTTGAGTGGTTTTCGGTCTGACGGATATTTTTGAAAATCATGCAGCGTCGTAACCGTGTGCCCGATTTTCACGAAAATGGTTTCAAAAGATGCGCAAGACTTAAAAGTAAAAAGTCATCCAGCAGCGTGGTCAAAAAATTTCGCGGGGCGGTATGGTCTCGGAAAATGTCGAGGGGGGGTTGATTCAACCCCCCCCCCCCCCCCGGCCTGATTAGGGTTAAAAAACAGAGTAGATGGCACATATACTTGACTTTTAATGAGGGCTACAAAATATTAGTTGGAGAGATCACAAAACAAAAGATGAAATTTATGGAGATCTTCCACCTATCTCCAACACAGTAATTAAACGTAGTGTGAGAGTTGCTGGTCACTTCTGTAGTGAGAAGGAGGTTTTTTCTGATGTACTGTTGTTGCGCCTTCCCTCAGAAAACAAGAGGACGGGATACAAGTAGTTTGTTACATGATTTACCAATTCTCATGTCAGATCAAGAAGCCTGGCGTACCATTGTTGATTCATTCTCGGATGCGTCCGATTTAAAGTAGTAAAATGTATATAAAGCACTGCACTCCATTGTACATGTACATATAGCTGTGAATGTAGTATCTTGGATTTCTTAATTCCAATTTGTTTGTTCATAACTTTGATCACCTGACAAAGTTCATTATAACTACTATATGTAATGCATGGTACAAGCCTTAAATGTAGTTGATATTACTTTCCGTAAATCATGATAATATTGGATCATAAAAACTCTGTATTGACATGCTGGAAAATTTTTATTCAAATGTTGAAAGAGAGACCTTGCATTTGAAATACAATATTCTGTAAATGTACACACCAGTAACAATAAACTGCACTTTATTATTCCAGATATTCTTTTTTTTTTTCATTCTTTGTCTGCTCTTTTTTATTATTAAATGAAGGAAAATATCTAATATAGCTAATTTTCCATAGAGGGCGAGCGTAAATAATGTGTCTTATACTGAAAAATGCACAGTAAAAAAAAATAAAATAAAATAAAATCTTCAGAAATTTATGAATTTTTCACTACACAATACAAACAAGGTGCGATGGCACCAAGTTGCCAGATCTATAAGATTCTAACTTTAAAAAGTCATAACTTTGTTATCCTCAGCCAGAACTTCGTCAAACCTCCACTGCTCTTATGAAAATCATAACATGAGGGTGCTTTCCTCTTCAAACCTGTATTAAGTGGCTGACGTACATTTCATTTACCAAACTCTTAAAGGAGGACTCCGGGCTGAAATTAAAAAGTTTTGTAAAGTAAAGTAAAATTTAACATGCACAACACAGAAAATTTCATCAAAATCGGATGGAAAATAACAAAGTTATGCATTTTTTCAGGTATTGAATTTTTGTCGTAAAACAGTTCTTGGCATTGTCTCATTGTCTCATTTGAATATTTGAATATTCAAATGAGCAAAATGATGATGTCACAGTCCCCCTACCTCTTGTGTATTTCATTATATGAAATCCTATTTTTCTCTTTTTTTTTCATATATTGCGTATACAGAAAATCTATCCCATATACCGAAATAGGTTAAAGCACTAGTGACCTTGAACATTCCACAAGGATTAATCCCTGTTTTTATGTCCTTGGGGGAGAAAATCTTGATAATTGGTATTTTATACAATAAAATACAAAGAAAGTAGGGGGACTGAGACATCATCAGTTTGCCAATTTGAAGATGGCAAAAACTGTTTTCTAAAAAAATTCAAAACCTAAGAAAATTCATAACTTTGCTATTTGTGATCCGATATTAATGAAATTTTCAGTGTTGTGCTTTTTAGATTTTACTCTATTTTTCTAATAATGCCTTTAAGGCCATGAAAACAACTTTGGCACTGGCTTTTCACCACCAACATGGCTGGCAACCAGGGTCAAGGCATCGGTTCAATGCCACAGCAGCTGAGCGAGCCTTCATTAGTGAATCTCCACAGTCATATGGCTTTATTTTAATCAGCTACCAGAGGTAAACTCATTGCTGTCTGTGACCGTTGAACAAAAGCACATGGATGATCGCTCCCACCTACTAATCAAAGGGGAACCTAAACAAGCTCTTGATATAAAACTACATAATTTTTGTCAACGTGCGAGCTATAAGGAAAGCAACATTCAACACAAGAGGTGGCCTCTATAGACAGATGGTCTATAAAATAATAACAAATAAATATCCCTGAGTGACCCACAGTGCATAGAAAGAAATTTGAAAGATACATGTAGAAAGACAGTGAAGTAGATTCTTAACGCGTTCTTAACATAGGGTCTCAATTTAACGTACTATTCAAGGGACGACATGTTTTCAGCTGCAACATACTATGTACATGTAGCCTGCGTCTAAAAATAATAATAATAATATTTTTTGTACTGCACCAAATCCACTCTGCAGAGTACTCGAGACGAAGGAGAAGGGCACGTCAAAACACAATGCAGGTTTCAGTCATCTGCCAGTGGTGAACTCAAACCCACAATCTTTGGTTTTGCTCCATTTTTAATATAGAGGTCTGGTCCTAAGACAAGCTTATGAAAAGACCTCATGATTGAAATACTGTATTCGCTGTTATTTACGCACGATTAATTTTTCGCGCTGAGCAGCCTCAAAGAATGTTCACAGGTCTTTGAATTTTCGCTGCATTTAAGTAAGCATGCAATTAAACCCTCCCAATACATGCATAAAAAAGCATGCTCATACATATTCGTTTTTCGCTGTTGATCTTCGCGCCAAATCCATGAAGATTAATGTACCGCGACTATTTCCACGATTACATTATATGCCTTGTTATAACAAGAGTAGACTGTATTATCTTTACCTTCAGTTTTGCTTCTTCAAATCCTGTCATAGCTTGACACCACTCCCTCAAGTACAAGACCTCTACGATGGCTGAATGCAAGGCATCGCATTCCCATGGCAACCAGCCTGTTACTATGGCAACAACCTCGTCCTCATCCACATCCTCCTCCCGACATTCTTCCAAAGCAGGTCTGATAAAGCGAGCGTCTTTGCTCAGCTTGGCTAGAAGGGTGCTGACAAACAGGGCCAGGTTTAGGGATTGGGGTGGATGGGACGACAGGTCAGCAGAGGTCAAAGGTGGAAGGTGACATTGGGTCATCCGCTGACCAATCACAGCAGACGATAACCACTGCAATACAAAGCAATGAATAGACAAAATGTCTCACCATAAACAATATTCAAATATCAATTCAATAAAATCTTGTCAGTTTGGTAAATTGCCATTTGGTCTAAACCCACTTTGACTAATTAATGCCTGTTTGCCTCATCCTGCATTGTCCTTTTCTGTTTCATCTACAAAATTTGTATAACTGTCACTTTCCCTATTTACCATTTTGTCAAATTTCCATTTCGTTGTCCACTTGGCCTAACATGTAGTCCATTCCTGTATAGACCAAGTATTCACTGGGGAGTTTGACCAAAATGCAATTAGACAATTTGGCTATTAGACAAATTAGCAATTGGACAAAATGTTCATTAGACCGTTTATATCAGATCACGCGGAAATTAGAGACAATTGTTGTAGATCAAAAGGGTTTAGCCAATGTGGTACTACACAATCATAGAATATTACACCAAGTGGACATAGATCATCAATTTAGCCAATCAGGATCCTTGATGCAAACCCTTATTGCTAATAAGGCTCACTCTGAACCAATCAGAATGGTTGTTTTGCAAACAGAGGCAATAATACATACATGTATATGTTATAGGGCATTTGTCTGAAAACGGTTTTTAGTCTTAATATTATATTTTTTATACCATAAATATCACACTAACTCACTCAATCTGTTGATTCTTCCGGAGTCGTTGGGGGTAATTTAAGAGCAGAAGAAGCACATTTTTTTCCTCCATGCCTTCCTGTCAGTTGCAGTCAACAATAGCACTGGCATTGTCATATTTGTCAATGTCTTTACATTTTCAGTCCAGCTTTATCCATGAGTATTAGTTTCTACAATTTTTTTTTTTTTTATATTTGTATTACCTGATTAGAAAGTTCTTGTCTATGTTTGAGCCACTCAGATTCTGTTGGCAGCAAAGATTCCAGTAGAGACCTCACAACATCTAGGCTACCCTCATGGTTGCTAGGCAACCCTTCAAAGATGGCCACCAGTAAAGCACTTGCAGTAGTTCCTAACTGCACATACCTTTTTAAAGATGGGTATTCAACAAAATATTAATCATTTGGTTCTACATGTATGTCAAAGGATACTTTGACTACATGTATGTGTATTTCACTAAAAAAAAAACCAACAAGAGGGTTAACCCGTTGTGTACTAAAGCCCGCATATATGTGGGCTGACAAAATAGAGAACATCCCTCATGTCGATTGTTTATTTAACTAATTATTGCATGAAAAATATGAAAACTTTATATAATTCAAATTATTAGACATTGATAATCAATAAGTGTTTCTGTTTCACCTTTAAATGAAAACAATTTGTTGCAACCATGCTTGACAACCATGATTCATTTGACTTTGTAAAAAGTTCTCAGTATTCAACGGGTTAAGGGCCTGTCCCACAGGAGGCAATCATAGTGGCAACAACTGGCGATCTTGCTGTTGTGTTTGGGGCATGTTGTGGTTGTAGCCTAGATTAGATAGAGTCGTAGGTACATTATATGTCTACAATCGCCGTTTTTAGCTCATCTTTTTATGATTATGACATGCTTACGTTGTCGCCAAAACGATCGCCTCATGTGGAACAGGCCATTTACAGGAATAAAAGTTATTGTCAAAAAGTTTTAAATTGAAGTTTATAATTGGTTTTCAGACAAGTACATGTAGATGATTGCACAATGCACTAAGCACATGTATCACATAATATAGATCATAAGTTCTGAAACATAATGCAAGCTTAAATAACCAGCATTACATATACTTTACAAATCATAACAAAATGACTTACTGGTGTCTGTTCCCATCTTTCTCATTCACAGTCTGTTTGATCCATTGAGTTGCCTTGAGTAGTAAACCATGATCAGTGAGCAGTCCACCAGTCTGTCTCACTAGAGATTGTACTCCCTGAACCCAAGTCTCATGGATTTTCTCTTTCAAGGAACCTACATTTGATCAATAGGAACACTATCAATTGTATTACAGACACTGAATATACAAAAAAATATTGAAAGGAGACTGAAAAAATGCCTGAGACAAAAGCAATTCTTTAACTTTTTTATTTGCAACATGAGCATGAACTAGGAGATTTTAGAAAATTTTATTGTTGAGAAAAGTCCACTTCACAGAGATAATAGTGATGATGATATTGATAAAGTATGACCAAGAATGATGATGATCATGATGACAGTGTTGGATGGTGATGATGATAATGATGATGTGGTTGATGATAATGATGACGGTATTTGTTGTTGCTGTTGATGATGATGACGGTGTTGTTGATGATGATGATAATGATGATGACCGTGTTTGTTGATGATGACAGTGTTGTTGATGATGATGATAATCATTGTTGATGATGATGATGATGACGGTGTTGATGATGATGATGACGACGACGATGTGGAAGATGAAAATCAAGTTGATGGTGGTGGTCACAATTCATATGTTAATGATGATGATGTGATGATGATATGATGATGATAATGATGAAGATGTTGACTATATTATTGATTATGATAACTTTGATGAAAAAATTGATAATAATGATTATCATCGTGTTGGTGTTGAAGGTGAAGATGATAATGACAACAATGAAGATTACAATGAGGACGATCTTGACCATGATTCTAAAATTTCACTTTAGTATAGACCATCACATAAAATAGATAACATACCTGAGAGATTGTGAGCATCTCTGCATTCCAGCTGAAAAATTGCCAAGAGCAGATCAGTTGATGAGGAGAGATGAATACATCCCTAGGGAAAGAAAATATGTATGTCTTTCTACGATGATACATGTACATGTACATACTTCCAGTAAGTGTGAAGTTTGTATCTCAAGTCAGATATAGCAATATACATGTACAGGGAAAGCAGGATGGAAGGATGGGCGGACAGGTGCATCTGGAACCACTTTTGGTTGTGGAGGGACATTTATATTAATGAGGCATATTCATACCCCATCTAATATTAAATGGAAGTTTTAGGCATATGGCATTGTTCCATCCCTAATCTTTACTGAAGATGTTCTACAAGTGTGGAATGAATGCTGAGAATTAGGAGAGCTAGGACAAAACAACCTTGATCAAATTCATGAATAGATCATAGAAGACAGAATTACGTATAATCCTTTCCAATATTCTAGAAATGAAATATCAATCAATTACAACTGAGTCTTACCTTTACAGCAGAGAAAAAGTTTGATGTGACATCACATATGAAACTGATGCATTGTGTTGCCGTGGTAACAACATCTGGTCTTGTAATAGCATGATAGAAACCCACCAGGAGCAGCTCTGCATATGTGCTACCGATCAGTGGTTCTGAGGTTAAAAAAATGTTGTTCAGTAGTGATGATGAGACTCTCAAGAAATGTTTGGCACGAGTAATACATACATATTGGCCAAAAGGCACAAAATTTTATAATCTTTTAGGGTACCTTAGCTTAACACAGTAATAATATCATTCAAATGATTTTAGCCCAATCATCAATCACACGCAATATTTGTGCAACTTTTCAGGTTAGTAAAATCAGGCCCTCCAGATATCAGTCACTCATGCCGAAAGTCTTCCAAATCAGCCACAGTTGGCTGATTTGCATCAAGACCTCCAAAGCATCTCTGTTTTGGAGGTCTTGTCAAAAGGCAAAAAAAACAACCCCACTAATATCTTTACCGTCATTCTTCCCCGAGGACAAGGCGAGAATTATGAGCTTCCATCCTACAGAGCTTTGTTCCAGCTGGCCTTCAAGAGTAAGACGACAGAGTTCATCTTGGATGGACAAGATCTTCTCTCCAAACAGCTCGGATTGGAGCCAGGAATGCATCATTGACGACAACTCTGGCTTTTCTTGCATCTGAAAATAGAGAAGATTGTTATCAAAGATAATAAGTGATTACCCCTCCCCTCTCCTTCTCTCTATTGCTCTCTCTCTCTCTCCCTCCTCCCCCCACCCCTCTCTCTCTCTCTTTCTCTGTCTCTGTCTCTCTCTGTGTCTAACTCCGTCTTTCTATCTTCCATTCCAAAGCGAGTTGACAGGGTTCTTCTTGGATGGTTGAGGTCTTCTCACCAAACAACTCAGATTGAAGCCATGAGTGCACAGTTGATTACAACTTTGGTATAAAAGATTAATATCACATGTTAGAATTGATGTGTTTGTAAAGAACATTTTGCCCACCAAACCATACAAATACAGATTAATACAACTTCTCGACTCCCTCCCTGGTTATTCACAGGTGCAAAATACACAGAATTAAATTCCTTTCAATCATTTTCTCCTTGTCTCTGTCATACATATAAGCTCCGGTCCCTCCATTTCTAGGTAATACAAATGTACCATGTCTTTCTCCTCCTCCAAATCAAATCTAAACAAGTGGATTAGTAAATTACGCGATGCGCAATATATGTCCCCGCCGATAATGTAAAATTCCCATTATATCACGATCAGTTGCTATCACATAAGGCAAACGGAATCGAAATCGGGTAAAAAATGGCGAAGAAGTAGCATTTTGTAGCCAATGTAGAATATAAGTAAAAGTCAAGGTCAAAGGTCAAAGGGGTCAAAGTCAAAAATTCCGCGAAGAAGTTTTGTAGTCCTCACCTAGTGCTATCACATATTGCAAAAGGAATCGAAATCGGATGAAAAATGGCGAAGGAGTAGCATTTTTTAGCCAATTAACAATATAGGTCAAAAATCAAGGTCAAAGGTCAAAGGGGTCAAAAGTCAAAATCCGTGAAGAAGTTTGTAGTCTTCACCTAGTGCTATCACACTAAAGCAAGCGGAATCAAAATCGGATGAAAAATGGTGAAGGAGTAGCATTTTGTAGTACCAATGTACAATATAAGTAAAAGTCAAGGTCAAAGGTCAAAGGGGTCAAAAGTCAAAATTCCGCAAAGAAGTTTGTAGTCGTCACCTAGTGCTATCACATATTGCAAACGGAATCTAAATCGGATGAAAAATGGCGTGAAGGAAGTAGCATTTTTTAGCCAATTACAATATAGGTCAAAAATCAAGGTCAAAGGTCAAAGGGGTCAAAAGTCAAAATTCCGTGAAGAAGTTTTAGTCCACACCTAGTACTATCACATAATGCAAACGGAATCGAAAATCAGATGAAAAATGGCGAAGGATAGCATTTTTAGCCAATTAACAATATAGGTCAAAAATCAAGGTCAAAGGTCAAAGGGGTCAAAAGTCAAAATTCCGTGAAGAAGTTTTGTAGTCCTCACCTAGTGCTATCACATAAAGCAAACAGAATCGAAATCGGATGAAAAATGGCGAAGGAGTAGCATTTTGTAGCCAATTAACATTATAGGTTCAAAAATCAGGGTCAAGGTCAAAGGTCAAAATTCTGTGAAAAGTTTTGTAGCTATCACCTATGCTATCATATAAAGCAAACGGAATCGAAATCGGATGAAAAATGGCGAAGGAGTAGCAAATGAAGATTTTGGTCACATACGGACGCACGGACGGACGGACGGACGGCACGGACACAACATACACCGTCGGAGCCCGTTTCATAGTCCCCTGCTCGAACTCGTTCGGCGGGGACAAAAAAACACTTATCTACATGTAAATTATACTTCATGCCACAGATTATTATTTTTTTTCTTTTTGAATTCCCAGAGAAGGTAACAGCACTTTGTATCCAAAGAAAAAGGCATTTTATAAATACAAATAGTATTACATTGCTACTATTGTTATTTTTTCTGCTTTTATCTTTGTTCTTACGACTTACAGTTTTACCAAATTGGCACTTTGTACTTGGCGTACATGTATCTCAACAATACATGTGGAAGTGTCGTGGTCTAGTGGTCTCACCACTGGACTGTCAATGCAAAGACCGTGGGTTCGATTCCCGCACCGACACTTATGTCCCTTGAGCAAGGCGTTTTATCTACATGCTTGACCCCACCCGAGGTGATAAAAATAGGGTACCCGGTTAGGATTGCGAATGCTATTGTGGTTCGCTTTAGCATGTGTGCGCCTAACAGGCGACCGGCTGGAATGCTCCCCAGGGAGTGGAGATTGTGCACTGTAAAGTGCGGAATCGAAAAATGAATCCAATGACCGGGGTAATAACATACTGTAAGCGCTTTGGTCTTAACAGGTAAAGCGCTTTATAAGAAACCGGTATTATTATTATTATTATTTTCATTATAAACAATAATAGTAAAAACCAACAATGGTCAAAAGTGAATATCCTGGAGGTATTACGATAGATATTGGGCATGCACCTTCAGATCTAAACTATATCATTTTAATCAATTTCATTTGATCTGAACAAAACTGAGATTCATGTAGGTTTAGTCAAAACTCTTTCATTCAAGCTAAAATGAAGGCAAAAAACACAATTTACCTTTGATATCATGAGATGAAGAAGTTCTGGTGTGTCTGCTTTGAGACAGACTGCATCAACGACCAAGATCCGATTGTCCTCCTGGACGGTGAGTAGAACGGACAAGGTCATGTCAAGGATAGCCTCCGTCCGCACAAGCTTTTCTCGCTTGCCAGAGTCTCTGTTCTTCTCCGCATCCAGTAACCATGGTAACAGGAGTGAATAGATGCATCTCAGAGGCAGCTGATCGTCATTGGAGATGGTGTCCTCCTCTCCCTCATCCTCCTTCATCTCTACTGCATCTGATCTCTCTTTTCCATCTACTGTGGCATCATCCTGAACAACTGACGTGGTAACACTAGTCCTGCCTGTATCTTGATCTCCATCATCATTACATGCAACATCTTTATCCATTGATGATTTGCTCTTGGAAGCATCTTCCTCTCCTCCATCCACCTCTAAAGCTGCATCTATGCTAATGACACCACTCCCAGTATGACAAGATGGAGAAGGTTTGTTCACACCTGCCGCAGTAAGAAGGGTTCGAAGGGTGCAATTGTCGGTGAAAGTTCTGACAAGCTGTGCAAGGAAATGGAGGTGGGGTAAGGACGCCTTTGCTTGGTGGACTGAGGACTGGACGAGGTCGCAGACGAGGGAAGGTAGCTGGGGATGCTCGATGGGTGATTCAATAACAGAATCTACATGGATGAGAAAATGAAGACCTTCTTGAATATTTCACCAAAATACTGATCTTGAACATTTTAATAATACAATTATATTTCACTCAATTTTGACCTATCAAATGTCTAGACTTATACATGTAAATGTGGAATTATTTAACCCCAAATAATCCAATAAATAACTTATACAACACTCCTGGCATAATAGACATAACTATGTGGTCTTTAATAGGTCTTTCGAGTAAGTTGATTAGCACTCTAGTGCCCTGTAATATAAAGACTTACAAAAAGTTATGATTGGTTTTATCTCGGAAGCCTCATTATGGACAGGGTGCTCCTAGCTGATGATCTTAATCCTAACCCTAGCCCTAACCCTAATCTTAATCACATCCTAATCCTAATCCATGACTGTACCTGCAATCAAAATGAAACTACCAAGATAATATCAATCATAACCTTTTATTGATCTTACATGTAAGTATTTTATGTTAGAGAGTACAGATCTGGCTTGGTCTCACATCAATAACTCAAAAATAAAAAAGTGGTTTTAGCTCCTTTTATATCATAACAACACAATACACAATTCACCCAATTAACTTTTAAGGCTACCTTCTAAATTTTCTTGGCTGTTGATAATTTGCGGACTGCTCAGCCTATCATCTCCACTGCTACCTGAGGGTTGGTCCTTTCCTCCTTCTACCTCCTCCTTCTCCTCCTCCACAGCAAACCTGATCCTAGCTCCTTTGCTTCTTCTTTTACTAGCTCCCGTCTTCTTTCCATCGGCAGCATTAGGATTCTGAGCAATAAGAATAAAATGTTGAAGTAAATAGAAGAACAAGATATCACGGAAAGGAAAAAAAAAATTTTTTATGGCACCATCTATCAACAACATCTCACATATTCATAAAGAGGGGTAAAGTTTTCCACTTGGATTTGAAACTGTCTAAGGATGTTGTACATGTACCTATAATATAGGAGTCAGACTGAAATTATACATTCCTTAATTTGTGAGTTATTCCTAAATTGTCTATAATACAAAATCTATGACACTCCTAATCTTTACAATTTTTTTTTTTTTTTTTTTTTTTTTTTTTGGGGGGGGGGGAATATAACAATACTGTAACTTGTTATAATCCAAATCCACTAAGTAGAGTGCTCAAGGAGCCCATTACATGTACCTTCAACACTGCAACAAACAGTGCAATGTTATTCAAAGCTGCCTCCTGATTGGTCAGATCCGATGTTACATGATCAACACACATTGCCGAGATGCCAGACCACAGAGAATCCAGAACCTGTTGAGCTGGTGACCCATTCTCCTCACCAGTCTGCTGCTTGTACAGGTAGTTTAATAAGGCCCCAGTCTGCTGATAAATGGTCACCACACTCCATGCTTGGGCTTCCTCAGTCAAAGAAGACTTCAGTAGAGGCATCAGCTAGAAATAAATGAGAGGAATTGAATTTTCTCACCTATATTTATATTCTATATTTCTATCTAATAGACTGATATGTCAAACTTGGTCCAAACATTCTACACAAGAGGCAAAGAATAAAACTGTAATCTAATATTTATGCATTAACTGGAGGAAAAGTCAAATCCTCAAATCAATCCAACTTCTACAGATCGAGGCTCCATTACATAAAGGTTTATTATAAATTGCAAAATGGAAATGATTAATCAATATCACTGCATTCACTGTTTATTCAAAACACTGACCAGTTAGTCAACTACACAAGTGCAAGCAGCTGCATTCTCATCTTATAAACTCTGAGCAATAAAATTCAACATTTAAACTATGATTTTGAACCCTCACATCCGGATCCACTATGGTAACATACCTGATAATCTACTAGGTGATGAGGAACAGTTGCCTCCACATCTCATAATCTCTGAGCAATGCTATACAGGCATACAGCTTTATCATCAATTGATATGATCCTTGATTATAGTAACATTATCTTCTCTAGTCTTCTATCGTTACTACACTCACCTTACACTTACCTGATAATCAACAAGATGAGTGTGAACAGCTGCATCCATATCTGATAAACTCTGAGCAATGCAATACCTCAGGCACTCCATGAATGATTTCAGGATAGCTGTGTTCTCACTGCTACTCCGACTAACACGCTTGCTGCTAAGTCTGTGTGAAGGAAGATTTATGTATAAAGAATATATCAGTTAAGAATCTATTGATAAAAATAAGTTTTGTTTAATATTCATAACATCACACAATTCATGTTCACACAGTTCACACAGTGAAACCATTAACTTGAGAGAAAATCTTTAAATATCATGAGGAACTGTTATTTTATCATCATAGTAAGCTATTGCATAGTTTAGGGAAGCCTTGAAATCTAGCCTGAATACTGGTATGATAATATAGTTAAATTGCTAACACAGATAAGCATACACGGGCCACATGGTCTGGTCAAAATTGGTCACAGTCCCAGTTATAAACAAACTCCTGATTTTTCTAATCATTTTCTCTCAGAATATTTCGGCCCATACCACTTATTGTGAGACTATGTGATTATTCTATCAGATTAATTTCTAATCTATTTCATAACCCAATATAAAATGGAAGTATAAACTACATGTAAAATCAGAGTGAATCAAAAGTCTTGAACATTAGAAACAGGTATTTAAAAATTTTCATGGACATACCCTTCTCTGAAATTGTTAAAGAACTCTTTACAGAAGCCCGCTCCTTGACCTTTGACCTCTGGTGGTAGATGACTGAGGAGGGGTAGGAGGTGAGGGTAGATGGTAGAGGCACACCCATTACCCCCATGACGGAGAACGGACCAGAGCTTCGGAAGGACCGCTTTCCTCATGTTAACATGTTTCCAACAATCCTAAAAGAAATTATGAATATTATTTTGAGCTTTAAGAGAAAAAATAAGTGATGAAGTAAGACGATTATGATTAAGTTTCTTCCATCTTGGTTTTAATTACATAATATCTCTAATGTGAGATGAGGGTAGAACCAGAGCTTCAAAAGGACTGCCCTTTTCTTTGGGTCTCAAAAAAACTAGAATAAAGGCAATGAAATTCCAAAATGGATGTTCATTGTACTACACCTTACAACTGAACTTAAATGAAACTTAAAATTACTGAACTAAATTTCAGATTCATTTCCATTTGACATGGCCACCATAGCATCTAAATGCTCAAAAATATATGTTTATATCAAGGGTGAGATGGCTACGCAATTCATGCTCGAACAGAGAAAAATATCTTAATTTGAATTTCATTTATAAACTAAATCTATCCATCAAACATAGCCAAACCCTAAGACAAGTAAGTTCATGTTTTGCCAGTGTTCTTATAGTACAGAACCGTTACCACAGAGAGCTGGCACTCTTCTGCCATTCTTTTCTTGTTCTTTTTGGAGAAGTATGGGTGCAGAGGCTGAGTAAATAGACTTACCGTTTTGTAGTTGAAAAGTCTCCCTTTTATCTCCCTTTTTATCGCCCTTTTGAAAACGACTTGACTATTTTGTCGCTTACGATTTTTTTCTACAGACATTCGTTCATAAACAGCTAAAAAACTGCAAGTCTTGTTATTTCTACACATCTTGCTCACTGTGTATGGCTGTTTTGAGGGCGAGAGGGTTAATGACCTACCAGGTTACAGGAGATGAGTCTTAGGATGCCTTCCCAAAGGGGACCAACAGTCACCGGGTCAGTCTCATCCATACTAGCCAGCAGAGCAGGGCAGAGCTTAGGGAGGTAAGGGGTCAGGACTGATGGCACCTTCCTGCAAAGGGTTCCTAGTAAGCTGTACATTGCACCACGGTTCTGAGAAGAAAAGATAAATGTTTCGGTAGTAAATACATACGCTGACAAAACGTAAGTGGCCAGCAAGGCTGTGTTCAGTTTTGGGAGGTACATGTAAAGCAGTTCAGGGCTGATATCAAACAAACTTTATATGGCACCAGTGTTCTAATTGAGGTTGGAGAGTATCAAAATGGCCCGAATTCACAAACGTGGTTTAGTTAGTCCATGGTCTAAATCAGGTGGTTTGTGAATACCAAAATTTAGACCATGGTCTAAATCCGTGGTTTAAACAATTGATTTAGACCATGGACTAACTAAACCACGTTTGTGAATTCGGGCCAATGAGTTCAGACATCCAAATCAAAATTTACACTCATGAAATGTAAATGAAAAGCAAGGCAGGGCATCGTTTTGGAATGCAAGGAGGTAGAAACAATGGCAAAAGGCAAAGGGGTAAACTGTACATGGCACCACTGTTTTGACAGGAAAGATTCAATAGACGTTTGAGACAGGGCTGCAGACGTTCAAAATTCAAATTATAAATGTAGCAATCATAAAAATTCATTGTTATACAAACCGTCGAGCATTTCATAGGGAGATACATGAAATGGGTGATGACAGGTGTCATTTTCTTCCAAAGGCAAAATTTACGGATGGCACCACAGTTCAGAGAGGAAAGATGAAAATTCAGAGATACATGCAACAATCCAAATATCGGTAACTCATAAACTATTCATCAGTATTTTTCAGTCTATAGCTGGTATTTCAGTTAAACTTTTGATCATAACTTTTCATATTTTGACAGTATTATGGATTTAATAGTCTTTCACATGTATTTTTGATTGTAAAAATGATTTTTTTTTTTTTTTTTCAACAGCAATGTAAAACTCAAGTCACCATTAAAAGAAAGCATAATGAATAAATCTAATAACATTGTACCTCAGGAGATTGGTGCTTGGCAAACTTCCAGAGTCTATCTTCAGAAAGAATGGTGCTCAGTTCTTCCCTGCATCCCTCGACTTGCCCCTCTGGTAAAAGACTGATGAACTCTCTGAGAGCTAGCAGAGATGAGCTCACCACTCTCAAATACTTCTCATCCTGCTCCTCTTTAGAAAATGATCTGTTTCGAAATGATCGATAAGTTCAGGTCAATAACCCAAATATCTATGACGTATATGAACACTGAACACCAACTTTTGCATTCATAAATATTTATTTATTTGGTCTATGACATTTGCTCCGGCAACAATTGCTCCGCTGCAAATTCTAATAGAAGGCAAATTAATGGCCAACTTTATGTACAGACCTGTCCAAAACGCTGAACATGTATCTAACCCTAACACTACATTTTGAATGAAATAAACCCTGGAGCATTTGTTGGTTTCCCAATTTATCATAACAAAAGGATGCTCATCTAAAGTGTTATGGGTTCAATCCCTACCATCACACAAGGGAAAAGGTTGGTTGGGAACAGTGGTAGACGTGTATCAATTAGATTGTGAATATTTACATCTGGGACCGACCATTCACATCTTCATCCGAAAGAAGTGACTGGGATACAAACCTGGGTCCGATCAGAGTCAGCTTGCTGGTTTATGCTGTCTGATATTATGTTGATTATCATTAAAAAAATTATGCAACATGGTCATGGAACAGTCGGGCATGTTCAGACTACTTACTTTGGATCGCTGAGCGTCTGCGGAGTTTCCTTGAAAAGGTTGTCTTTGTATAGCTGTAAAAGAGAAGAAGTAAATCAATATACAATTCTATTACAACGGGCATTTCATAAGAAGATTATTTTACCTTAAAACACACGAGTAATACCGTAAAACTGTAAAACATACAAAAGGATTTACATTTAACCAATCTGAAACAGAATGTGGGCTATAGGGCCTTGCTCACAAGCATAGCTTCTAAAGGGCCCTAAAACCAATAAGATTAGGATGTAATCTTGTTGATACATATTAATGCACTCATTACTCATGTATGATTATACTGTGATGTTTTTAGTTTTAAATAAATGAAATAAAATGAAATGAAATAATATGCCATATATTTTTGCAATTTTGCTACAAGACGGGGAATATGTGAGAGTATGTTTTCACAAATTTACTGTATTGGTATTCACTTTGTACAGAACTATCAGGGAGTGAAAAATTTTGCGAAATTCACAAAAATAAAACTACCGCGAAATATTCAGCATATACAGTACGTAGGTACCTATTTTTTTTTTATTATTTTTTTTTAGCAGTTTGGCATATATCGTGGTACTCCCACAGGCTTAAAAGATACCTACCTGTAGCACTTCCCCCTTGCAGAAGACCACAGCATTGCTCTGTTTCTCCTGCGAGGTAAAAGCCGTCCTGAAAGCAACCTTAGCAGCCGATCCTGCAGGAGCATAGGGGTCGTTCTGGGACATCAGCCAACATCCCATGATGCCCTTGAGGTGAGGGGCGAGGTTCCGCTTGACCCGACTAACGACCTTGATGAACATCTGCTGAGTGGCCTCCCTGACTCGCTTGTCATGGTCCTGAAGATATAGAATAAAAAAATTTAAAAAAGAGTACTTTTAAATTTTGAAGCTATTCCACTGCAAATTTGCATCACTTGTAATGTACTTTTATTGCAATAAAATTTAAATGAAAATAAATTATTCTAAAATTATTTACTTTTCTAAGATACTAAAAAAACATGCATAAACTACTATTTTGCCAATTAGTAGGTGCTCTAAATTCTGTTCATTTCGATAACAAATGTGATGCATCACATCGAAATCAGACACACGTCGCCGAGCAAATTCAGCAGTGTTGAGGAAATCAGCAAAATAATAAAAATTGTCTTTTAGGGGGGATTTTTTGTTGTTGATTTTCTAAATTTTCAATGTTTCTTGTATGCTCTGTAAAAAATATGAGTAGAAAGGATTTGGGGAAAGCCTTTAAAAATGGATTGTTTTGTTGGAATCTTTGACTCTTTTCTGGCGACTTGTGTCTGATTTCGATATGATGAGTCACAGATGTGTGATGCTGCTTTAACACTGTTTTGATGGATACCTGAGAATAAGTTTCCATGCATTTAGCTTAAATTACACAAACTAAAATGGGTTATCATGCTATCACTCTCATCGCAACATTTTTTAGGATGCAATCTTTCATATTACCTGGCAATTCATCAAAATGGTAAATGATATAGGGCAAGTACAAACTATTTTGCAAATCTGCCCCACGTGTTACCAGGAAAAAAAAATAACTTAATCATGAAATGATTAAGTCATCTAAATTTTTAGACTTGCCCTATAGAATCGTTTTCAATCTAATGAAGATACAACTTACCATGGAAAGTCTATTGTAGAGCCTTGGCCAGTGTGGGAGCATTGAAACGATTGCCTCTTCTTCCTTCTCTGTGCATAAGCCTTGGAATTCTTGAATTGCCTAGAGAAAAGAAAGTGCAGCACAGTGAAGAATTAGAGTAAAGAATATGCACCAAGGTTAATCAAACTTAACTTAAACTATTTAGTCAGTGTGCTTAACTTCGGTCCAGACTCCATTTTATAATTAAATCTCAATTTTTAGGTATGTAAATATCATTAACTAAGCATTGACTTTAAATGTGGAACAAGACCTCTAGTATCAGAAAATACATGAAACAAAATAAAACAGACAATTCTGGAGGCTTTAATAAGCGACATACTTCATGTAGACTGTCTAAACAATAAACCAAACATACACCTTGGAGATAATTGTGGCAACGGCACAAAATTGAATTCAAATAGAATCTCCCAAATGATCACAAGCTTTTTAGCCTTTACAATCTTTGTTTGAGCTGGCAAAGTGTCAATCAAAAGTAAGATTTCCATCATCAGGTTTTTATAATATATAATTTATTCTCCACAAGCTTCCATTAACATGGGAGTGAATAGGGGACTTAATTACTTGTGTGAATAATGTCAATGTGAACATTAACTAAGTTATAGCTCAATGAAAAGAATACACTAACGTCCCGATTACTGGAACCATAGGCCAGGGAAGCAAGAGTGTCACTCATGAAACAACCACCATTTTTATTTTATCACTCATCAAAGCTTCCAATTTTTCCCTCTAGAAACTCATGTACGTTCATATCAACAAGATTCATAAACTCTCTAAAATTATCATTATCATTAGAAGTAGCAGGAGTAGTAACATACCTAGCCCCGGGACGCTGCCACTTCGTGGCAGCGTCCTGAAAGAAACCCTTCAAAAATTTTAAAGTGCGATTTGAAATGGTTAAAAATACCACTAACAATCGGTAAAATATAGCAAAAATATAATTCATATAATGTCACTTACCTAAACAGACTAGATGCAAAACAGATGTTCCTAAAAAAATTGTGTGCACTTGAAGAAATTTTGTATTTTCCGGTTCATTTCAGAGTCTCCTCCGATCTCTGTCAAAATACTAGCGTGTAGAGTATGCTGCCGATGTCGCGCATGCATGTTGCAAACTACTCACCGCGAATGTGACTCATTTAACTACACTGTAACAGCAATTCTGATGACATTTTTTTGCTTTATGATCATCATAAAAAATGAGGATAGACATCCGGCTAGTATTGTTAGTACATAAACTAATAAATAAACTAGGTTTGTCCATCTTTTATTCCATAATTTTGACATTCTTGTCTGGAAAAGGGAAGGCACCTCATGTTTTGATGCTAATAAAGCGTAGCCCGCACACTTCGTGTGCGGGCTAGTCGTAGTAATAACATACCTTGAGTTTTGTGACTACATCCCTTTTACTGAGTTTACGTAGCACCATCCTGAAATCTGTATCGAGACATGCATCCTGATCCTCAAATCCCACGCTGGTCGGTACATACCCCAGGTCACCTGACATTGACCCGAAACCGACGAAACCAACATGACCACCGCCCTCTTTGGCCAATAGTTCGGCAGCTCGGCCGCTGCTGGAGGGCTGGTAATTAAAAGAGAAGGTTAAGTGAGGAGTTACAGAATACAGAGATGCCAACACTACAAAATAATTAAACATTAGAAATTAGAACGCAAATAGTTAAAATAGCTGAAAAAGATTATTCATGCTCTCTCTCTCTCTCATATGAGAAGTCATTAAACTCATTTGAAGCTGTTTTTACGAATTGTGTTATTTGTGTTCTAGATAGATAGAATATAGATCTACACACATCACAGTCCCATCATTCAAAGTTCTTATATAAAACATACACCATTCTGTAAGGAATTAACAGTAGATTTCTATGTTGTTGTTGTTGTTGTTCGTTGTGGGTCTGTTCACGCTAGCAGCAGCACTTCGTGGGACTATTACGAATGTTGCCTACACTGCACGGCAGTGATAGACAATATTTTTCCATGAGAAATATATATTTTTACGTACCAATTATCCTTCCTTGTTGGCTACAATATTTGTTGAATCACGTCTCCACTCGATGTCATCAGAGAGGTTTTGAGTTGGATAAAAATTAAATAAGTCGCTGTTTCTGCAGATAGGAACTGAGGTTAGCATTTCTCCCATTTGTAGAACTCGCGTCGTATGAGGGCGCTACGCGATATTAATTCGTGGAGTAGTCGAGTAAGATTACTTCCGACCAGCTCACCACCAATCTCTCCTATGAATCAAGCGTGACTCGGCTTTTCTCCAAATCTGAGGGATTATTTATAGGCCTATCGAGTATCAAACTCGAGTCAGTGATGTTGAACAGAACATGCACTATTTATTTAGCCCCCTAAAAAAATGGGGTCAACTCACATATTCTTCCAAATTTGAAATAATTAGCTAATAACAATAGAAAAAAAAAAACAGATCTAAATATATATATCCTCATATATGTCCGTATCCCCCCAAAAAAAAATTTTAAAAAATGGGGCCATAACTAGGAAAAAAATATCCACCAAATTTATTTTGGCCCTCATTTTCTTTTTTTTTTTTTACTTTTCAACACCAGTCCCCACTCCCCCCCCCAAAAAAAAAATTGGGGGCCGATTTTTTTTTCATTATAGAATAAAAAAAAAACAGAAAACAAATGTGGCGCCAGAACATTTGGGGGCTTCTTTTCAGAAATTTTATATTAAAAAAAAAAAAAAAAATGGGGAGAGCAAACAATTTTTGGGCCATTTAAAAAAAAAAGTAATGGCCAAAAATTGTTTGCCTCTCCCCGTTTTTTAAAATTTTTTAATGTGAAATTTCGAAAAAAAAAAAGCCCCAAAATTTTTGGCGCCCCATTTGATTTTTGTTTTGTTTTTAATTTCTAATAATCGGCCCCAATTTTTTTTTTTTTTTTTTTTTTGGTGTGAAAAGTAAAAAAAAAAAAATGTGAGCCCCCCCCCCCAAAAAAAATAAAATTGGACTTCCCAAAAGGCCCCACTAAAAAAATAGCTCCCACGACTAAAAAAAGGGACAGCCCCAGATATGACCCCATCCATAAAAAAAATAAAGCCCACTGTATTACTATAGTGTAACGGCTGCACAAAAGACTGACAGTCCAAACGAATGTCATCGATGTATTACCAAAAGATTTCTTTCATTAATCTCGCCTCAACTAAAACGATGTCAACATGGACTAGTCTTTCAGTTTTTCTACCAGTGGTCGATTCAGTAAAAGAACGATGATATGATGTGGGTCACTCACACGATAGAACGTAAGTATGATGTGGTACGAGTTTGTTTTGAAACGATGCCGATTTTCGTAGGGTGAAGTTGATTTGCGACTCTTAACAATAGAGACATCCCATGCATATAAAGCATTGGAGGCGCTTCGGACGTACTCAGCACCACGCGTGGAGTGGAGCCGTTATGAACTTACCGAGACTAGCATAGACGGGACTACGTACGAAACATCAACACAGTCGTACTAAAAGATTGAGCAAATGAACGATGAATAAAACATGGAAAATTCACTTACCGAATTGTTTCACTATTCTTCTCCTTATTTCCTTTCCTTGAGCACTGCTCCCTTATGTCCTCAAAGTAGTAAATTTTAGTATTCAACCGCTATATCGTACATCTTTGCCACCGATTCCACTGACCAAGAGAAGCAGTAATTCAATGGCGGGATAAAATTGTGCCGCCTCTTTTGTCGAAGGTTTGCATTTCGACGATGTCTCCGTCACGAGTCGAATGTGACATGGCAACAGTTAGTTGTTACCTTGTTTGTTTAATTCGTTGTTAGGATGATTAGCTTTTGATTCACTCGCGAATAGAATGAAAAAATAAATAACTAAATAAAATAGTAGGGCCTAGTAATAATAAAATAATATAATATTAACAAAAGTTTTGTTTAGTTTTTAAAGCTAGGCTATATATGAGGTAGAGATCGAGGCCTGGTGATTTCTATTTTTAAAGTCATGCGCGTATTCTGGGGGGGCTTTACGGCCCGGGCCCCCCGGGGGGCGCGCAGGGGGGCGCCGAAAGAGGAGGAAAAAGGGAGAAAGGGAAAAAGAAAAAAAAAAAGAAAAAGAAAGAAAAAAAAAAAAGAAAAAGAAAAAGAAAAGGAAGAAAAGAAGAGAAAGGAAAAAGGAGGAAAAGAGGAAGGAAGAAAGAGAGAGAAAGAGAGAGAGAGGAAGAGAAGAGGGGAAGGGGCGCCCTTAAAAAAATTAGGGGGCGCAAAATCGACAGTAAACTAGGGGCCAAATTGACCTTAAACTTAGGGGCGCAAATCGACCGTAAATTTAGGGAGGCGCCAAATCGACATTAAATACGGGGGGGGGGCAAATTGAACTTAAACGTGGGGGCGCCAAATTGACCAGGAACTTAGGTGGGGGCGCCAAGTTGACCTGAAGCTGGGGGCGCTAATTGATATCAAACTTAGGGGCGCCGAATCGACCTTAAACTAAGTAAGGGCGCCAAATTGACCTTAACTTTAGGGGGGGGGCGCGACTCGACTTTAAACTATGGGGCGCCAAATTGAGCTTAAACATAGGGCGCTAAAACGACCTAGATTTAGGAGAGGGCGCAAAATCAACCTTAAACTTAGGGGCGTAAATCGAACCTAAAATTTATAGGGGGCGCCAAATCGATAGTAAACTAAGTGGCGCCAAAGTGACCTTAAACTTAGGGGCGCTAAATCGACCTAAATTTATATGGGGCGCCAAATCGACTGTAAACTAAGGGGCGCCAAATTGACCTTAACTTAGGGGCGCCAAATCGACCTTAAATTTAGGGGGGGGGGATCAAATCGACTAAAATACGGGGCGCCAAATTAAGCTTAACGTAGGGGCGCCAAATTGACCCGAAACTTAGGTGGGGGCGCAAATTGACCTGAAGCTGAGGGGGCGCCTAATTGATATTAGCTGGGGCGCCGAATCGACCTTAAACTAAGTAGGGCGCCAATTTGACCTTAAATTTAGGGGGCGCCGACTCGACCTTAAACAGGGGCGCCAAATTGAGCTTAAACATAGGGGCGTCAAATCGACTTAGATTTAGGAGAGGGCGCAAAATCAACTTTAAACTTAGGGGCGCTAAATCGACCTAAAATTTATATGGGGCGCCAAATCGGCCAAAATTTATATGGGGCGCCAATCGACAGTAACTAAGTAAGGGCGCCAAATTGACCTTAATTTAGGGGGGCGCCGACTCGACCTAAACAAGGGGCGCCAAAATTGAGCTGAACATAGGGGCGTCAAATCGACCTTAGATTTAGGGGGGCGCAAAATGACCTAAAATTTATATGGGGCGCGCAATCGACTAGTAAACTAAGGGGGCGCCAATTCGACCTTAAATTTAGGGGGGGCACCAAATTGACCTGAAGCAGAGGGGGCGCCTAATTGATATTAAACTTATGGGCACCGACTCGGCCTTAAACTAATAAGGGGCGCCAAATTGAGCTTAAACATAGGGGCGCCAAATCGACCTTAGATTTAGGAGAGGGAGCAAAATCAACCTTAAACTTAGGGGCGCTAAATCGACCTTAAATTTAGGGGGTGAAAAATCGAACTTGAACTTAGAGGGGCACAAAAATGATCTTAAACGTAAGGGTGCCAAATTTAGCTCAAATGTAGGGGCGCCAAAATTATCTGAAAATCAGGGGCGCTGAATTGACCTGAGACTTAGGGATGCCAAATTTATCTTAAACTTAGGGGCTCCAACTATATCCGAAACTTAGGGAGGGGTGCCGAATTTACCAGAAACTAAGGGGGCCCAAAAAACACCAACAAAAAAAAACTCAGAAGGGTCTTTAAAATGGTCTCTATCTGGAAATAGCAAAATTTTAAAATTCCATGCCTCCTGGTTTGGATATATACAGCAATTTTTCGCTCGCGCTTCGCGCTCGCATCATCTATTCCCATTAACTGAGGGGGCAACAAATTAGTCTTTAAAATATGGTCTCTATCTAGATAGAGCAAAATTTCAAAATTCTTGCATGTGGGTCTGTATATACATCGCAAAAGTTTTGCTCGCGCTTCGCGCTCGCATCATTATTTTTCAATGAATTATTACATTGTGTTCCTGAGGAGCGCATGAAATGTCCTGTTTTCTAATCTTTCGAATACATCTAAATTTCCGTTCGTGCTTCGCGCTCGCCTGTGTTTTTCCTCTTACCAGAATTAACATTATGGGATTCTAACCAACAAACATTTCAATCCATTGATTTCACGTTACATTTATTTTTGCATTTCAAATTGACCTAAATCTTAGGGGGCGCCAAATTGACCTGAAGTTAAGCCAAATTAAGCTTAAACGTAGCGGCTTCAAATTGACCTGAGACTTAGGGATGCCAAATTTATCTTAAACTTAGGGGCTCCATCTTTATCCTGGACTTAGGGAGGTGTGCCGAATTTACCTGAAACTAAGGCTCGCGCTAAGCGCTCGATTCCCTTTTTTTTTTTATGCCTCCGCCACCGAAGGTGGTGCCGG
>CALNVZ010000218.1:6665688-6697342 GCA_940671915.1 Paracentrotus lividus
GAGAGAGATCCTCCTTGCCCACGCTCCTCAGCGAAGTATGACGGTCGACTAAAGGAAAACACAGCAATCCTTTCATTCAACCTCGGACGCTGTTAAGAACAGACTCAATAAGTGTTACTATGCCAAATTCATGATGACCAGACCAACACAGTAGACTTTTGAATGCGACAGACTTCAAAGTGGTATTGATCGCCATTACAATGGGATGAAACTTTTATATTGACTGATAATTTTTCGCAAAAACATTTTGAATGAAGGAACGAACTGCTACTTGAAAAACTGCTGGAAAATTAGTGGAGGAAACATTTCTGAGACTTTAATGATGAATTGAAGTGTCCACTGTTATCGGAGAGACTGTGTTACGTTTATATGGAAGAAAAGAAATTGTGATTTTTGGATACTGTTCCAATATATATCATCTTTCAAGTTATTATTATTATATATCTGAGTCGTCAGTTTATGCTATTTCACTGTTTGAACAGAAAAACAAAACAAAACAATATACTCCAACAAGTCAAAAAGCAATGAGAAAGTTTTTGCAAAAGAATGATTTCCAAATTTCAATCTAATCTGAAAGTACGGAATTTCGTCTTAAAGTTTTATTTTTAAGACTTTTTAGACTGAAGTGAGCTAGAAAATTGGCAACATCAGATAAAATATATTTGCAAATGTTGGTTCATGTGCCTGAACAATATATGTTTAAGATAAGTAATGCAAATGAATTATTAATAGTTTGCACAGGTAAAATACTGGTTACTTATCTATGAAGTTATGGAATTGCAAGAAAATCAATATCAGAGTATGCATTGTATTATGACGTTTAAATATTATGATGATATATATGTACTTATAAAAAGTTTGAGGACAAACTATGATTTTAGCAGGGAAGACTGTGAGGGACTAGGAAATACTCTGCCTGTCACTAATTGGCCTAATAGAAGTTGAAATATAGTAGCTTGCACTGTACAAGCCATTGATATCTGTATGAGCTAGGTGTGGCAGTTGAGTTAACTCCCTAGATGGAGGAGCTGAAGTTTTCCATGAAACTAGTTAAATAAGTAAGTACAAAAATGACATTTTATTGGATTTTAGCTAGGATGTAAGAGGAATTTACAATGCAGATTAAATATATATTTGAACCATTATAAATTGAATAAGATGTGTATATAGAAGAAAGAAATTTGAAAAGTTTGAAAGTGTACATGATGCATTTTGAAGTTAAATTCATTAATTATCTTACTTATTGATGCTGTTGCAATGTTAATATGGATTGGACTTACTTTTCGTCATCTTCGATGTTGTATTAACCAGAGAAAATGTTGATCTTTAAACATGAATGTACTTAAAATATTAAGAAGGTGACCTTGTTATTTAAAGATACACTGTCATGACTGATACTAAATGTGATTTTCTCGAAGAAGAATAATTTCTTTTTTTGCTTAAGGCTAAGGATATTACTTTACTTCGTTCAATGAAGTAATCAGTATCTGTGATGGATGGTAAAAGTTATAAATTGCTTGAATTGAAGACTAATACTTTCAAATGAATATTTACATACATGTACAATATTGAAAGTAAATTATTTTCACAGTGGAAGAATGGATTTAAAGATTTTAAGATTATAAATCTCTTTTTTCTGTTACGTATTTTGCTTGATAGTCTGCTTGGAACATTAATTAGTCTTTGATAAATTTTAACTCTGTTGTCAGGTAACTTGATTATTATATATATTGTTATTTGATGCTATGTAATTCTCCTTTGTTTTTAAGGTGGTCTCTTCTACCCTCTTTTGTTGATATGGAAATGACACAATAAAGAATTGCCAATATACCCAGTAGAACTGTGAACCCGATTTGATGTTCGACCTTAGTCCATCCCTCACAGAAGCATTCAAATATATCTTCAAGTGCTCTTGAAATTTTGGGTGGAATGTACTTTATCCAAACAAGAAATATATGACATTGAGTAAAGTAGTTTATACGTATGTAAAGTAATACATGAAAAAGCCCTGTATTTTCTTGTCATTATTGTAAGGACTAGAAGACCAACTTCCTGATAATTCTTTTAAATGAATACTTGGCTAGTGAATCCATACATTGACGATTGTTTCTGCAAATTTCAAATTGTCCAACAGTTATTTTTAAATAGTACAATTTTTTTGTTTATATATGTCTTCTATGTGTAATATGACACCGGTCGTTAAATTGCTAATTAGCATAACTTAATTACATATTTTTTCACTTTTTATCTTGTCATTTTGTAGTTCATATTATGAACAATATCAATAAACAAATGCATTTTCAGTCATTTTTTCTAATTTGACCCTGTACAACAGTTGTGCACCCTGATTGTGCATATGATCTGTTATATATCTGTAAACGTAAATGTCAAAATGATGAATAAGAGTGTATGATAATGATGATAATCTCAATAATACTACTACATGTACATTGTACTACCACATGTAATATAATATATATAAAGAAAAGAAACTTTCTGCACATTCAACTCCAGTCTTTGCTCCACTCTATTAAACTATCATGGCATGATTATATGAAGACATGCACATTTTCGTATACAATCAAAAGCAAAGACATGTATAATTTCAGAAAGGTTTGCAAAACCACCTTTGTAAATTTTGGCCTATTTGTCTTAATACTTCACAACCTGTTCTTCTCTCAACAGATCTCTGCACAGTGGTGGTCTATGGTCTTATGTTCTCCATAGTTTCATTTCTGAAAACTTCAAACACAACAATGGAAAGGAGCGGATAGATATATGGCAGCCAATTCATTTTACAGACGAGTACATTTTGTAGGTTGAATAGTTTGTTACTTTTCTTCAACATTTTCTCCTCTTTTTTTTCTATTCCTCCTTTTTTTTTCTATTCCTCATTTACATTTACAGTATACATATTTTACTTATTATTCTAATTTATCCAAGTTTATTACAGAATCTCATAAAATGTCACCTCTCCTTTGTCTGTTGACTGATTTTAGATTGTTCTCATTCATTTGGTAGAACTGTGTGAGGCACACTGAGCTCCTACTCGTACACAACATTTTTAAATCTTGTTTCAAACATGATTTATGCCAATTTATGCAAGTTTATTAAAAAAAAAATCACTTCAACAAAGTTTCTTTTGAAATGATTTTACACCTCCAGAAATGACTATTATTAAACAGCGCATGATTTTCTCATTCCCTTGTTAACTGATATAATTATTAAATACATGACTATATGAATTAATATTATATGTAATATAAATTACTATTATCATTATTATAGACAATGGCTTGAGATCTCCAGTGTACATATGCTGCAAACAGTAGAAAGACTGTTACCACTTTTCCGTGACAGACAATGCCAAGATATGGGTGAATGCCATACAGCTACATGTACAAACTGTATGCTGATGTCATCCGAAGGAGATCAGATAACCAGTCTATGTGGTTTGTATTCAACACTCATAATCTTTCACTACTACATAATTGAATTGGCTTAAATGTAAATTTTATCATGTTATTGATGGTTTTGGCATTAATTCTTTAAAACCAGAATGCTATAATATTACATGTATGTACAAGTAGTAAAAAAAAAAAAAAAAAAAACAATTTTGAACAATGACCTTTTTTGTCATACAAAGATGTGGTTTTGAGTGTATGTTCAATACAAAGCAAGAATTATTTTCCTCCTATTTTAGGGCCTTCAATCACCATTATCTCAAATTTACATAATGAATTTTTCTCTACATTCAATTCATATAAATTCCTTTCAAATGGTTTTTCAATTAATGTCAGTATAGTTTTTTGAGCTTGTTACAAAAAGAAATGTATCAATGTACGGAGAGATCGGTCATTTTCTTCAGCTGCTCCAGCTTTATGGAATGCATTACCAACACAGATTCGTTCTTTGGAGACATTAGAAACGTTCAAATCTAATCTAAAAACATTTCTTTTTGTGAAAGCATACTAACTTGAATATTAATGTTGTATTATATTATATAAATAGTTCATGCTCTACCATGCTACATACTAGATTATGTGCACGACAAATACTAAATTATCCCGAGGGCACATTTATTTCACCGAAACAGATGTGCCCGAGGGATAATTTAGTATTTGGAGTTCACATAGTCAGTAATGTAGCATTAATAGATGCATGCACTATTTATTATAGAAAATAGACCCCTAGATCTTTGACCTTGCCTAATCTGGTTTTATCTTTGCAAATGTTTGCCAAACTTTTGGTGCTAATTAAGCTATTGTGATGTATATTGTCGCTCCGCGAATCTATTGTTGTGCGCACCATTTTACTGTTATTACGCGCTTGCGCAACAAGGCAATCGATTTCACCATTCATTTTAACACAGGTAAAAACCGTTCAATATAACAAAAACCGTTCACTATAACAAAAACGTGAATGACACGTGACATCATTTCAACCAATCACAACTCTTAAAATACTACCACTATTTACTATTGTAAATTGTAGTTCTTTATATAATTATCTGAATATATATTGTTTTTTACTGTCTGTGTGTTTGGCATTGACAATCCTTTCCTCTTTGACTTTGACATGGCAGATTTGGAGTGTGCGCCTTACAGGCTGTCCCTCTTTTCTGTTTTTATTAAGAGAATGTGTTTGTAACTACATGGACATGATGTATGTTGTTCAACACTCTCATCTTGTTTTACAATGCGCCTCGGAATAGTTTAACTAGACAGATGGCACTATACAAATTCGTTATTATTATTATTATCCCACATCTTTCCTTTTGTTCCCTGTATCCAATGAATAGATGAATAAGAGAAAAGCTGATCAGTGGAAGACACTAAAAAAAAACTGCGGTCAAAAGGGGGCTAAGACTCTATTCCAACACACCTCAAAGCCAATTGTCATCAGTTATCTAAGTATTAATCTTACCAAAAGAAAGTTTTTTAAAATGAAATGGGAATTGTTATCACATCATTATTATTCTTTTGAACCATTATTCACTTGTAATATTACCAAGAGAAAGTTTTTAAAAATGAAAGGGGAATTGTTATCACATCATTATTATAATTCTTTTGAAACATTATTCACTTATAATATTACCAAGAGGAAGTTTTTAAAAAAGAAAGAGGAATTGTGATCACATCATTATTATTCTTTTGAAGTGCTATTCACTTGTAATATTTTATTTGATTCAGAATCTCTTTTTTTTTTTCTTTGCTGTGGGTAGGGTCGTGCCTGTCTGCTGATACTGCTTTGATGACAAAGTCTCAACATGATTGGCAATGGTGAATCTGCATGCAGATGTGGTGATCCTGAATATTTTCATCCTGGATCCATACTGATGGTGCTGTAACTCCATTAGTTGGCTCATTACGGATAATATTTGTAATCACAGAGGTATGGCTTCTGATATATGTGAAACCAATGCCATATATCTTAGCCATGGTTCAGAAGTGAGAAACAAGTACTACATCCAGGACAAAAGGTACTATGGGAGTGATCTGTTAATTCTGTTAGCCTCTTAACGGTATATTATTAATAGTAGTTATAGAAGTGGTAGAAGTAGCGGTAGTGGTGGTATTAGTAGTAGTAGTAGTAGTAGTAGTAGTAGTAGTAGTAGTAGTAGTAGTAGCATTAGTAGTAGTAGTAGTAGTAGTAGTAGTCGTAGTCGTAGTAGGAGTAGTCGTAGTAGTAGTAGTATTAGTAGAAGTGGTGATAGTAGTAGTAGTAGTAGTTGTAGTAGTAGTAGTAGTAGTAGTAGTAGTAGTAGTAGTAAGTAGTAGAGTAGTGGCGTAGTAGTAGTAGTAGTAGTAGTAGGCTATGTAGTAGTAGTATAAGTAGTAGTATATTTAGTAGTAAGTAGTAGTACATGTAGTAGAGGAGCAGCAGCAGCAATAGTAATAGTACAATTACATGTAAGGTGTTTTCCCCATCAATGACGATCTGATTACATTTGAAGAATATAAGTCAAGAATCACAGAAATGAACTTATGAAATTCCAGATAAGGCCTTCAATATAATTTCAATATATCTCAACATATCCCATTGTAATTACGTTGTAACATACATGTAAGTTGGTCTTAGTTAATATTTGAAATTGATCTATTTTTTGTGCAAACTAATGATTTATATTTTATCATTGATAAAACATTTGTTATCTTCAACTATTTTTTTATTTTGTTGTATTTATTCCTAAGCTTGATGCTAATAGTCTTGTACCTTATAAGCATGTACTTGTATATTTATAAATATGTATTTCTCATGTATGTTGTATCTTTATGAATATGTATTTCTCGTGTATGTAACATTTGTAATAGCGCCATGAGCGTCAGACCTGCCTAGATTGGCAACTTTGAGCGCTTTACAAGAAGCCACCATTAATTATTAATATCTCAAAAGTATGATACTTTAATTCATGTTTATTCTTTTGTTTTCCAAGTTCCAAATTTGAATTTAAAAATGTCATTGGTAGCAACAGAGCTCAACCTTCCACACTATCATTTATTTCCATTTCTCCTATTGTTGTTGTTTTGTTTTTTTAGGGCTTGCGATCATACGGGCTCGTTCAACATAAAATTTTGCGTCCCTGCACCCCACCTGGATCCACTTTTGATTAGATACAAACAGATTATAACACAGGGAAATGAGAAAAACGATAAAAAACACAAGGAAATTGAGAAAGTAGAAATGAATGAGACAAGGAAATGTAATGTTTTGAAAATCGGCATCATACAAGCCAAAGAGTGCTGCCGTGGATAGCTATCCCATGTTAATAATGTGAATAACTGTAGTGAAACCCAAGTTTCAAGTTTCAAGTGAGAGACTATGTGAGAGTAAAAGTGTTGTCCCCCCCCCCCCCCCCCACTTTTTATTGTTTCTTTTTGTGTGGAAGCCTCCATCCACTTTTGATGAAATACCTATTTAGCATGAACTGGGTCATTCGTTTCGCATGCAGTTGTTCATAAAACGTCGCACATAATCGTCGTACTTCGCAAGGTAGAAATTGCCGGCTACAGGTTCGCCGAGTCCATGTTCGGATGCGAATCTCCGAGCGTTCCATCTGATCCGTCTCTCGCTGTTGGAGGCCTGTAGGCTTCATCACCCTTGGGTGGGGTCAATGGTCCGGGTTGACGATACACCAAAAATACATATAGATGGAGACCTGGTGAATGAAAAGAAAGCGAGACAAGAGAAAGAGAGAGGGGGGGGGGGGGAGAGAGAGAGGGAGATATGAATCATTAACAAAATGCTCATAATGAACAAATGAATTGTTAATGAATTTTTTGTGATTGATGATAGAGAGGATTGATGATGAATGCGGGATGTTAAGTGATAGTAATGACAATGGTAGAGGATGATTTTCTGAATGATGATTGTAATAACGATGATGACAATCACAATTACAGTCATGATGATAGAGAAGATGATTACGGTGACGAATACACAACTAAACAAGTTGTTTAAAATCTTAAACAACTGCGTGTTGACCGGTAAATCACACAGCGTTGTTTAGAATTTAAGCAACCTGTAGTTGCTTAAAACTTTAACACTCTTGTTGTTTAAAATTTTAAACAACCTGTTGTTTAATGGTTGTTTAAAATATCAACAGTATTGTTTAACGCTTCTCTCCAAAAATAAAAACGCTCCAACTTTTGGTTAACGCAGCCGGGTATCGAACTCCCGAGCTTTCGATTATAAGGCAGACGCTCTATCCACTGAGCCAACACATCTGTACATACACGTATTTAGTGCATGAGACATAAGTCCTTCGCCATGTTTGAAATGTTGCGCCGATTTACCTTGTTCATGTAACGAGTGATACCATTAGCTCATGACTATCACGTGACATTTGCCTCGGCCTGTTTAAACAAAACTGTTTAATATCAAAACTCTAATCTCTAAACAGGTATTTTTAAGGCTATAAAACCTCGCTTTTCCGGTTTTAAACAACAATGTTTAAATATTAAACAAGAATGTCTAATTTTTAAACCAACATTATTTTAAACAGCGAAATTTTTAAACCGCGTTCTAACAGTGTACTATGATAAGTAGGTACAGTCTCCCCTTTATCCTAAACTTTCATATCTGATGATTACGTGGATGATGATTGGAATGGAGAAAACACTAGTGATGACGAACTTGGTCGATAATGTCGACCAAGTCTTTAATGATGATAACAAAGATTATAATTATGTGGGACAATGGAGATTTAAAATATGGCATAAGTGACTAAGAAGATACAAAAATAATGAAGTAAGATGGTAAGGTATGGTATGGTTTTATTTTCCGTATAAAAATCAAACGTGATACATGATACAGAGTAATAATATGACATAATACAGATACGGAGGGAACACTCTATTCAGAACCATTAATACAATGGCTCTGTTCTTCCTAGAGGTCCGCAGTACAACAAACATATTATAAACATAATATGAATAAGATTATTTAGAATATAAATGTAAATTAAAATAAGATTACCATAAATGATTCAAAATCCCAAACCCTCCCTCCCCCATCCCATGTACCAATAGTTTACAAATAACAACCTTTCATCCATTCCTTTAGGTCATTTTTGAAAGAAGTTTGTGTGTTTGGTGTTTGAAAATTGAGTGGTATGTCATTATACATCTTATATCCGCGATAGGAGAAAGTCCGCTTACAGTAATTAGTTTGGGGTTCTGGTAGTACACTGTTAGAACGCGGTTTAAAAATTTCGCTGTTTAAAAAAGTTGGTTTAAAAGTTAAACATTCTTGTTTAATATTTAAACATTGTTGTTTAAATCCAGAAATGCGAGGTTTTATAGTCTTAAAAAAGACCTGTTTAGAGATTAGAGTTTAGATATTAAACAGTTTTGTTTAAACAGGCCAAGGCATACAATGCACTCATGGCGAAGGACTTATGCCTCACACATTACATAAGTGTATGTACAGATGTGTTGGCTCAGTGGATAGAGCGTCTGCCTTATAATCGGAAGGTCGTAAGTTCGATACCCGGCCGCGTTAACCAAAAGTTGGAGCGTTTTTTTTTTTTTTTTTTTTTTTGGAATGAAGCGTTAAACAATACTGTTGATATGTTAAACAACCATTAAACAACAGGTTGTTAAAACTTTTAAACAACTACAGGTTGTTTAATTCCTAAACAACGCTGTGCGATTCACCGGTTAACACGCAGTTGTTTAAGATTTTAAACAACTTGTTTAATTTTTTCTAACAGTGTACAAAGTTTTCAGCATTTCTTAGAACATAATTTGTTTCTTGGTGGGACAAGTTATTTTTGAGAAAAAGAGATGTATACTTCACCAGCGTAAATCCGTAAGAATGCTTTTCATGCAGGGGGGGGGGAGTGTTACATAATAATATAAAGGCGCCATCTCTCCCCCCTCCCCCCTGAATGAATGGAAATCGCAAATTTTACTCGCATTGGTATACATCCGGGTATTTTTGATGACCAGCCAATGAATGACTCCCCACTGACCTGTCATATCCTAGAAGGTGCATCAGGATCGATCATAACTAAAGTGTAGAGAGCGTCGGGCTCGGTTGGCCATGAGAAGATTGTTGGCTGGAAGCCTTACATAATTAAGAGTAATAATTTGATAGATTTTGATTTTGATTTTTTTTTTAGTTCAATATGCTGAGGGCGGGGGCCCCTATACTCAGCATGGACTTAACCTTGAACACAAATCTGTATACTAACAGATCAGTGACCTTGATTGACCTGACATCCGGGTATGTTGATGACCAGCCAATGAATGACCTCCCCCACTGACCTGTCTATCCTAGAAGGTGCGTCAGGATCGACCATAACTAAAGTGTAGAGAGCGTCGGGCTCGGTGGGCTATGAGAAGCTTGTCGGTGGTGACTTCACCCGATCATAGAATGTTAATTCGAATAAATTGTTAATTTGTTTTGTTTTGTTTGTTTGTAGCTTCTCTTTGCACCCTCATTTTGTAAGAAATCAGTTTAAAACGAGACTCACCTATAACCTACAATGAGTGGGGGATATATATAATAGAGCATTTATTATAAAAGATATAGAGATATACAGTGCGTTCCAAAAAGAACTCTACACTTTTGAAATGGCTACCAAATAAAGATAATAAGATTCTTGGGTAAAATGTTTATATGTATATAAAGCTCATATCCTCAACAATCATTATGACACCAAGAATTCCTAAAATAACGCATGCTTCAGTGAGTAATGCCCACTTTTGTAAAGGACACAAAAATTACCCTGCGCAGGAATTCACTATTCATTTTGCACCTGTCTATGGAACGCCATGAATGAGTCAAAATTAATGATGGAATCAATCGGCCAACAACGACAAAAATAAACTAAAGTCCAAACAAAAATCAATTATATGAAAACAAAACGGTAAAACATTACATTTTTGCATAATATTGATTGTTTTTTCTTACTTTTGGTTTATTTTTTGCTCTGTTTGCTGATTTATTCCATCATTAATTTTGACTCTTTCATGGCGTTCCATAACCAGGTGCAAAATGAATAGTGAATTCCTGCGCAGGGTAATTTTTGCGTCCTTTACAAAAGTGGGCATTACTCACTGAAGCATGCGTTATTTTCGGATTTTTTTTTTTTTTTGGTATCATAATGATAGTCGAGGATGTGAGCTTTATATATTTATAAACCTTTTCCCCAGTAATCATATATTTTTCTATTTGGTAGCTATTTAAAAAGTATATAGTTCTTTTTGGGACGCACTGTAGAAAATAGGCCTACCTTTTGAAACTATTAGTGCATGGTATATTTCAGTACATGAAAGCTAAAAAAATGTTTTGACGAGAAAGTAAAAAAAAAATGTTTTGACGAGAAATTAAAAAAAAAACTGTATACTTTACCTTGGGGTCAAAAGATTACATACCTCCAGCCGAGGGAACTAAGTAAAAAAAAAAAAGGTTCGCTTAACAAACATAACATTTAATGTATTACTACCATGGCAACTTTTGTATTAAAAAAAGAAGCTTATCAAGCTCTTTCATGCGGATGAATTGCCGATGGAACTGAAATACATTTTATGTGCAAATTTTCTTTCTAGAAAAACGTATTATTATATCTTTCTTAGTAAGAGATTTTCAAACATCATTACATATAAAAGTCAAATCTATGACTGTTAATTTACATTTTTTTTTTTTTTTAATTTTTACATCTCACCACCAAACCAAAAAAAAGGCATTTATGTTTGTTGAGAAAAAAAATGAGCCAAAACATAATATGCAAATATTTTTCAAAATGACTACAATTGCTGAATTCAAGCCAAACTTGAGTTTAATTCAGGCAGTCAACCATATACACGGATACTCGTTCTCGATTCCTCGGGAAAAGAGCTAGGGGCTCAGTGATGAAAGGGGAAATTCCGAAAAAAAAAAATCATTAAAAATTTAGGGATCTTTTAGCAATTTTCCCCCGACCTATTTTCAATGAGGGGTAGTTTTCAATTCTATTACATAACATCTCATACAAGTCTCAGAGGGTTAGAATATTTCAGGTGCTAAGGAAGTTGTTCACACAAAAGAATTCAAAGCAATTAAAATTCAAATGAGGTAGGTCACCACACAGCTATAAAAGAGCGGTGTTCTGAATTTCATTGAATTTTATAATCAAATGGAAAAAAGTAAATTCACTGTGATGGCGGTCAACTTCATTGACCCGAGTGTGTTCTATAATTTACCTTCGGGAGATACCTCCTATATTTCCCTCACAAGACCCATATTGCCCTCGTCTTCGACTCGAGGCAATATGAGACTTGTTTGGGAAATATCTGCGGTATCTCCCTCACGGCCAGTCAATATTATATAATTAGGCCTACACCTCAGTCGCGTTTCCTGGGGGTAGGACTGAGGAGGGCTTGATCGGCCGGGAAAACAAAAAGGGGCCCCAAAAATGAGAAAAAATGACAAAATGGACATCACGGGCGTTGACAAAACTTTTTTTGGAAAAAGTTCCACATGAAGGGTTGGGAGAATGTCCAAGATATAGCCAGGGTCCCAAAAAGTAAAAATAGGGACAAACATATTCAGAAATTAAAGTCAGAGCAAAATCATGTCGCTATAGCGGCAAAAAAATATTCCACCTTTATGACGGACAGTGTATAATAGGCCTATATCTCCCATTTCATGTCACTATTTTAGAGAAAATTTTCAGCTCGCGCTTCGCACTCGCATAAATGATTTGAAAATATTATGTACTATTAGATACTGACATGCCTGCATATTATCTGTAGCCATACATCATCATAGTCCCCCTTGAAGAAACCAGTTAGAGCCCCTTCCTCGTTTCGCGATCACATTATGCTACAAATGCCTTTATATGTCACTATTATTGGGAAAATTTTCGGCTCGCGCTTCGCGCTCGCATTATGCAATACATTTTTTTCCATATTTACATGCATGTGTGTATACAAGCATTACCTCATCCCAACAATGGACACTTTGATCATATACCATCGCATGTGTAACTTTGAGGGAAAGAGGAATATCGAACGATCATCTCCCCCCCCCCCCCAAATCGCCAAAACAAATCGACACCGTTGATCCTCATGGAATTTGTTCCGAAAAGTTTATAAACTTTCAGCCAATCAGTGCTGGTCGCGCTATTTCAAGGGGGTTGTGCAACGCGCACAAGATGTGCATGTGGTCACGAAACAGCCGATTGCGTAATCATGGTGCCGTGCGCAGGATTGAATGAATGAACGGAGGGACGGTCTTCACATCAATTCAAAAGCATTTCCAACTGAATACTCTATATTAATATTGTAAAAGTCATTCATAAAACGTTCTTATATTGCTAAATTTGTAGATAATGCATTGAAGATGTCAAAAAAACAGAAACAACGGACAAAAGGCAACGTTCGGGTAAGTTTATTTTCCAGCTGTCTCTTTAATCTTGTCCCACATACTAAAAACGGTGTGGTGTTTGGCATGGAAGCGGTAATAAAGTCGTGAATTGTCGAATCGAATACACATGTGTTACAGCTAATAATAAGTACCTTGCAGAACATAAACCGAGTAACAATAATACCGAATGACCACTGATGAGAGCAATTGGGTGTGAAATAGACATGGCATGAATATTATTAAAAATTGAATGTCATGCACCGTTGCGTTGGCGTTAAAACCAACCAAACAACATGAACAGACCCACAACGAACAACAATAACAGAAATCTACTGTTATGTCTATGTCTATGTCTATGACGATACTCAGCAGGATCCATAAGTAAGGATATAACGCTGAGGAATCAACTTAGGTGCATAGAATTAGCACTGTGTTTTGTTACATTTTAGTTGCTTTTTTTTTTTTTTTTTTTTTTTTTTTTTTTTTTTTTTTTTTTTTTTTTTTTTTTTTTGCTTTCATGTTAATTCCTTACAGAATGGTGTATGTTTTTTAAGAACTTTGAATGATGGGACTGTGATGTGTGTAGATCTATATTCTATCTATCTAGTTAACACAATAACACAATTAGTAAAAAACAGCATATGAGAGAGAGAGACAGAGACAGAGACAGAGCATGAATAATCTTTTTAAGCTATTTTAGCTATTTGCGTTCTAATTTCTAATGTTTAATTATTTTGTAGTGTTGGCATCTCTGTAACTCCTCACTTAACCTTCTCTATTAATTACCAGCCCTCCTGCAGTGGCCGAGCTGCTGAGCTATTAGCCAAAGAGGGCGGAGGTCATGTTGGGTTTGTCGGTTTTGGGTCAATGTCCGGTGACCTGGGCTATGTGCCGACCAGCGTGGGATTTGAGGATCAGGATGCAGGTCTTGATACAGATTTCAGGATGGTGCTACGTAAACTCAGTAAAAGGGACGTAGTCACTAAACTCAAGGTACATGATAGTATTACATCTTCTAATGATAATGATCATTTTAGGGAGTTTATGAATCTTGTTGATATGAACGTGAACGAGGTTCTAGAGGGAAAAATTGCAAGCTTTGATGAATGATATAATAAAAATGGTGCTTGTTTCCTGAGTGACACTCTTGCTTCCCTGGCCTATGGTTTCAGTAATCAGGACATTAGTGTAATCATTTAATTGAGCTATAACTTTGTTAATGTTTACATTGACATTATTCACACAAGTAATTAAGTCCCCTATTCACTCACATGTTAATGGAAGCTTGTGGAGAATAAATTATTATAAAAACCTGATAATGGATATCTTACTTTTGATTGACACTTTGCCAGCTGAAACAAAGATTGTAAAGGCTAAAAGACTGGTGATCGTTTGGGAGATTCTATTTGAATTCAATTTTGTTCCGTTGCCACAATTATCTCCAAGGTGTATGTTTGGTTTATTGTTTAGACAGTCTACATAAAGTATGTCACTTATTAAAGCCTCCAGAATTTTCTGTTTTATTTTTGTTGCATGTATTTTCTGATACTAGAGGTCTTGTTCCACATTTAAGTCAATGCTTAGTTAATGATATCTACTTACCTTAAAAATTGAGATTATAATTATAAAATGGAGTCTGGACCGAAGTTAAGCACACTGACTAAATAGTTTAAGGTAAGTTTGATTAACCTTGGTCTATTATTCTTTACCTCTAATTCTTCACTGTGCTGGCATGTGTTCTTTTCTCTAGGCAATACAAGAATTCCAAGGCTTATGCACAGAGAAGGAGAAGAGGCAATCGTTTCAATGCTCCCACATCGGCCAAGGCTCTACAATAGACTTTCCATGGTAAGTTGTATCTTCATTAGAATTGAAAATGTATTCTATACGGGCAAGTCTGAAATTAAGATGAATCATTTCATGATTAAGTTATATTTATATTTTTTTTTTTCGGTACACGTGGGACTGATTGGCAAAATAGGTTTGTACTTGCCCTATATCATTACCATTTTGATTAATTGCCAGTAATAGAAGATTGGCATCCTAAAAAAATATTGTGATGAAAGGGATACCATGAAAACCCATTTTAGTTTTTGTTTTTTTAGACTAAAAACATGAAAAACTTATTCTCTGGGTTCCACAAAGACGGTTAATCAGCATCACACAGTTGTTTTTGAAACAAGAGAAATTGGAGCACTGTTATTTGGCAAAAATAGTTTATACATATTACTTGTACGCCGGTTATCTTAGAAAAAAAAAATAATTTTGGAATAATTGATTTCATTTAATTACTTGAGATGAAAGTACATAACATGTGTTGCCAATTTGCAGTAGAATAGGCATCAAATTCTGAAAGTACTCTTTCTTCTTTATCTTCAGGACCATGACAAGCGAGTCAGGGAGGCCACTCAGCAGATGTTCATCAAGGTTGTCAGTCAGGTCAAGCGAAACCTCGCCCTCACCTCAAGGGCTAAAATGGGATGTTGAGTTGATGTCCCAGAATGACCCCTATGCCCTGCAGGTCGGGCTGTCTAAGGTTGCTTCAGGACGCTTTCACCTGCGCACGAGAAACAGAGTAACTGCTGGTGGTCTTCCAAGGGGAAGTGCGTACAGGTAGGTGTAATTGTGGTTCATATCACTTAAAACTTTAACATGCCATATGTGCCTCTTTGGGACCAACTGTTGGATGCATATGTGCCAACTACTCAAACATTGACAGCTTCTATTATGAAGAAATGATTTCACTATAAGATTATAGTAATAATAATAGTGATTTAAATAAAATAACCCACATGTCTGTTCAGATTTTCTACACATCTGTAATTCTTTTGTGTTTTAACAGTTTTACTTATTTCTGTGGTATAACATGGTATTTGAAAGTAAAAAATGAATACTTTGTTCATGAACTAGCCTTGTAATGAGAATTACAATTTAGTTTCTTGCATCTCTTTTGCAGCTCTACAAAGACAATCTTTTCAAGGAAACTCCTCAGACTCTTAGTGATCCAAAGTAAGTAGTCTCAACATACCCAACTCTTCCATGTTTTATGCAGTTTAATTTCGACGATAATCATAATTTTTCAAAGTTGATCATTACCCTGGTTATTAGATGCAGTTATAGAATGCAGAACTATATGATTCATTGATTTGTATCGGAAATATATTTTTTCATAATTACTACCCCTGGTCATTTGAATACTTTCCAGGAAATCTTCCTAAAAGACATCTCAATTAATATTTGGGTAAGGTGGAACATGTAGGCAAAATATACATTGTAGATATTTTATATCAATCGCATGACATTTGCTCTGGCAAAATTTGCGCTGATGTAAACTCTATACACTTATCAAGTTATCAACTTCAACCCTGGACTCAACACTATACCCTGCCCTAAACCTAATCTTAAAAAGATGATACCAAGCAAATTTATGCCTGGAACGATTGTTGGCTGAGTAAATATTGTGTCACCATCTGAATTTATCGATCATTTTGAAACAGGTCGTTTTCTAAAGAGGAGCAGGATGAGAAATATTTGAGAGTGGTGAGCTCATCACTGCTAGCTCTCAGAGAGTTCATCAGTCTTTTACCAGAGGGGCAAGTAGAGGGATGCAGGGAAGAACTGAGCACCATTCTTTCTGAAGATAGACTCTGGAAGTTTGCGAAGCATCCATCTCCTGAGGTACAATGTCAATTTATTTAATAATTCCCTATTGCTTTCTTTATTATGATGACTGTTGTATTGAGTTCTACGTTGCTGTTCCAACAAAAATCAAAATTTGTATAATTAGAATACATGTGAAAAACATCCACATACTTTCAAAGGTATGAAAAGTTACAATAAAAAATTGAATAAAAATACTGACAAAAACTGAAACTACTGATGAATAGTTTATAATAAGTTACTGGTATGTGGATATTATCTGGGAATTTTATTTTGCTTTCTTAACCATTGTATGAAATTTTACCCTATGCAAGAAAATGCCACCAGTCATCACCCTTATATGTATCTCCCTAAGCTGTGCCTCGTCCACGTAACAATTACTTTTTGTGATCGCATATTTGTATTTTAAAGTCTGCCGCCATTTCAATTATCTTTCAAACTCAAACTCTTTTCTCTCAGAACCGTGGTGCCATGTACAGCTTACAGGAACCCTTTGCAGAAGGTACCATCTGTCATCACCTATATGTATCTCCCTAAGCTCTGTCTCGTCCACATAACCATTACTTTTGTGATTGCATATTTGTATTTTAAATGTCTGCAGCCATTTCAATTATCTTCAAGCTCAAACTCTTATCTTTCAGAAACGTGGAGCCATGTACAGTTTACTAGAACCTATGTAGGAAGGTACCATCAGTCCTGACCCCTTACCTCCCTAAACTTTGCCCTGCTCTGCTGGCTAGTATGGATGAGACTGACCCGGTGACTGTTGGTCCCCTTTGGGAAGGCATCCTAAGACTCATCTCCTGTTAATCTGGTAGGTCATTAACCCTCTCGCCTCCAAAACAGCCATATACAGTGAGCAAGATGTGCAGAAATAACAAGACTTGCATTTTTTTAGCTGTTTATGACTGAATGTCTATAGGGAAAATCATAAGCGATATCATAGTCTAGTCGTTTTCAAAAGGGCGATAAAAGGGAGACTTTTCAGCTACAAACGGTGAGTCTCTTCACCCATACTCTCCAAAAGACAGAGAAAGAGTGGCGAAGAGTGCTTGCTCACTCTGGTAACTGTTCTATACTATAAGAACACTGGCAAAAACATGAACTTACTTGTTTGTGTTTGGCTATGTTGATGGATAGATTTAGTCATAAATGAATTCAAATTAAGATATTTTCTCTGTCCGAGCTTGAATTGCGTAGCCATCTCACCCTGATGTAAACATATGTGATGCATCACATCAAAATCAGAGACAAGTCGCCAGAAAAGAGTCAAAGATATTGGCAAACTATTAATCATTTTCTATTTCTTTCACTTTATCTTTTTTTGCTATTTTTTTTATAGAGCACACATGAAACATGGTGATTCAGCAAATAAAAAATGCTTTCCCCCAAATTAGACATTCATTTTTATTTTACGATTGCCTTGACCCTTTGCTGAATTTGCTCTGCAACTTGTCTCTCATTTTGATGTGATGCATCACATATAATATGAGCATTGAGATGCTACGATGGCCATGTCAAATGGAAATGAAATTGAAATTGAGTTCAGTAATTTTAAATTTCATTTAAGTCCAGTTGTATGATGTAGTACATGAACATCTACTCGGGAATTTCATTTGCGGTTATTCTAGTATTTTTTGAGACCAAAGAAAAGGGCAGTTCCTTTTGAAGCTCTCACATTAGAGAATTATGTAATTAAAACCAAGATGGAAGAAACTTAATCTTAATTGTCTTACTTTATCACTTATTTTTTCTATTAAAGCTCAAAATAATATTCATAATTTCTTTTAGGATTGTTGGAAACAGTCAACATGAGGAAAGCGGTCCTTCCGAAGCTCTGGTCCGTTCTCCGTCATGGGGTAATGGTGTGCCTTCTACCATCTACCCTCACCTCCTACCCCTCCTCAGCATCTACCACCAGAGGTCAAGGTCAAGAGCGGGCTTCTGTAAGGAGTTCTTTAACAACTTCAGAGAAGGGTAGGTCCGTGGATTTTACTTGGAAACCAGACATGTTCCTTGAAATGGAACTTTCTAATTGTTGATTTAATTTCGGTCATGTCTGTAACTTTCAGGAATCGCCGAAAAGATTAATTAAGAATCCACACCCTTCTTTGTTTATCCTAGTCATTACTGGTGAAGAATGACATTGTGGTTATGTGGGTATGCTTCTTTTTATTTTTACATAGATACAAGCGTCCTGAAATCATGTGATTTTATTAAAATAAAACAAGCATTTATTCATTTCTTACTGTAGAAATGTCAATGTCACTGAACTTTGAAGATACAGTATTATTATGCCTCCGCGACGAAGTCTCGCCGCGAGGCATTATGTTTTCGGGTTGTCCGTCCGTACGTACGTCCGTACGTCCGTACGTCTGTACGTCCGTACGTCCGTACGTCCGTCCCACTTTCGTTCTCACGATAACTAAGAAACGTTTGACGGATGATCTTCATTCTTGGTACATGTGTGCATACTGAGGTGACAATGATCTGATTAGATTTTGGGTCATGAGGTCAAGGTCAAAGGTCACAGAGGTCAATAAATGGTGAAAATAGCTCGTTCTCACAATAACTCAGAATTGTTCACTTATCATCTTCATTCTTGGTACATGTGTGCATACTGTGGTGACAATGATCTGATTAGATTTTGGGGTCACAAGGTCAAAAGTCAAAGGTCACAGAGGTCAATAAATAGGTGAAAATAGCTTGTTGTCATTATACTCAAGAACCGTTTGACGGATTATCTTCATTCTTGGTACATGTGTGCATACTGAGGTGACAATGATCTGATTAGATTTTGGGGTCACGAGGTCAAAGGTCACAGAGGTCAATAAATGGGTGAAAATAGCTCGTTCTCACAATAACTCAGGAATTGTTTCACTTATACTTCATTCTTGGTACATGTGTGCATACTGAGGTGACAATGATCTGATTAGATTGGGGGTCACAAGGTCAAAAGTCAAAGGTCACAGAGGTCAATAAATAGGTGAAAATAGCTTGTTGTCATTATAACTCAAGAACCGTTTGACGGATTATCCTCATTCTTGGTTCATGTGTGCAACTGAGGTGACAATGATCTGATTAGATTTTGGGGTCACAAGGTCAAAGGTCAAAGGTCACAGAGGTCAATAAATAGGTGAAAATAGCTAATTCTCACAATAACTCAACCGTTTTACTAATCATTTTATTATTTAGTACCTGTGTGCATACTGGCGGGTGGCAATGATCAAAGAAGATTTTGGGTTCACAAGGTCAAAGGTCAGAGGTCAAATAGGTTTTAAAAAGCTTGTTCTTTTGATAACTCCAACAACCATTTGACAGATCATCTTTCTACTTGGTACATGTGTGCGTACTAGGGTGACAATTATCTGATTAGATTTTGTGGTTACAAGGTCAAAGGTCAAGATCAAAGGTGTCTGTGTATAAATGAAAATGAATAGATGAATGTGTCATATATTTCTGATCTGGCAATGGCGGAGGCATATATTTCGACCGGTGCGCGGTCGAGGATTCACTAGTTTTCCTTCTATTTTATTTTTACACAGATACAAGCATCCTTAAATCATGTGATTTAATTAAAAATAAAACAAAGCATTTATTAATTTCTTACTGTTGCAATGCCAATGTCACTGAACTTAGAAGATACAGTATTATATTTCTTCTATCACACACAGACTTAGCTGCAAGCGTGTTAGTCAGAGTAGTAGTGAGAACACAGCTATTCTGAAATCATTCATGGAGTGTCTTAGATATTGCATTGCTCAGAGTTTATCGGATAGGGATGCAGCTGTTCACACCCATCTAGTTTATCAACAGGTGAGTGTAGTAACGATAGTGGACTAGAGAAGATAATGTTAATATAATCAAGGACCATATCAATTGATGATAAAGCTGTATGCCTGTAATGTTGCATTGCTCAGAGTTTATAAGATGTGGAGGCAACTGTTCCTCATCACCTAGTAGATTATCAGGTATGTTACCATAGTGGATCTGGATTTGAGGGATCAAAATCATAGTTTGAATGTTGAATTTTATTGCTCAGAGTTTATAAGATGAGAGTGCAGCTGTTTGCACTCGTGTAGTTGACTAACTGGTCAGTGTTTTGAATAAACGGTAAATGCAATGATATCGATTGATCATTTCCATTTTGCAATTTATAATAAACCTTTATGTAATGGAGCCTTGATCTGTCGAAGTTGAATTGATTTGAGGATTTGACTTTTCCTCCAGTTAATGCATAAATATTAGATTACAGTTTTATTCCTTGCCTTTTATGTAGAATGTTTGGACCAAGTTTGACATGTCAGTCTATTAATAGAAATAGAAATATAGAATATAAATATAGGAGAGAAAATTCCATTTCTCTTCTGTCATTTATTTTTAGCTGATGCCTCTACTGAAGTCTTCTCTGACTGAAGAAGCCCAAGCATGGAGTGTGGTGACCATTTATCAGCAGACTGGGGCCTTACTAAACTACCTGTACAAGCAGCAGACTGGTGAGGAGAATGGGTCACCAGCTCAACAGGTTCTGGATTCTCTCTGGTCTGGCATCTCAGCAATGTGTGTTGATCATGTGACATCGGAACTGACCAATCAGGAGGCAGCTCTGAATAACATTGCACTGTTTGTTGCCGTGTTGAAGGTAATGGGCTCCTTGAGCACTCTACTTAGTGGATTTGGATTATACAAGTTACAGTATTGTTATTATCACCCCCCCCCCCCAAAAAAAAAAAAATAAATAAATAAATAAATAAAAAAAAAATAAATAAATAAAAAATAAATAAATAAATAAACGAAATAAAATTAAAAAAAAAAAAAAAATAATAATAATAAATAAATAACTAAATAAATGATAAAAGAATAAATGAATAAATAAATAAATAAATGAAAAAAAAAAAAAATACATATAAAAATATGTAAAGATGATATTTTTTAAAAATTATTTTTAGTTTCAGGCATATTTTTTGGATTGGTATGTGTAGGAATAGCTTTTTCAAATTTGCTAATCATATCATAGATTTTGTATTATAGACAACATCCTTACATCCTTAGAGAGTTTCAAATCCAAGTGGAAAACTTTACCCCTCTTTATGTGAGATGTTGTTGATAGATGGTGCCATAAAAATATTTTTTTTCCTCTTCTGTGATATCTTGTTCTTCTATTTACTTCAAAGTTTTATTCTTATTGCTCAGAATCCAAATGCTGCTGAGGTAAAGAAGACGGGAGCCAGTAAAAGAAGAAGCAAAGGAGCTAGGATCAGGTTTGCTGTGGAGGAGGAGAAGGAGGAGGTAGAAACAGACCAAACCTCAGGTAGCAGTAGAGATGATCGTCTAAGCAGTCCTCAAGCAATCAATAGCCTAGAAAATTTAGAAGGTAGCCTTATAAGTTAATTGGATGAATTGTGATGTGATTATATGAAAGAAGCTAAATCCTTTTTTTTATTATTGAGCTATTGATGTGAGACCAAGTCAGATCTGTGCTTTGTAACATAAAGAATTAAGATTGATAAAAAGTTGCAATTGATATCATTTGGCAGTCTCATCTGGAACACATGTACAGTCATGGACTTGGATTAGGATATGATTAAGATTAAGGTTAGGGCTAGGTTTAGGATTATGATCATCAAACTTTGGGACACCCTGTCCGTGATAAGGCTTCCAATACGAAATCAATGTCACTTTTTATCCATCATAAGTCTTTATGTTACAGGGCACTAGTGCTCGTCAACTTACTTGTAAACCTACCACAGAGCTACATCTATCATGTGAGGAATGTTGTATATGTTATTTATTAGATTAGTTGGGGTGAACTAACTCCATATTTATATATAGAAGTTTGGATATTTGTTAGTAGGTAAAAGTATTTTAGTATATATTAGTGACATATGATTTATTCATTTTTATTTATTTATTATTTATTTATTCTTTATTTATTCTTTTTTTTTTGTGTGTAAAAAACATAATACAGTCATTTGAACGTGAAATATTCAAGAAGGTCTATATTTTCTCTCCGTACAGATTCCGTTATTGAATTACCCATCGAGCATCCCCAGCTTCCTGCCCTCGTCTGCGACCTCATCCAGTCCTCCTTCCACCAAGCGAGGGCCTCCTTACCCTACCTCCACTTCCTTGCTAAGCTTGTCAGAACTTTCACCGACCATTGCACCCTTCGAACCCTGCTTACTGCTGCAGGTGTAAACAAACCCACTCCATCTCGTCATAAGGGAAGTGGTTTCATTAGCATAGATGCAGCTTCAGAGGAGGATGAAGGAGAGGAGGATGCGTCCAAGAGCAAATCAACAATGGATAAAGAGGTTGCATGTAATGATGATGGAGAGAAAGATGTGAGCAGGACTAGTGGTATGTCAATCTCTGAGGTCGTTGACACAGTAGATGGAGGAGATGAAAAAGAAAGGTCAGATGCAGTGATAGAGGAGGAGGAGGATGGTGAGGATACCGTTTCCAATGAAAATCAGTTGCCTCTGAGATGCATCTATTCATTCTTGTTACCATGGTTACTGGAAGCAGAGAAGGACAGAGACTCTGGCAAGCAAGAGAAGCTGGTGAGAACAGGAGCCATCCTTGACATGACCTTGTCCGTTCTACTCACCGTTCAGAATGACAGTCGGATCTTAGTCGTTGATGCGGTCTGTCTCAAAGCTGAGACACCAGAACTTCTTCATCTCATGATATCAAAGGTAAATTATGTTTTTGCCTTCATTTTAGCTTGAATGAAAGGAGTTTGGACTAAGCCTACATGAATCTCAGTTTTATTCAGATTAAATTAAATTGATCAAAATGATATAGTTTAGATCTGAAGGTGCATGCCCAATATCTATCGTAATACCTCCTGGAGTTTCACTTTTGACTATTGTTAGTTTTTACTATTGTTGTTGAGATACGCCAAGTACACAGTGCCAATTGGTAAAACTGTATGTTGTAAGAACAAAAATGAAAAGAAGAAAAATAACAATTGTTGCAATATAATACTACTTATATTTATAAAATACCTTTTTCATTGGATACAAAGTGCTGTTACCTCCTCTGGGAAATTCAAAAATAAAAAATAATAATAATCAGTGGCATGAAGAATTTACATGTAGATAAGTGTTTTAGTTAGATTTGATTTGGAGGAGGAGAAAGACATGCTACATGTATATATTACCTAGAAATGGAGGGACGGGAGCTTATATGTATTACAGAGACAAGGAGAAAACGATTGAAAGGAATTTAATTCTGCTTATTTTGCCCCTGTGAATAACAAGGGAGGGAGTTGAGAAGTTGTATTAATTTGTATTTGTATGGTTTGGTGGGCAAAATGTTCCTTACAGACACATCAATTCTAACATGTGATATTAATCTTTTGTATTCAAGAGAAACCAGATTTGTCATCAACTGTGCACTCATGGCTTCAATCTGAGTTGTTTGGTGAGAAGATCTTGACCATCCTAGATAAACCCTTTCAACTCTCTCTGGAATGGAAGAACAAAGGACAGAGTTAGAGACAGAGAGAGAGAGACAGAGAGAGAGAGGGAGAGGGAAGGGGTAATCACTTATTATCTTTGATAACAATCTTCTCTATTTTCAGATGCAAGAAAAGCCAGAGTTGTCATCAACGATGCACTCCTGGCTCCAATCTGAGTTGTTCGGAGAGAAGATCTTATCCATTCAAGATGAACTCTGTCGTCTCACTCTAGAAGGGCAGCTGGAACAGAGCTCCGTTGGATGGAAGCTCATAACTCTCGCCTTGTCCTCGGGGAAGAATGATGGTAAGGATAAAAGACAAGTTTCTTTAACACATTGAGTCAGTGTTTTTATCTTAGTTGTTCCACCAACTGCGAGTTCAGAGATTTCCATATTGCTTTGACATGCTTTGGCAGTGAGAGACAAGCTGGGTCTAGCTCTGTGTAGCTCTCTTTGGTATTAATTTCTTTTAGCATTTTGATAAGGTTCTGTGAACTGATATGCTTTGTATTGAGTGAAAGGACAATTGTGGCTGATTTGGGAAGACTATCGCCATAAGTTTGGGAGGTCGGGAGGGCATCTTGAAAGTTGATTTTGCTACTAGCAAATACATGTATATTGCGAAAGATTGGTACATATATTTGGGTGCTTGGTTGATATGCTGAAATAGATGATGGCTACTGAATGGTTGAAATGTTTGTCTTGCACAATATTTTTGCTGCTCTTCACACAAAGGTACCCTTTAGAAATGAATTGCTTGAAAAAAAAATGTATATATCTTGAGTGTCTCGTTGCCAATAAACTAAAGTGCTTTTATTACTACCCCAATACCATTTTAAACATTAGACCTCTCCCCTATAAATGACATTATTCATAATTCTTCACCTTAGAACCACTGATTGGTAGCACGTATGCAGAGCTGCTCTTGGTAGGTTTCTATCATGCTATCACAAGACCGGATGTTGTCACTACAGCAACACAATGCATCAGTTTCATATGTGATGTCACCTCAAACTTCTTCTCTGCTGTAAAGGTAAGACTCGGTTGTAAATGATTGATATTTCATCCATCGAAAGTTGGAAAGGATTATACTTAATTATTTCTTGTATGCTCTAGTCATGAACTTTATCAAGGTTGTTTTGTCCTAGCTCTCCATTTTCTATTCTATTTATATCTCATTCTAAGTATTTATTACACACTTGTAGAACATCTTCAGTAAACATTAGGGATGGAACAATGCTATATGCCGAAAACTTCCATTTGGTATTAGATGGGGTATGAATATGCCTGATCAATATACATTGTACATGTACCTCCACAACCAAAAATGGTTCCAGATGCACCTGTCCGCCCATCCTTCCATCCTGCTTTCCCTGTACATGTATATTGCTATATCTGATTTGAGATACAGACTTTACACTTACTGGAAGTATGTACATGTACAAAGCCAGACTGGGTAGTCACTAGAGTTTGGAGTTTGGAGTAACTAGATCAAGGGTCACAGGCCACAGAGGTCAGTGAGTGAAGAACTGAGTTATTTTGTATTATCTTTCTCTAGGGATGTATTCACCTATCCTCGTCAACCGATCTTCTCTTAGCGATCTTCCAGCTGGAATGCAGAGATGCTCACAATCTCTCAGGTATGTTATCTATTTTATGTGATGGTCTATACTAAAGTGAAATTTTAGAATCATGGTCATGATCATCCTCATTGTAATCTTCATTGTCATTATTATCAATTTTTTTTTTCATCAAAGTTATCATAATCAATAATATAGTCAACATCATCATCATTATCTTCATCATATCACATCATTATCATCATCATCATCATCATCATCATTAACATATGAATTGTGACCACCACCATCAACTTGATTTTCATCTTCCACATTGTCTTCATCATCATTATCGTCATCAACAAAACGGTCATCATCATCATCATCAACAAACACTGTCATCATCATCATCATCAACAAACACTGTCATCATCATCATCATCAACAAACACTGTCATCATCATCATCATCAACAAACACTGTCATCATTATCATCAACAACAAACTCCATCATCATCATCATCATCATCAAACACATCGTCATCATCATCATTAACAAACACTGTCATCATCATTATCATCATCATCATCATCATCATCATCATCATCATCATCCTTTGTCATACTTTATCATTATCATCATCACTATTATCTCTGTGAAGTGGACTTTTCTTCAAAGTTTACTAAAATCTCCTATTCTATTAATGTTAATGCTTATGTTGCCAATAAAAACGCTAAAGAATTGCTTTTAACTCTGGCATTTTTTCAGTCTTCTTTCAATATTTGTTTGTATATTCAGTGTCTGTGATACAATTAATATTGTTCCTATTGATCAAATGTACCGTAGGTTCCTTGAAGGAGAAAGTCCATGAGACTTGGGTTCAGGGAGTACAATCTCTAGTGAGACAGACTGGTGGACTGCTCACTGATCATGGTTTACTACTCAAGGCAACTCAATGGATCAAACAGACAGTGAATGAGAAAGATGGGAACAGACACCAGTAAGTTGATGTAATTTTGGTTAGATTTGTTAAATTCTTGTTGGACTTGTAAAGGCAGGCATGTGAGGGTGATAACTTAAACTTGTATTAATCTGTATATGCAGATTCATTAATTGTACATGTACATCATTTAATAAGTAGTTCATTGCACTGGTTTATCAACAAATAAATGGAACACTTCAATTTAAAACTTATGACAATGTATTTTATCCCTTATACTGTACAGCTTTGGAAAATTAGACAATTAGCTCTTTTCAAAAGGGTTTTTGTCTCTTGTCATTGCAGCCCTTTCTTGCTTCAAGAAGTCAAAGATTTCTCTCTTGTTGACCAGTTTGTGTTCCTTCACATTGTCTTTGATTTCATTACAAGGATTTAAAATACTGAAACTCTTACGAAAAAGAGCTTGGTCAATTTTTTTTTTTTTTTTACCCCAGCTGTAATGTATATCCTTTGGTTTTTTTGGAGTGAAATACAATTATACATGTATATGGATTCAAAGTATCTTTTGAAGAGTACCAAAGGATTAATATTATTTTTGAATACCAATCTTCAATAAGGTTTGTGCAATTAGGAACTACTGGAAGTGCCTTACTAGTGGCCATCTTTGAAGGGTTGTCTAGCAACCATGAGGGTAGTCTAGACATAGTGAGGTCTCTACTGGAATCTTTGCTGCCAACAGAATCTGAGTGGCTCAAACACAGACAAGAACTTTCTAACCAGGTAATACAAATATAAAAAGTTTTTTTTATAGAAACTAATGCTCATGGATAGAGCTGGACTGAAAATGTAAAGACATTGACAAATACAAATGTATGACAATGCCAGCGCTATTGTTGACTGCAACTGACAGGAAGGCATAGATGAAGAAAATGTGCTTCTTCTGCTCTTAAAGGTAGTGTCAGCCTTTTGCAGGCAAAAATATTAAATTTCTAGTTTTTAGAGGATATAGTAGTATACCAATGACTATATCTTCCCACAACATGATTAAGCCCTCAAATGTCTATGTTTGTCATTATATTGCGATTATCAAAATTCATTCCTATTTTTTCGAACCTCGAAAAATATACCGTACGGTGTGAACCGCTGACCGTTAGCGCAGAGAATAATGCACGCTGATGCGCCGTGTGTATATTGCTGTGTACGGTCCGTGCCGCACGCGCTGTAATATCAACGATGTTGATGGAGAGCTGGTCAAGATTGGTAGTCAGATTTTCGTTTCGTATTACTGATCTAGGCAACCTATGACAGTAAGATTGAATAGACAGTATAGGTCGATCATATTCTACAGTTATGCCAAGTTGCATTAGTTTTCGCATTTTGTGAAAAAGGCTGATACTACCTTTAAATCTCCTCAAAGTGTCAAGAGATTGAGTGAGTGAGAGTGATTCTTATGGTATAAAGAATACAACATTAAGACTAAAAACCGTTTTCAGACAAATGCCCTATAACATATATGTATTATTGCCTCTGTTTGCAAAGTTGAAACAACCATTCTGATTGGTTCAGAGTGAGCCTTATTAGCAATAAGGGAATGCAACAAGGATCCTGATTGGCTAAATTGATGGTCTATGTCCACTTGGTCTAATATTCTATGATTGTGTAGTACCACATTGGCTAAACCCTTTTGATCTACAACAATTGTCTCTGATTTCCGCTTGATCTGATATAAACGGTCTAATGAACATTTTGTCCAATTGCTAACTTGTCTAATAGCCAAATTGTCTAATTGCATTTTGGTCAAACTCCCCAGTGAATACTTGGTCTACACAGGAATGGACTACATGTTAGACCAAGTGGACAACGAAATGGAAATTTGACAAAATGGTAAATAGGGAAAGTGACAGTTATATAAAGTGGTAATTAAACAAACTGTTTGTAGATGAAACAGAAAAAGACAATGCAGGATGAGGCAAACAGGCATTAATTAGTCAAAGTGGGTTTAGACCAAATGGCAATTTACCAAACTGACAACAAGATTTTATTGAATTGATATTTGAATATTGTTTATGGTGAGACATTTTGTCTATTCATTGCTTTGTATTGCAGTGGTTATCGTCTGCTGTGATTGGTCAGTGGATGACCCAATGTCACCTTCCACCTTTGACCTCTGCTGACCTGTCGTCCCATCCACCCCAATCCCTAAACCTGGCCCTGTTTGTCAGCACCCTTTTAGCCAAGCTGAGCAAAGACGCTCGCTTTATCAGACCTGCTTTGGAAGAATGTCGGGAGGAGGATGTGGATGAGGACGAGGTTGTTGCCATAGTAACAGGCTGGTTGCCATGGGAATGCGATGCCTTGCATTCAGCCATCGTAGAGGTCATGTACTTGAGGGAGTGGTGTCAAGCTATGACAGGATTTGAAGAAGCAAAACTGAAGGTAAAGATAATACAGTCTACTCTTGTTATAACAAGGCATATAATGTAATCGTGGAAATAGTCGCGGTACATTAATCTTCATGGATTTGGTGCGAAGATCAACAGCGAAAAACGAATATGTATGAGCATGCTTTTTTATGCATGTATTGGGAGGGTTTAATTGCATGCTTACTTATATGCAGCGAAAATTCAAAGACATTCTTTGAGGCTGCTCAGCGCGAAAAATTAATCGTGCGTAAATAACAACGAATACAGTATTTCAATCATGAGGTCTTTTCATAAGCTTGTCTTAGGACCAGACCTCTATATTAAAAATGGAGCAAAACCAAAGATTGTGGGTTTGAGTTCACCACTGGCAGATGACTGAAACCTGCATTGTGTTTTGACGTGCCCTTCTCCTTCGTCTCGAGTACTCTGCAGAGTGGATTTGGTGCAGTACAAAAAATATTATTATTATTATTTTTAGACGCAGGCTACATGTACATAGTATGTTGCCGCTGAAAACATGTCGTCCCTTGAATAGTACGTTAAATTGAGACCTTATGTTAAGAACGCGTTAAGAATCTACTTCACTGTCTTTCTACATGTATCTTTCAAATTTCTTTCTATGCACTGTGGGTCACTCAGGGATATTTATTTGTTATTATTTTATAGACCATCTGTCTATAGAGGCCACCTCTTGTGTTGAATGTTGCTTTTCATTATAGCTCGCACGTTGACAAAAATTATGTAGTTTTATATCAAGAGCTTGTTTACGTTCCCCTTTGATTAGTAGGTGGGAGCGATCATCCATGTGCTTTTGTTCAACTGTCACAGACAACAATGAGTTTACCTCTGGTAGCTGATGAAAATAAAGCCATATGACTGTGGAGATTCACTAATGAAGGCTCGCTCAGCTGCTGTGGCATTGAACCGATGCCTTGCTCCGGTTGCCAGCCATGTTGGTGGTGAAAAGCCAGTGCCAAAGTTGTTTTCATGGCATTAAAGGACTGCTCCGGGCTGGAGATTTGCATTATTAGAAAAATAGAGTAAAATCTAAAAAGCACAACACTGAAAATTTCATTAATATCGGATCATAAATAGCAAAGTTATGAATTTTCTTAGGTTTTGAATTTTTTTAGAAAACAGTTTTTGCCATCTTCAAATTGGCAAACTGATGATGTCTCAGTCCCCCTACTTTCTTTGTATTTTATTGTATAAAATACCAATTATCAAGATTTTCTCCCCCAAGGACATAAAAACAGGGATTAATCCTTGTGGAATGTTCAAGGTCACTAGTGCTTTAACCTATTTCGGTATATGGGATAGATTTTCTGTATACGCAATATGTGAAAAAAAAGAGAAAAATAGGATTTCATATTATACAAATATACAATGACAATCGAGGATCTGGTTAAAACTATTCGCATCGAAGGAACATCACATAGTACTATTCTCTCGAGGGCCATCGGCCCGAGAGAGAATAGTACTATGTGATGTTCCTGAGTGCGAATAGTTTTAACCTGTTCTGAGAATGAGTCATTGTATATTTGTTTTATATCCCTTCCACTATAATACCAAATTGTTCCTTTTAATTTTTTTAATGAACAAAATTATATAGTCTATGCTTACCTTTCTTCTGGATCCAATAAAATCAATTTTTCAAAAATTTCATCCAAAATTCACTGCTCCATCATCACTGGTCCTTGTTGTGCATCCAATAGTTTTTTCAACAAGTTATCCAAAGATTCACTGGTCCCTGTGCATCCAAAAGTGTTTTTCCACAATTTCATTCAAAAATTCAATAGTTATCCAAAATAACTGCAGGAACAACTCAGAACACGAAAACGTAAAACAATTAACGTATATACAAGGCTCTTTTCATGGTCTTTAGTTGTGATAGATATTGACGGTGCAGCCATGAAAGATATACTGTGGCTGAACCGTCTGCTGGTTCATATTCAGCGTTGCTGTCTGTGGTACTCTCATATTAGTAGCATGTCTTGGGGGTTGACGTTGACGCTGAGGTGGATTACCAATAATGTTAACAATATCATCAAGAACATCAACAGAGTCAGGCATGTCATTCATGATTTGTTCAAGTTGACTATCTGTCAGCAGATTGAAATTGGGGTCTTCTTCATCTGCTGCAATGTGAGATGGTCCAGGATCATTCTCATTTCTCTCTGTGGATGAAGATGTCGAACTATGAATCGATGATAATGTGTGCGACATATTTCTCTTCTGCATTTCACTAGTACGTGAGTAGTTCTTGATGCTCGTCTCTGATCGGTGGCCCGACACTGACATTATGTCTCTGGATGCATAACCAGCATGATCTAATATTGAGATACTAGTTGCCCTCAGTGAGTGGTTTGTGTAACTTTTACTACATCTGGCATCCATAGTAATTGTTTTGGTCATAGAGGCTAGGGTGTTTTTCCCCAAGACCCGATTGTCATACCAGCAGCAATCATCATCAAACTTCTTAGAGCTTTTGCATGCCTTGCCTTTGCCCTTGGGCCTTTGCAAATTAAATTCACTGTTTTGGTTAAGTTTTGACAAGTACTTCTTCATGTTTGCAACAGGGCAGTGGTTATTACCTGGGAGAGAGTGCATTTGTCCTCCTTGTGCCTCTTCATCATCATCTTGGTGATTCTTTGTGTTCATGTCTCTCATTGTGTAGAAATCACCTTCTTCTCTTTCATGCAAAATGAAATCAGTGGGTTGCATGCTCCTCAGGTTTTCCATACCTCGGTTA
>CALNVZ010000218.1:6701194-6722478 GCA_940671915.1 Paracentrotus lividus
TTTTTTTTGGACACAGACTGTATAGTGAACTGCGTCAGGTGATCAAAGTTATAAACAAACAAATTGGAAATGAAAAAATTCTGAGATACAACTCTTCTCATCATTAAAAGCGATAAAAACAAGCTCTTACAAATGTATAGAACAAAATTTTACATTAATGTAGAATAGAATGTACCTGTACAAGAACATGACTTGTAATACTTTACAACAAAATTCACTTTCTCTTAGATTTAGTGAGAAAACAGTCATTAAAACAGAATAGAACATTTGAAAAAGAATTAAAGTGCAAAATTCAACCTTCCATCACCTCCCCCTGAAAAAACACCCCTAATATAACATATAACATATATATTGACATATCTTCAGGATAACATGTTTATATACATACATGTACATTGTAGGTGGGAATCTTTACTTTAAATCTTATATCAAAGACAGAATGAAATGACCTTCTATGAGATATATTACAAGTAGCGAAAAACTTAGAACAAAAATTATAGTCAAACATAACTAAAACATTGCCAAACAAAAGAGTGCTATGTGCACGTTGATCTATTAAGCTTTTCATTCCGGTTATGCTACATGTAATTCCAAAACCTGAATATGATACTGAAAAACAGTCTATTCTTCCTACCAATATTTATAGAATATTGGATGGCCTTGAGGTTGATACAAGGAATAATTGGACGAGCTTTTGCACAAATATTGGACGAGTCGAAGACGAGTCCAATATTTTGAAAAGCGAGTTCAATATATCCTTGTATTGACCGAAAATAGACATCTAATATTTTATTATTAATCTATACAGAGGATTTTACATTTTTTTAATCACAATTTTTTATTCATTTAGGATTCTCAACCCACCCCACAATTTTAGTTCTTGGAAACAATTCCATTTTTGAAAATTTAAAAAAAAAAAAAAAAAAAAAAAATGCCCCCCAAAATCGGCCCCCCCAAAAAAAAATGCCCCAAATTTGTATCTTTCTTTTCTTTCTTTCTTTCTTTCTTTCTTTTCTTTTTTTTTTTTTTTTCTATTTTCTGAAAAAATTGCCCCCACAAAAAAGTGGCCCCAAAAAGACACCCCTTCCAAAAAAAAAAATGCCCCACAGAAAAAAAATTAATTGCCCCCCCCAAAAAAAAAAAACAAACAAAAAACAAAAAAAAACAAATTGCTAAAAACGGTACAAATAAAGTGCGCGCAATTCATTTGACGCGTTGGCCTGGCTCAAATGGCTGAAGTGATTGTGACGTAACAAAGGAATTAAGATAAATGAAATTGTAACGTGTAGCTGCATTTTGGGGATTCCCCCTCTTGCTGCCCAATATTTTCGATATTGGGCAGCAAGGCCACAATATTGGGCGAGGTTCAACGAACTTTTGTAAAGTAGGTCAAGTTTATGAAGTGCATCAACAAAATAACACTTGTATTTGGCCTCTCTAAAAATCCTCTGTATGGATAATAAATGCTAATAAACATGCTTCTCTACCATTATAATTACTGATGAAACCAATTTTGTTTTCAGTATGGAAATACATGTAAATGCCTTTGCAAAATGAAATCAGACGGATGATCATCCGCAACAACACAAAAGTGATCAAGTTGTGTCAATTTTTTTATTTTTTATTAATGGAACACTGTACAACACATCACACAGATAGTCAATAGGCAGAAGCAGGCAAAAAACAAACAAGAAACAAAAATCATGGTAATGCAAACACTACTTTAGATACAACTGTAACAACCTTTATCAGTATGCAATAATAAAGGTACAGGAAAATATTTGACAAAATACATGTACAAAAATGTAAGAAAAATTCTTGTTGTATGACTATGAGATGGTAAAAGTTTAAAGCTTGTCTTCTGTAATGACATTTAACCTCATTTATAATAGAAGTCTATTTCTAATGTACAGTATATTATGTACATGTATGTGAAAAATTTCACCCTAGTACATATACATGTAAGTACAGATATGAATTTACATTGCTAGACCAAACAAAATTCATGGATTATTCATGCATAATTATGAACTGACAATACCAATGTATCAGTGTTCATGTATATAGCGTGATAAGATCAGTTTTAATTTTTTTTTTAAGCTTAGATGATATATTGATGTTTTCAGAACCTTTGTACAAGCAAAGTACATTTACATTAGATACAAAAAGGGACGAAAGAAAACTTTCACAAAGTGACTTTAATCTTGGACATGTACATACCATTCATGTTGGGCAGAAGCACAGTGTGTACATGTACTGGTATATACATGTATGTACATGTACATGTAAGACTCACGTACACCCTGATGTAACTGCAGTATGTACAAACGATATGAGTAGAGATTTGAATAATCTGTATCATGTTTTAAATTTTTTCTTTTACCGTACTTGTTTCCCCAACTTTTTTGCTTCACCCACTATCTACATGTATAGTACAGTGTATGTATACAATGTATACAAGAATGATATACAATCATGTATTCATTACCTTCTATAAACATTATTTGCACTAAATAAGTTTTGTAACTATAAAGCCCCCCTCCTTTTTTTTAACCTTTATTTTTGTCAATTTGGCATGACTAAGTGAGTGATAAACGATAGTAATGTTTGTCTTTTTTAATCGTTGGAAAAAATGGATATTTTTCATATTACATGCATGAATATTTCTTAGACATTATCATTGTTTCATTTCTTTTTTCTTTTTTTTTTGTTGCTAATTTGTTGGTAAAACAAACATTTTTAAGACTACATATTCATTTATTTTAATATTCATATAAATGACCTCCATTTAAATAAATTCAATGAAAAATAACACCCCCTGTTTCAAAAGTGTCATTTCACAGTTTTGTTTTTTTTTTGCCATTGGCAGCCTTTCTTCATTTCTTCCACTCTATCTGCCTATATGCAGAATAATAACTTATTCCCCAGGCCTTAAATTTCGTTACTTTTAGGGCAAGGCCATTTTTTCTCCAAAATTTAGGGCACTTTGTCCACTTCAAAGGGCATCCACGGCCAATTTTTTTTCATAAAAAGGGCATCGAAGGCCACTTTTTCTTCATAAAAAGGGCATCGAAGGCCACTTTTCCCCCCTAAAATTTATTTAACCATTTTTAATTGATTTGATTTCCAGGCAACAAAAGTGAAACAATAGATCTACATTATAATAATATAAAGCAATCATGAAAATGACAACAGCCTTAAACATTACAAAATATAGGGGGGGGGGAAGAAGAAGTCCAAAGATGCACCAGCCAGGTCGGCAGATGATAATTTTTTGTTTAAAATATTGCCTTTACTGTATGGGGAGAACAGACAATTCCTTTCCAAAGGGATTTGCAGATGGAAATTCTGTTTGGCCTGTCTATATCATGTAAAAACCACATTCTGTTTACATACTGACAGATTTGAGACTTTAATGTGACAAAATAGTGACATATTTATTTCCCTTTTATTGTAGGTATTAGAGTCAGTCCTTCAGGAAAGGGCAATAACTTTCATGAGAGGGCATTAAGGCCAACTTGAAAAAAGGCAAGGCCAGTTTGGCCGTGAATTAATCTGTTTTCCCTTGGGCACCACGGCCAGGGACTAGGCCTCCACCGAGGTAATGAAGTACTTTACATGTATGACCCCTTCCCAGTTTGGTTGCAGACGCGGTACTAAACAAAAAAATATGAAAATACCTATGAAAAAACCACCCCACACAAAGAAAAGGGCAGGAATTCCATACCAAGTTTCTCTTGATTGCTCATTGCTATACCACAAGCTGATCATGATTGTGTTTTCAATGAAGATGATTGTATAAAATAAAGCTGCTCTGCTTCTCGTCTTACCTTTCTTTTTTACAGCATTATGTAGTAAGAAACAGAATATGGAGATTACACCAAAGACTGCAGATAAAAACAGGTTGCCAGACAAATTGTCACACAAAGTATCTGTATCTTCCCATAATACAAGTAGTATCCAGATGGTTGCAACCACCCAGTGGGCTCCAACCAACACAAATACCCACCACTTGTAGATTGATGCAAATAGAACCAAGGCAATCACACGGGCCGTGATGGTGAACAGACGCCAGACAATACGTGTCATTAAAATGCAGTATGTGGTCTTTGCTATGTCTGGATCATTCTCTCGCACAGATTTTTCATAACTCTCAATTGTTGATGCAAGGGAAATCAATGACACTATAGTCGAAGCAGCTGAAATAATTGAAGAGAGAAATAAGCAAACAATGGTTTTAGGATACAGGTTAATAATAAATTGGTTTTGCATAATAAAACAGAAGGTTGATTTGCAAAAAGTTGTAAATTGTACATACATGTATTCATGTATGTAATGTACATGTGCATGTCAAGATTTCAATAAATTGGGATTAATTGCTTCCAAGCATAATAAAAAGCTTTCATATTGTTTGGAATGATATATTTTTGCCGTACGTAGGAGGGCACTTTACATGACTTGTATGTTCTCTCAATAGGTTAAGATAATATATGACTTTTTATAAGGCAGTTCTTTATTAAACCAAACTGGATACCATAGATCTGCATTATGGAGACCATCATACATGTACATGTATGTTTTGGGGTCAGAAGGATCAAGGGTCATTTGAGGTCAAATGTGAAGTTCAATACCTGCAAGTTTCTGAATTGTTAAATACTGTAACTCTTGGTTTTATCAGTCTGATCCAAACCCAACCCCGCAAAGAGGGCAAGCAATGTACATGTAGCTTTCAACTTGTTTTCAGCACTACATGCATACAAAATATCTAATGTAGCCTACACTGTAAAAAAAAAAAATACAGAAAAAATACAGCAAAGTGATGTCAGCAGAGTCGCCATACAAAAATGTAATTTAAAATACAGTTTTGCTGTAAATTTCTCCCTTAAGAATTGATGAAAGAGAAGGAAAAATATAAGAGTTTTATAGCATACGTATTTGGTTAAAACGGAACAAATGTGTTACTCCTGATGTATATTTTGTATTTCTCACGTATGTATTTGCAGGAGAAACTTACAACAAAACTGTTTTTTGAATTACATTTTTTATGGCGACTCTGCTGACAGCAGATTTGCTGTAAAAATACATATATTTTTTACAGTGTAGTATTAACCCAACAGGTACATTAAGGGACAATAGCTGTTGCATGTCATGTCACATTTATGATGAAATTGTTGTACAGTGAACTAACCCCACCCCCAGGTATTACATGTATTTAGAATTTTTAGAATTCTCACGAGTGAGCCAGGAGAAGTTGTTAATCTGCACCATGATATAGACTTGTAATACCAGCTGAGGAGCAGATTCCATGAAAGCTTCTAGAAGACGTAGGAGGTATAGAGTAGTGTGCTCCTTTTTCTTTAGCTCATCTTTGGCATCGTTGTTACGGCTCTGTAACCCTAATTTCAAGGTCTGCCAGTATCTGAGAACAAGCAGATGAAATTTAAACATGCTGAAATTGTATGTTGCTATACATGTTGGTCATTATTCTTATTTTTTTATTTTATCCTTGAACATACATGTACATGTAGTTTGGAGGCTACTACAATGTATGAATTTGAATGTGTCATAGCACTGCAGCAATTTTCTGGTTAGTGCTCCACAAGCTGCATTACTTCTTGGACCATCTTCAAATTTGTCATTAAGGTGTGATTTGGTAAAGTTATCATGCTGATTGTTTTTGGATGTGGACAAAGTCAGTGTTGCCATGGTAACAACATTTTTCATGGATGGGGGGAGATACAGCTAGAGCTTGCATGTGTGAAATTAACATCACAAAACAACTTTACCATGCGTGTGTCTGTTGTTTGCTTATTGCACATATAGAGTTACTGAACATGCCCATTCGTGTACATGTACATGTACATGTAGAACTTATACATACTGTAAATGAGTCCTTGCAAAAGAGATAAATCTCACAGCAGTCAAGTCTTGTTGTGGTATAGTTTTGAGGTTAGATGTAAACTCACTGTTTAGTTCTTTAAATCCTTACCCATGGTGTCAGGTAGAGTTCTTTGGGGATATATTTTGTTGTATTCTGCATACTATACATGTAACCCTATGAAAATTATATTTGTGGCCTCGTAGAATACAAATGCATGAAATTACCACTTAAATTTGCTACCCATTGACATTCCTTTTATGCTAAAAATTGCTGTTGCATTGTAATTTTTTTTTTTTAATCATTGTACATCAGTTACATTATTTACCTTACAATGATTCCCAGCTGTAATAAATGGATCAAGAGTGTCCGACACACTTTCTTCTCATCTTCAAACTTAAAGCTGAAGAAGTGCACAATAACTGAGGGTAGGAGAACAAAGATGAACGTCATAGTACTCCATAATTTGTGGCCATTTCTGAGATACTGCACACCCACAATAATGTCCGTCACTACATCTGTGATGTGCAAGATCATCCCTCCTAAAAGGAAGAGTGCATCTATAGTTGTAAAGGGTCCTTTCAGAACACAGATTTTACATGAGGTGTTCTCCTCTGGATTAGACTGCTCCACAGTAATTTCACTCTGATTGCTCTGTATAGGCTGAACAGGATTTAAATGTGTTGTACACAACTCTAGTTCAAGTCCTTGGGATGAAGTTTCAGGTAGAGTGTTGGTGGTGTCACCGTCTTCTGGCCTGTCCTCTGTCATAGCTATTGTCAAGGCTGGGTAGAAAGTCGAATTTCTTTTTTGTGATTCTGGTTCTCAGAATCCTGATCTGTGATTTCCTTAAACCACTTAGAGTACCCACTGGCTATAAGCACTGCACAAAGACTCCCTTCTTGTCAATTCAACAACTAGGTAAAATCATAAATATCTCAATTGTTTTATGTTTTACAGAATTGTTTTGATGTGGTGTAGTACCAAAGATTAACACTATAGAGTCAATTGATCACGAGCTAGAGAAATCCCATGTTACCTGTATGAGAACTGTTTACTGTCTGATTCAAGGTGTGTCTTCACTCAAGCATATCTGGTTCAATTAAATAATTCAACAATATCATGTATGGTACATTGTGTGAAATATCATGCTTCGGGTGGTGTTCTGAATATATGCATTAACTCCACATCACAATATTCTCCCCGTTTTCAAACTTTATCTAAACTAACTCGTACTTTTCAGTCCATCAAGAAGAGTGTTGAATACTTGTTCAGGTCATGTCTCTAGCATTTATATGTATTTCAAATGATTTAGGAAATTCCCTTTTCCTTCCTTGTTCCCTTTCGGATCTTGTAAACTTTAATGTCAGTGGCGTATCCAGGATTTGAGAATAAAAGGAGGCGCCAGCCCCAAAAATTTTAGATCGTAAGTTGTACAGTCAATGAGGGTTTTTCAAATTAAAGAGGGGGTGCGCGTCCAATGTGCCCCGTCTGGATCCGCCACTGTAAAATAAAATGAACATAATTTCTGTTATCATTTACCATACCATAAATGAGGCTCTGACATACTGCATGTTTGATTACTCTACATCCTCTTTCTCTCTCTCTCTATCTCTCTTTCTCTCTCCTTTTCTCTCTTGTACCATGGTGGATCCTGCACTTACACCATTGAAAAGTACCCCTTTTCATGGCGTATAATGGAGGCCCAGCTTAATAATGATTTTGTGACATTAAAGGGGACCAATACCCAAGGAAATACGAATTTTAATAAGAAAGAGCACAATCAGAGGAGCAATTTTTAAAAAGTTTCATCAAAATCGGTTATAAAATAAGAAAGTTATGGAGGTTTGAAAAGTCTTGTTTTACCTTCTATGGGGAGCCTCAAACTGGCAACATCGGCTTCAAAATTGCCGATTTTATGGACAACTCTCCATTGGTTTGGTACACAAATTTTCATATTTACCCCATTTTCTTTCAAAATATGTCTTACCTCCTTCTGAGCTCAACATATGGTGTGTGAAATATATTTTCCCATGACATATTTTGAGCTCAGAAGTAAATAAGACATATTTTGAAAGAAAACGGGGAAAATCTGAAAATTTGTGTACAAAACCAATGGAGAGTTGTCCATAAAATCGGCCATTTTGAAGCTGATGTTGCCAATTTGAGGATCCCCATAGAAGGTAAAACGAGACTTTTCAAACTTCCATAACTCTCTTATTTTATAACCGATTTGATGAAACTTTTTTTAAATTGCTCCTCTCATTATTCTCTTTCCTATGAAAGTGATTATTTCCTTGGGTATTGGTTTCCTTTAAACTGTTTTCATTTTACAAAAAAAAAAAATCTAAAAATATAAATATCTTCTCATTGTATATGTTCTCACGCGATCAACATGTACCCTGGAAGCTTCTATAATACTCCCAAAAGTTCATTAAAATGTCAAGATTTATAGGCATTTCGGGCATTGTGCATGGTACATTGCATCTTCTCAATAGGGTATTGGATACCAGGTGAGTAAAAGAAAAAACTGAACACCTAGAACATTGTGACTCTAGAGGTAACAAGTATGAAGCCCAAACTACATATCTTGAAAGAGTTGCTTTTCCTGCATCTTCTGTACCATTTTTATTTATGTGATGTGTGTTTTCACTTGGATAATTTCTGTTATCATTTACTATACCATAAATGAGACTCTGACATACTGCATGTTTGATTACTCTACACCCTCTTTCTCTCTCTCTCTCTTTCTCTCTCTCTCTTTCTCTTTCTCTTTCTCTCTCTCTCTCTTTCTCTCTCTCTCTCTTTCTCTTTCTCTCTCTCTTTCTCTCTCTCTCTCTTTCTCTCTCTCTCTTTCTCTCTCTCTCTCTTTCTCTCTTTATCTCTCTTTCTCTCTCTCTCTTTCTCTCTCTCTTTCTCTCTATCTCTCTCTCTCTCTCTCTCTCTTTTTCTCTCTCTATCTCTCTTTCTCTCTCTCTTTTTCTCTCTTGTACCATTGTGGATCCTGCACTTACACCATTGAAAAGTACCCTTTTTCATGGCATATAATGGAGGCCCAGCTTAATAATGATTTTGTGACATGAAACTGTTTTCATTTTACAAAAAAAAATCTAAAAATATAAATATCTTTCTCATTGTATATTTTCTCATGCGATCAACATGTACCCTGGAAGCTTCTATAATACTCCCAAAAGTTCATTGAAACGTCAAGATTTATAGGCATTTCGGGCATTGTGCATGGTACATTGCATCTTCTCAATAGGGTATTGGATACCAGGTGAGTAAAAGAAAAAACTGAACACCTAGAACATTGTGACTCTAGAGGTAACAAGTATGAAGCCCAAACTACATGTATCTTGAAAGAGTAACTTCTCCTGCATCCTCTGTACCATTTTTATGCGATGTGATGTGTGTTTTCACCTGTATGACCGTGGCACACTGTTTATGAGAATGTAAAAAAATTACTTGTGCCAAAGTCGGGGAGAATTCAAAAGAACTAAAAAACAATGAATTTTTAACAGAATAATATTGATCAAAATGACTTTGATAGCAGAAGTGTTTTTACACCTACATGTAATTACTTCATTCTGTGTAAAAACAAGATCTTTTGAATCATACATGTAAATAGCTCACGTCGAAGACAAAATAGTAACTTTTCAAGAGTATCAAGAGTCCCCTTATATTTGTAAGTGACCATTTTTTCTTTGATGTGTGCTCCCCCATGGATTACCTGATACGTGTAGATCATTCTTTACACAGAATTTAAGTGATCCATATAAAACCACTCATACAAAATTATTTTGCTCAAAATCTTTTTGTTAAAAAGTTATGCCACTTTGATCAGGTGGAAGAAGTTGTTTTTTGTTGTTTTTTGATTTTACCAAAGTTGGCAATATGTGAATTTTACGTTTGCAAACAATCCGCCATGTTCATCTAACTTTGAAACATGCCATGCACGAAGATAGTAGGAAAAGATGCAGGAAAGATACTCTTTTGGTTAAGGTTTCATAAATTAGTAAAAAAAAAAAAATTAATGACATTTTTTTAGGTGTTATTTTTATTTATTTAATATTTTACTCAGTATAATGGGCTTTCTGCATACATGTATAGCTAGCAAACTTGTCACTGTTGTAGTATTGCATTCATAACCTTCGGATATATAACATGTGCAATAACTTTTTAAAAAAAAGATGTTATTGTATTCTATTTACAGAGTATTAAACATATGTCTATGTTATGTTGATATTGATTGTGCTGATAAAGTTAATTAAAAAATATAGATATTCATCTTTGGAATAAAAAACACACGAACACACACACATAATTTTTTTTTTTTAATCAATTTGCATCAAAAGTACATGTAGCATCATTTTATTTTTATTTTTTTGTCTGTTTGTTTTTGTTTTTGTTTTTGTTTTTTTTGTTTTTTGTAAAAAGGGCAAGTACAGTGTAAATGTATTTTGAGTGCCCCTACTAGAAGGGACCCCTTTGCACCTCTATAGTCGAGTAGCCCACCCAAGCGGTTTTGGCATGGGTTGGAAAATCATCTAAGATACATTAGATCTTGCTATGTCAGGTTTATACCTCTTTCCCAATGGGTAGGGATAAGTTGCATTTTATTTAGCGTACATGTACATGAATGAAGATATAATACAGGACTAAATACTCCTTGGTAATCAAATAAATAACTTTGTTTTCTCTTGCTGTTGACGTCTTACCCTGCCCTTGTCCTGTTACCCTATTGTCATTATTTCTTTCTCTTACTTTGCATCCCATAGGGGCCTGTATAAACAGGTTTTAACATTTTTTCCCCTCCACAGCTGGCAGCCGGCACAGCAGTGATCACGTCACCCCATTGATGAGTGCTACCACCTACCACGTACTCTTAGTCAGGCAACAGAGGGGGTATGGCAACACCTGTCACCAGCATTGTGGCAGCAACTGTTTGGCATTGTCCTGGAAAGGTGAGTAGTATTGCTATTGTTATTATTTATTCGACAAATAAAAACAAGCGTTATATATCTGTGAACACAAATGTCAAAATGATGAATAAGAGTGTATGATAATGATGATAATCTCAATAATACTACTACATGTACATTGTTCTACCACATGTAATATAATATATAAAACAAACAAAAAAAACTTTTTGCACATACAAATCCCATCTTTTCTCCACTCTATTGAATTATCATGGCATAATAATATGAAGACATGCACATTTTCGTATACAATCAAAAGCAAAGACATGTTTAATTTCAGGAAGGTTTGCAAAACAACGTTTGTAAATTTTGGCCTATTTGTCTTAATACTTCACAACCTGTTCTTCTTCTCTCACTAGATCTCTGCACAGCGGTGGTCTATGGTCTTATGTTTTCCAGTTTCATTTCTGAAAACTTTAAACACAACAATGGAAAGGAGCGGATAGATATATGGCAGCCAGTTCCTTTTACAGACGAGTAGGTTGAATAGTTTGTTACTTTTCTTCAACATTTTCTCCTTTTTTTTCTATTCCTCCTTCCTTTTCACTTTCTTCTTCTTGTCAGATTTTTGGAAATTCATGAAACATGCAGAACTGCCACCAAAAAAAATTTGAAACCTAGTCATTATTTACACTTACAGTATACATATTTTACTTATCATTCTAATTTATCCAAGTTTATTACAGAATCTCATAAAATGTCATCTCTCCTTTGTCTGTTGACTGATTTTAGATTGTTCTCTTTCATTTGGTAGAACTGCATGAGGCAAACTGAGCTCCTACTTGTACACAACATTTTGAAATCTTGTTTCAAACATGATTTATGCTAATTTATGCAAGTTTATTAAAAAAAATCACTTCATCAAAGTTTCTTTTGAAGTGATCTTACACCTCCATAAATGACTATTATTGAACAGCGCACGATTTACTCATTCCCTTGTTAACTGAGAATTATTAAATACATGACTATATACATTAATATTATATATGAATATATCAATTACTATTATCATTATTATAGACAATGGCTTGAGATCTCCAGTGTACAGATGCTACAAACAGTGGAAAGACTGTTACCACTTCTCAGTGATAGGCAGTGCCAAGATATGGCTGAGTGCCATAGAGCTATGCTGATGTCATCTGAAGGAGATCAGATAACCGGTCTATGTGGTTTGTATTCAACACTCGTAATCTTTCACTACTAAATAATTGAAGTGGCTTAAATGTAAATTTTATCATGTTATTGATGGTTTTGGCATTAATTATTTAAAACCAGAATGCAATAATATAACATAATTATTATACGTACAAGTAGTACAAAAAACAAAACTCTTTTTGAACAATGCTCTTTTTGCTCATACGTATGTATGGTTTTTAGTTTGTGTTCAATACAGAGCAAGAATTTCTATTATTTTCCTTTTACATGTAGGGCCTTCAATCACCAATATCTCCAATTGGACATAATCACTTTGTCAACATTCAATTCATATAAATTCCTTTCAAATGGTTCCTCAATTAATGTCAGTCATGTAGGCCTGTTGTCAATACATGTAGTTTCATCCCACATCTTTCCCTTTGTTTTCCTGTATCCAATGAATAGATGAATAAGAGAAAAGCTGATTAGTGGGAGATGCTAAAAAACTGCGGTCAAAAGGGGCTAAGACTCTATTCCAACACACCTCAAAGCCAATTGTCATCAGTTATTAAAGTATTAATCTTACTGAGATAAAGTTTTTAAAAATGAAATGGGAATTGTTATCACATCATTATTATAATTCTTTTGAACCATTATTCACTTGTAATATTTTATTTGATACAGAATCTTTTTTCTCTTCGCTGTGGGCAGGGTCATGCCTGCCTGCTACTGCTACTGCTTTGATGACAAAGTCTCAACATGATTGTCAACAGTGAATCTGCATGCAGGTGTGGTGATCCTGAATATATTCATCCCGGATCCATGGTGCTGTAAATCCATTAGTTGGCTCATTACGGATAATATTTGTAATCACAGAGGTATGGCTTGTGATATATGTAAAACCAATGCCATATATCTTAGCCATGGTTCAGAAGTGAGAAACAAGTACTATTACATCCAGGACTAAAGGTACTATGGGAGTGATCTGTTGTTTCTGTGAGGCTCTTCTTAACAGTATATTATTAATAGTAGTTATAGAAGTGGTAGAAGTAGCGATAGTGGTGGTATTAGCATTAGTAGTAGTAGAAGTAGTACATGTAGTAGAGGAGCAGCAGCAGCAATAGTAATAGTACAATTACATGTAAGGTGTTTTCCCCCCATCAATGACGATCTGATTACATTTGAAGAATATAAGTCAAGAATCACAGAAATGAACTTATGAAATTCCAGATAAGGCCTTCAATATATCTTCAATATATCTCAACATATCCTATTGTAATTACGTTGTAACATAAGTTGGTCTTAGTCTTATTAATAAGTTGAAATTGATCCTATTTTTTGTGCAAACTAATGATTTATATTTCATCATTGATTAAACATTTGTTCTCTATATATCTTCAACTATTTTTTATTTGTTGTATTTATTCCTAAGCTTGATGCTAATAGTCTTGTACCTTTATATAAGCATGTACTTGTATATTTATAGATATGTATTTCTCATGTATGTTGTATCTTTATAAATATGTATTTCTCGTGTATGTAATAGCGCCATGAGCGTCACACTTGCCTAGATTGGCAACTTTGAGCGCTTTACAAGAAGCCACCATTATTATCAATATCTCAAAAATATGATACTTTAATTCATGTTTTATTCTTTTGTCTTCTGAGTTCCAAATTTGACTTTAATAATGTCATTGGTAGCAACACAGGCTCAACCTTTCATTCTCAATCATTTATTTCCATTTCTCCTGTTGTTTTTGTGGGTATATAGGGCAAGTAAGAAAAACGATAAAAAACACAAGGAAATTGAGAAGTACAATGAATAAGACAATGAAATGTATGATGTTTTGAAAATTGGCATCATACAAGCCAAAGAGTGCTGCCGGAATAGTGTAGGACATTATTTTGTACAACATAAATGACTCTTAGTTTCTTGTCCTCAGATGACTTGTTACTTGTCCTCAGAGTGACCTTATCCTCATTTTCTCTAGATCTTCATTCATAGACTTTCTCTTTTTATCACCTCTCCCTATTACCTGTTTCACATTCCTATCTGATCACTCTCTTTGTACTTGATTTCTGTGCATGCTTGATCTCTCAAGCTATTTTGATTAGGGGAGACCTGTGACAATTGTAACAGTTTTTCCAAATTTGACCTATCAGCTTTATTAAAGCTAAATACTTGCTTAAAACTAAATAAATGAAATATGCATATCTTAGCTTGACATATGAATAGGTTGGATTAATAAACAAGTCATTTTGAAGCCATACCATTTCAAAACAAGAGGTCGAGTGTTACAATTGCCCCGTGACCAGGGCAATTGTAACAGACGTGCGGGGCAAATGTAACACATGAACTTGTAACATTTTTTTTGTCCCCGCCGAACGAGTTCGAGCAGGGGACTATGAAACGGGCTCCGTACATTGTGTGTGTGTCCGTCCATCCGTCTGTCCGTCCATCCGTGCGTCCGTATGTGATCAAAATCTTCAATTTGCTACTCCTTCGCCATTTTTCATCCGATTTCGATTCCGTTTGCTTTATATGATAGCACTAGTGATAGCTACAAACTTCTTCACAGAATATTTGACCTTTGACCTTTGACCCTGATTTTTTGACCTATAATGTTAATTGGCTACAAAATGCTACTCCTTCGCCATTTTTCATCCGATTTCAATTCTGTTTGCTTTATTGGATAGCACTAGGTGAGGACTACAAAACTTCTTCACGGAATTTTGACTTTTGACCCCTTTGACCTTTGACCTTGATTTTTGACCTATATTGTTAATTGGCTAAAAAATGCTACTCCTTCGCCATTTTTCATCGATTTCGATTCCGTTTGCGTTTGCATTATGTGATAGCACTAGGTGAGGACTACAAAACTTCTTCGTGAATTTTGACTTTTGACCCCTTTGACCTTTGACCTTGACTTTTACTTATATTGTACATTGGCTACAAAATGCTACTCCTTCACCATTTTTCATCCGATTTCGATTCCGCTTGCTTTATGTGATAGCACTAGGTGAGGACTACAATACTTCTTCACGAAATTTTGACTTTTGACCCTTTGACCTTTGACCTTGATTTTTGACCTATATTGTTAATTGGCTAAAAAATGCTACTCCTTGCTATTTTTCATCCAATTTCGATTCTGTTTGCTTTATGTGATAGCACTAGGTGAGGACTACAAAACTTCTTCACAGAATTTTGACTTTTGACCCCTTTGACCTTTGACCTTGATTTTGACCTAATATTATTATATGGCTAAAAAATGCTACTCCTTCACCATTTTTCATCCGATTTCGATTCCGTTTGCTTTATGTAATAGCACTAGGTGATGGCTACAAAACTTCTTCACAGAATTTTGACCTTTGACCTTTGACCTGGATTTTTGACCTATATTGTTAATTGGCTACCAAATCCTACTCCTTCGCCATTTTTCATCGCGATTTCGATTCCGTTTGCTTTATGTGATAGCACTAGCTGAGGACTACGAAACTTCTTCACAGAATTTTGACTTTGAACCCTTTGACCTTTGACCTTGACTTTCACCTATAATGTACATTGGCTACAAAATGCTACTTCTTCGCCATTTTTACCCGATTTCGATTCCGTTTGCCTTATGTGATAGCACTAATCGTGATTAATGGGAATTTTACATTATCGGCGGGGACATATATTGCGCATCGCGTAATTTACTAATCCACTTGTTTTCTTATCAAAGCTATGCACATGACAAATTAAATCATTAACCACATAAACTAATTATAATGAAATATGACAATGCTTGACTCATTTATATTACATTTTCCACTTGTTATATGCATGAAATGGGCAAAAGTTATGATAGTTTTTTTTTTTTAATGATTATTTTTTAGTGTTGTGGCTTCACCCTTTAACTGTAGAATAATAGAACCTTCATTAATTCATATTTTGGTTTCTTTATTACTTTGTACCTACACAATATATCTTTTAACTGACAACTGTTGTATAACACTTTATGTTAGGCTTACGCCTTTTGACTTTAACGCATTCTTTCAAAATAAAGTTATACATTTTGAGAAGAAGTAAAAATGACAGCTTTTTTTTTTTCTTTCCTTTTTTTGTAAAATCAATCTTCAAAATTTACGCCACTTTTTTTTTTCTCTGGCAAAATCAATATGTGTCTTTGCCCTTTTAACAAACGTATCGGACATATATTTTCAGGTATATATATTGAAAATATATTTTAATTTATGGGGCTGCCATCCCTCCCTCTCTCTCCTCTGTCTTTCTTTCTTTCTTTTTTCTTCATTCACTCCCTCTTTATTTTTTACTTTCCTATCTGCCCTCCCCCCTCTCTCTCTCTCTCTCCGCCTCTCCTTTCTCTCCCTTCCTCTTTCTTCATTTTCTCTTTTAATATGTGCGTTTTTAATAAGAAAAAACAAGTCAGGGGGGGTCCCTATTCTCTTTCTCATTTTATAGGACTCCATTGTAAATAAGCCTTTTCGGTTTTCATGGGCATCCTGTCAGTGTTTCTTTTATGTGTTATACCATGAACAATCGACGAATAAAATAAAATAAAATTAAATAAAATCATATTGTTCACAGTTATTCATTCCTCATTGTTTGAGCTCATAGATAAGGTTACCTTTTGTCCTTGTAAAAAAAGAAACTATAATTGATTTACATTCAAAGTTCTGAAGTTCTCTAGTAAGTGATATAAATTATTAAAAAAAACAAGAATAACAAACTTGAGCTCTGATTACAATGAAGCAAATGATAAACAAACTAAAGGCACTTTTTTTGGAAAATATCAATATTTCATTGCATTTCTAACAAAACGTATTAGACAGATATGTTCAAAGTTATTGAATTTTCATGTCTGAGATTATAGATATGGTTACCTTTTGTTTTTGTAAGCATAATAATCGACAATACATTGAAAAGTTATAAGTTCTGATACTTGAGCTTATCAACGAGGCTTTTCTTTGCTATTTTTCTTTATATCCAAGTCTACTCCTATTTACAATCTTGGCATTAAAAGAACGTAAAACTAATGGTCACTCTCTTCAATTTTTTTACTTTTTTTCTTCTCCAGTAAAGTGATATAATATTATTTAAAAAAACAACAACAACAACAACTAGAGATTTATAATTGTAATGCGTACAATTATCGGTGGTATGTACTGATATGTATGTGTAATGCAAAAAGAAGTATGCCAGCAATAGGCTACAGGAGAGGAGAGAACAAAAATGAAACGGAGAGAGAGTGAAAGAAATTTTACGTTCGCGGTTATGACACAAATATATAAAGAGAGAGCGGAGAGAAGATTTGGAAAATGTTGAGTTCAGAGGCTAAGTTAATGTCTTTATGAAATGTCAAGGGAGAAATTAGACATGAAATCGCAACTACAACTCATACTTAATTCGATAATTGATAAAATAATTTGGGTTACCCGTGCTTTCTAACGTGTTAATTGGATTTTGTATCGGCATATTTTTGACGCGTCTAAACATTTTGTGCGCGGAATAGGATTTGATAATGTTGAATTCAGGAGCCAATATGATGCCTTTTTGATATCATTTGGTAAGAATGAGACATGGAATCTCATTTACAATACATGTTTAATTCGATTATGAAAAAAATAATTGGGGTACCCGCCCACTTGATGAGTTATAATTGATTTTTCGTCTGCATATGTTTGAGCGGTTTAAACTTTCTGCGCGTGTAATTGGATTTGGTAAGTGTTTAGCTCAGACGCCATTATAATATCTTTATGATAACAGTTTTGGAAAGAATGAGACATTAAGTCACCACTAAAACTCATACTTAATTCAATAATCGATAAATAATGTGGGTTACCCGTGCTCTCTGACGAGTAGAATGAATTTGTATCGGCATATTTTTGAGCCGTCTAAACATTGTGCGCAGAATAGGATTTGATAATGTTGAATTCAGCGCGCCAGTATGATGCCTTTTTTATATCATTTTGCAAGAAGTGAAACATTAAATCACAGCTACAACTCCACTTTTTTTCGATAATTAATAGATTTTTGGGTTTCCGTGCTCTCTGACCAGTTGTAATGGATTTTGTGTCTACATAACTACATAACTGGATAAACTGTTAAAAATTTATTTACAGGAGTTCTAGATAACACCATTAATTATTTAGGACTGATAGAGAAGCTTGGCATCGTAGGAGGGGAATTATTTAAAGAACACAATGAGATTAATCGTTATAAGAATACATAATACAGAAATGATTAATGACGTATTTACAATGTCTGACACACACACACACACACACGCACGCACACACCACACACCACACACACACACACACACACACCCATTCATTAAACAATTCAGATGGAAATGTATACTACAAAAATTGAAATAATTTCTGACTTAGAAGATGAACCAAATCACAGGGGTTCTGCCTGGCTCAGGCTATTACCGATCTGTTTTATAGTGAGTCATAACTAATTCAGTCTTGAATAAGTCGTTGCTACTTTCGGTCTCCTTGTTTCCACAAATTCTTTGCGGTAAAATGTTGAATAAATCCCCCCTTTTTCTCTTCCCAATGTCAAAAAGAAACAATTTCGTTTTGCTTTTGCAGATCTCTACTACTATACGTTGCAGGGCAAATCATAGCAGCTTCATATCAACCACAAAAAAAAGACAAAAGACAAGAAATTAAAAAAGTTTTTAAAAAAGAAATAATAAATTAAACTGAAGCGCGCTGACCGTGCCCACTTTGGGGTTGTGTTATGATAACTGCCCAACCATTTCATAGAATTAACACGGTATCATGCTTAAGAGATTAGTAAAAATCAGTAGTCCTGTATGAAAGTAAGATAAGTCATGATATTTTCAGCGATCATGCATCCAAGGATTTTTTTTTTTCTTAGTCCAACGCCTCAACAATAGCATGCCTGCCTGTCCGTCTGCAAGGGCAACCAGATTGACCCTTGCGGCAAGACCAAATTTGGAGAAAGATCAAAGTAGCTTTCTGGCCCAAATTGAGGCACATCCACATTTTTCTCAGAGAGTAATGTAAGTTTCCTATTGTGAGGACTAACTGTATTGGCTTTTCTAATTCTTCTGTCCCTTTAAAACAGCTTTACCATTACTGAGTTCATTGTAATAATAAATCACATTTTATGCAAAGTTTTATCAAACATAAACAATCCAAAATCTTCAATGTTGTATTGTTTCTTGTTTTTTTGGCCGGCAACGCATTTGGAGGAAATCAAATTTGTTGGTTTGCCCTGCAGGGTCAACTCATAAAAAATGTTTATGTTAGCGTGTGTCTAGCTAGAAGGGCATTTTTTTAATTCTATACTAAAAAAACGTTTTTAGAACTTCTTGAAAGTTCACAGTGGACAATTTCCTTTTAAAAGGGGCACATCATAGTACTAAAAAGGTGCACTTTTTTTTCATCAATGTCTTTTCTAAAGCCAAAATTTTTCCGCTCAGTCGCTACGCCACCCTCACATAAAAAATATGAATGCCAGGCAATAGCATGAAACCAATCAATCCCAGCTGGCAGAGGTCCATATTTTGTGAAAGGTGTTGTCAGAAGCATATATGACCTATATGGTGTGGTTTGTCGGCTACCATCCCTCTAAATGTAGTTTATTTGATGCTGCATTCTAGGCGCTTTATATTTTTAGAATTATTTGAATAGAACAAGGTAGATGCTGATTTGAAAATCGGATATTAGGCATTAGTCATGGGACACTTTTATTTTAGCACTCGAAATTTACACTTTGTATTTTATTTAAAAAGGACACTTATTTAAATATCTTAAATCGAAATTTTTTCCCAGCTCGGTCGTCTGCAACTTCGCCTATGTAAATGACAAGTTTGCGAAACGCAATATACCTGCTGGAGACAAAGTGTGAGGGGGTCTTGTCGAAAATGCAGACGCTTGGGTGTAGTTTCCTGAAATCACAGGAATGGAGGGGTTGGGGCCTTATAGTGCCTATAGCCAACAAATCTTCACAGCAAAAATGCGTCCCTTTTTATTTTTCTTAGCGGCTGCTATACATACAATTTTTCTGGATGCAAACCTTAATTCGGTAACTTAATTTCATTTATTACGGAGTACATAAACTATTAGGCGATATAATGAATGATTAATTTATATTTTAACCAAAATATATCTAATATGGTAACTGTTAAAATTTATTTACAGGAGTTCTAGATAACACCATTAGATTGTTTTAGGACTGAAGAAGGAAGCTTGGCATGTGAGAGGGAAATTTATTTAAGAACACAATGAGATTAATGCGATTAATCGAGAGGGAATACATATACAGAAATGATTAATGACGTATTTTCAATGTCTGACACAACACACACAACGACACACACACACACACACACACACACCACAACACAACACACAAACTGGTATACGTAGCAAAAATTTGAATATATATTTCTGACTTAGAAGATGAGACCAAATCACCAAGGGTTCTGCCTGGCTTCAGGCTTTTTACGATCTGGTTTTAAATAGTAGTCATAACAAATTCAGTCTTGAATAGTCTGTACTTTCGGTCTTTTGTTCCAGAAATTCTTTGGGAAATGTTGAATAAATTCTCCCTTTTTCTCTTCCCAATGTTCAAAACAATTTCGTTTTCGTGTTTGCAGATCTCTCTGCCGTATAATTGCGTGGGATCATAGAGCTTCATATCAACCACAAAAAAAAAGAAGAAAGAATCAAAAAAAACTTTAAAAAAAAAAAATAATAATAATTAAACTGAAGCACTGACGTGCCATATATGGGGTTGTTTATAATACTGACCAAATTTCATAGATTAACACGTCTCATGTTACGAGATAAGTAAAATGAGTAGTCCTGTATGAAAGTAAGAAAGTATGATATTTTCATCATCATGATCCAAGATTTTTTTTTTCTAAGCTGAAAAGGGCATTTTTTATTCTATAAAAGAAACTTTTTAGATTTCTTGAAGTCCCATGGACAATTTCCTTTTTAAAAAGGGGCACTCTTAGTACTAAAAAGTGCCTTTTTTCTTCACAATGTCTTTTTCTAAACTCAAAATTTTCTGCTCAGTCGCTACACCACCTCGCATAAAAATATGGAATGCCAGGCAATATGCATGAAACCAATAATCCCTGCTGGCAGAGTCATATTATTGTGAAAGAGTGTTGTTAGAAGCATATATGCCTATATGGAGGGGTTTCGGGCTCCATCCCTCTAAATGTAGTTTTTTATGCTCATTCTAGCGCTTATATTTTTAGAAATTATGTAAAACAAGTAGATCTATTTGAAATCGGTAT
>CALNVZ010000218.1:6732847-6744904 GCA_940671915.1 Paracentrotus lividus
AACTTTTAGTAAAAATGGCCTAGACTATAAATTTCAAATATACAAATGCAGCGTAGTCATCACATATTGTCCAGAAGAAAAACAATGGTAATAGAAATATTACTTTTATGCTCAAAAAACGGTTTTTCCGCTGTAGAAAGTTCCACGAACCGTTAAATCTGCTAACACTCATACGCATGTGGAGCGATTAAATGCGCATGTTCTCTATAGCGTGTTTCTGCTAGGAATGGAGCCTCTGTTACAATGCCCCGTGTTACATTTGTCCCCGGTCTCCCGTACTCTCTTTCCCGCCTTTTCTATATCACATGACTTTCCTACTCTTTGCCTCTATTGGCTAAATCCTTCATGAATATTTAGTAGGTAAACTTTAATTGTATTTATCTTTGTTATTTATATATTCGTTTGGTCATGCTCAGTATATCATGATTAAATAAGGGGCATAGAAGGAGCTACTATGCCCAGCAGATGAGACCTAACTTTCTTGGAGTGAAGACGTGTTTTCTGTTGTGGTACCCAGCCTAGAACTTGTTCAATATATCTCTCTACATTAGAAAATGTGAACATAGTGAAACCCAAGTTTCAAGTTTAAAGTGAGGACTATGTTGAGAGTAAAAAGTGTTCCCCTCCCCCACTTTTATGCTTTGTGTTGTGTGGAAGCCTCCATCCACTTTGATCAAATACCTAATTAGCATGAACTGGGTCATTCGTTTCGCATGCAGTTCTAATAAAATGTCGGCACATAATCGTCGTACTTCGCAAGGTAGAAATTGCCGGCTACAGGGTCGCCGAGTCCATGTTCAGATGCGAATCTCCGAGCGTTCCATCTGATCCGTCTCTCGCTGTTGCGAGGCCTGTAGGCTTCATCACCCTGGGTGGGGTCATGGTCCGGGTTGACGATACACCAAAAATCCATATCAATGGAGACCTGGTGAATTGAAGAAAGCGAGACAAGAGAGAGAGAGGGGGGGGCAGGAGAGAGAAGAGAGAAGAGAGAGAGAGAGAGAAGAGAGAGAGAGAGAGGGAGATATGATCATTAAACAAAATGCTCATAATTGACAAAATGAAATTTTAATGATTTTTTTTTTTGTGATTGATTACTTAAGAGGATTGATGATGATGCGGATGTTAAGTGATAGTAATGACAATGGTAGAGATGATTTCTGAATGATGATTGTAATAACGATGATGACAATCACAATTACAATCATGATGATAGAGAAGATGATTACGGTGACGATTATACTTTGATACGTATGTACAGCTCCCCTTTATCCTAAACTTTCATATCTGATGATTACGTGGATGATGATTGGAATGGAGGAAACGCTAGTGATGACGACGATGATAAAACTTGGTCGATAATGTCGACCAAGTTCTTTAATGATGATAACAAAGGTTATAATTTATGTGGACAATGCAGATTTAAAATGTGGCATAAGTGACTAAGAAGATACAAAAAATAATTAAGTAGATGGTATGGTATGGTATGGTTTTATTTTCCGTATAAAAATCAAACATGATACATGATACAGAGTAATAATATGACATAATACAGATACGGAAGGAAACACTTTATCAGATGAACCATTAATACAATGGCTCTGTTCTTCCTAGAGGTCCGCAGTACAACAAACATATAAACATAATATGAAATTAATATAAGATTATTTAGAATATGAATGTAAATTAAAATAAGATTACCATAAATGATTCAAAATTCCAAACCTTCCCTCCCCCATCCCATGTACCAAAAGTTTACAAATAAAAACCTTTCATCCATTCCTTTATGTCATTTTTGAAAGAAGTTAGTGTCTTTGATGTGCGAAAATTGAGTGGTAGGTCATTATACATCTTAGATCCGCTATAGGAGAATGTCCGCTTACAGTAATTAGTTTGGGGTTTTGGTAGTACAAAGTTTTTAACATTTCTGAGAGCATAATTTGTTTCTTTGTGGACAAGATTATTTTTGAGAAAAAGATGTATACTTTGATCATAAGATAAAATCCAAACATGATACAATTGCTTAAAGGTAGGGTCATCCTTTTTCACAAATTGCGAAAACTAATGGCATAACTTGGCATAACTTTAGAATATGATCAACCTATACCGTCTATTCAATCTTACTGTCATAGGTTGCCTAGATCAATAATATGAAATGAAAATCTGACTACCAACCTTGACCAGCTCTCCATCAACATCGTTCAGATTACAGCGCGTGCAGCACGGACCACACACAGCAATATACACAAGGCGCATCAGCGTGCATTATTCTCTGCGCTAACGGTCAGCGGTTCGCACCGTAGGAATGAATTTTGATAATCGCAATATAGTGACAAACATACACATTTGAGCTTTATCATGTTGTGGGAAGATATAGTCATTGGTATACTACTATATCCTCTAAAAAACTAGAAATTTAGTACTTTTGCCTGCAAAAGGATGACACTACCTTTAATTCAAGAATGAAAACATTATCAAGGAAAAATTTCAAATTATTTTCATTCGCACCTGATCCTTCACGTGGTCCCGATCCAATATGTTCAGCATGGACTTGACCTTGATTGACCTGACATCCGGGTATGTTGATGACCAGCCAATGAATGACCTCCCCCACTGACCTGTCTATTCTAGAAGGTGCATCAGGATCGATCATAACTAAAGTGTAGAGAGCGTCAGGCTCGGTTGGCCATGAGAAAATTGTTGGTGGAAACCTTTCCTAATTAAGAGTAATAATTTTGATAGATTTTGATTTTTTTATTAGTTCAATGTGCTGAGCGGGGCCCCCTACTCAAATCTGAATACTAACAGATCAGTGGCCTTGATTGACCTGACATCCCGGTATGTTAATGACCATCCAATGAATGACCTCCCCCACTGACCTGTCTATTCTATACACAACAAAAAAAGTAAGTCCCCCCTAATCAAAATGATGTAACTTTTTAATGGGATTGTTTTGAGCAGAATAATTGGAAGGGGGGTTTTCTACACTGATTAAGTACCATCTGTGAAAAAATGACATCGATCCACTGAGACATGCATGAGTGATCAACGTTTAAAGCAAAAATGGACATTTTCAAAAGTCACAAGGGTCATTTTTTGGTCTGTAGAAATAACAATTTTCTAAATTTTTCTTTTTACCTTGTGTTGAATTGTTTGGGTGGTTTTATCATCCAAAATTTGACCATCCAACACCAATCCCGATACATTGCACTATTTTTTATGGATGAGTGAGCACAATTTTAAAAATTATGTTTAGACCTCTAAAAATGGTAAAATCCAACAATCTTATTTAAAGAATTGCCATCAGATATTATCATCAACATGATCGACACATTTTATAAGAACATGAACACTATTCGTCGTGCCATGGACGAGCGAGGACACTTTAAAGGCGAGTATTGTGACTTTTGTCTTGACAAATTTGCCTTTAATGTGTGTTTATTCATGCATTACGCGACGGTTTTATCTCATATTCGCACATAAATTAGTCGATGAGTATATAAACATAACTGCCAAATGTTATTGCTCAACACCTTTTTGTTAAAAAGTTCCAGGATGTTGATTCAGGGTTTGTTTTTGCCTCGAAATTGTACACAATGTCAATGGAGAGAAAATCAAAATTTCAACAAAATTGAAATTCGGCTTAATTTCAATGATATTTTTTGTTAATTCTACTGAGAATTTTTTCACGAAACTTGGCACACAACTTAATGGTGGTATTAACTAACAGGAACAAACGCTAAATTGAGCATATCAATTCTACTCCACGTGAAATGTAAATCTAACGTATGACATTAAATCTTAACATGAAGACGCGTCTATTATTTTAGGAGGGGAAACGCAACATTACATTCATGAGTTTAGTGGAAATAAATGCATCTGAGCGGCGCAGAAAATTATACGGCTCTACATTAATGTCACAGAAACCCGCTAACGCGCGGGAAGCGACCGATTGACAACTGCATGCATTATTACTTAGCGTACAAAAACTCGCCTAAGAAACTTCCCGTGCGGTAAAGTGGTATTATCAGTCGATTCCGTTCGAGGAAATCGTAGGTAGATGCTTCAGACCAGATTGGGAAAAAGACATTTTGGCAAGCCTATAACACATTGTGCTGAAGTTGTAATCAGAATCTTAATTTCACATAGATGTGATGTTCCTAACGATTATTGATATATAGTGATCTTGTCACATCTTGCGAAGACGCCGTCCACATGCGATATGCATGTGATATGGACGGAAATATTGACCCATCGAGTAAAGATTCGTTTGTGATAATGTTCAAAGTGACAGGACTTTTTTTAACCAATCGAAATGAATGTACCATATTGGCAAGCTGAGAATTCAAGCTTTTAAAAACTGCTTGATATAAGGTGTAATATAATTATGCGTAATCGAGGAAGATTAACTATGCAGCGTATGAGCTATTTTGAGAGCAAATTTGGCCATATTGTACAGAATTTGATCACTAGATTTTCGAATTGACTCAAGTGACAGACTTTTTTTTCCCTTTGCAAATAAGTTATTCCTATTTTGAAAATTCAGACTCTTAGCGACTTATTCAAGTTGATCATTTTCTTTGAAAAGGTAGTTGCCGCGTTGCGCCAAGACCATAATCAAGAAAACCAAAGTGGAAAAAAACTGTGCAAATTACAAAAAGTCTATGGCCGCGTTCGCTTTGCGTAGAGTGATAGCGCCCTCTTCCCCTTAAGTTTACAACTAGAATTGATATGAATCTGATAAGGCACAGAGTGAGGCTAAAGCTCTGAAATTTCTTCTTATTTTCATATTTTTTTAATATCTTCTGCTCACTGAAGCATAAAACACTGAAATTTTCGTGAAACTCAAATCGAATGAATTATCCAAAAAGGTTTGTGACAATTATCCAAAGTAAGCAATTGAATTTTAGTCCACAAACGACAAAATGGCTTTTCACGTATCACGTGTTCACTGAGGCGTGAATTTTTGATAATGCTCCAAACTGCTCCAAATTTTATTGTCCGAAACAAACTCCTGAAAGGTGAAACGGAAATTTATTTTGCCCAATTAATCGTGGGCCCGGCAGCCACTGAGCAGCGCCAGATCGACCGTTGCTCTACCCCTTTCTTGTTGAACGCCAAACAGAGAAGCAGCAACTCCCATTTTTAACGTCTTTGGTATGACGCGGCCGGGGATCGAACCCACGACCTCCCGATTATGAGGCAGGCGCTCTATCCACTGAGCCAACACATCGGTATTAGTGATAAAATGCCATAGCATGATTTGAAAAAAAATTATTTGACATACAGATAATAAAACTTTGTTGATAAAATGATTTTTATCACACAAAAGGGAACAATACTTACCTAACTAATTTAAAAAAATTCTTGTTTGTTTTTATTAAGTGTTCATTCAACCGTGAATTGATTGATATTGTTTAAAACACTCTTCCAGATTGCAAATTCCGTCATAATCAATAATTTTTAAAAGTAAAAACGTGTAAAAATCCAGTTTTTGCAAATTTTACCTCATGCTCATCCACCCGTGAAATTTAATCCAAAAGTCCTTTGATGTGTTAGAAATTAAGTAAAACAAGCCTTCTGAACACGTCTTTTGTTGAAAAGTTTGAATTTGTTCCGATATTTTTTTTATTAAAGTTATGAAACTAACCTTGTGACTTTTGAAAAGTGACATTTTGGCCTTTTGACTGTGCTCATTGAAGCATGACTTAACGAATTTCAGTAATATTCACTGAAATGGAAGCTGATAAAATTACCTACAAGCACATGGAATAAAATTCCTCTTGATTAAAAAGTTATACTAATTTCATTAAGGGGGGACTTACTTTTTTGTTGTGTATAGAAGGTGCGTCAGGATCGATCATAACTAAAGTGTAGAGAGCGTCGGGCTCGGTGGGACATGAGAAGCTTGTCGGTGGTGACTTCACCCGATCATAGAATGTTAATTCGAATGAATTGTTAATTTGTTTTGTTTTGTTTGTTTGTATCTTCTGTTTGCACCCTCATTTTGTAAGAAATCAGTTTAAAACGAGACTCACCTATAACCCTCAATGAGTGGGGGATATATATAATAGAGCATTTATTATAACAGATATAGAGATAAGGAAAATAATAAGTTGAAATTATTAGTGCATGGTATATTTCAGTACAAATTAACCTATGAAAGCTTAAAAAAAATGTTTTGACGAGAAATTAAAAAAAAACTGTATACTTTACCTTGGGGTCAAAAGATTACATACCTCAAGCCGAGGGAACTCAGTAAAAAAAAAATGTTTGTTTAACAAACATAAAATTTAAGGTATTACTACCATGGCAACTTTTGTATTTAAAAAAAAAAGAAGCTTATCAAGCTTTTTCATGCCGATGGATTGCCGATGGAACTGAAATGAATTTTAGGTGCAAATTTTCTTTCTAGAAAAACGTATTATTTGTGCAGAGGATTATTTCTTTCTTAGTAAGAGATATTCAAACATCATTACATATAAAAGTCAAATCTATGACTGTTAATTTACATTTTATTTTTGTTTTAATTTTACATCTCACCCCCGAACCCCCCCCCCCCCCAACAAAAAAAAGGAAGTCATTTCTGATATGTTTGTTGAGAAAAAAATGAGCCAAAACATGATATGCAAATATTTTTCAAAATGACTACAATTGCTGAATTCAAGCCAAACTTGAGTTTAATTCAAGCATTTAACCATATACTGTACACGGATACTCCTTATCGATTCCTCGGGAAAAGAGGTATATATATATATATATATTAGGGGCTCAGTAATGAAGGGGGAAATTCCGAAAGAATCATTGAAAATATAGGGATCTTTTAGCAATTTTTCCCCGACCTATTTTCAGTGAAGGTTATTTCAATTTTTGAGGAAAATTCACGAAGTAGGGTTCCGAATATGGTCCAAAAACTTGTGAAAGGGAGTAATTTTGCTGGCTCACCAAATAAAAGCCTGTAATGTGGGGGGGGGGGGTTGATGCAGCTTCCCCTCCAAAGGCCTATGAAGGGGTTAGCGTTAGGGTCATTCAGAATACTTCTTATCAGATTCCTAAAATAATCCAGACCATGTAATATTTAATTATTGAACATGTAATATTTGATTATTGAACATGTAATATCTAATTATTGAACATGTAATATCTAATTATTGAACATGTAATATCTAATTATTGAACATGTAATATCTAATTATTGAACATGTAATATCTAATTATTGAACATGTAATATCTAATTATTGAACATGTAATATCTAATTCCGTGACAGTTTTTTTTTCCTGGGTTAAAATGAAAATGAAAATGGAAATGAAAACGATCCGTCCCAGCAAGTCTTTCGATCACAAGATCATGACTGTGTTGATGTAGTCATGTAGTAGTAACACGTCATATTGTATTCAACACGAATACAGTTATGAATGGTTTATGTTTGCAGACATTCTTTGACAAACATCAATCACTCCATTGTATATGAAATCAAATATTCTATAACATTTAAGGGAAAGGCAGTTGATAACGAACACATGTATAAGCATTAAAATATTGAGTTCAAGGAAAAAGTTTACTTCGAAATAATGTCTGCATGTTTTAAATTACACTCGGCTTGGCTTCTTGCAATAGACGCACACATCCTAAACTCCTAGGGATAAAGGTGTCGTGACACTGGCACGAAGTTGAGAAAAGATGGACACACGACTGGTGAAATGTTAGGGTTCGGGCGAAGTTAGCCCCGAACTTGGTCAACAGCTAAACAAGATAAGATCCCAAACGAGAACGATGTCTACAGAAGATTACACAATGGCACTCGAACAACACACGAAGGATACACGAATGGTCCGGTGCTTTCGTGATCAGAGAAAAAAAAAAATGAAAATTTCCATGATTGTTTATCCATCCTTGCTCAACTTCGGGAGAGTGTAACGCGGGCTTTATCACATTTGCATCCAAAAATTGTATAAACTAATAAAGATTAAAAAAAAAAAAAAAAAAAAATGTTCTCGACCTACCTGTGTAGGCGTTAACTCGTTGCCCATGTTAACTATGACGTCACTCGACCAGGCGATCTCGGCAACGTGTTCGGGTACGGCACCAATGACATCGGGAACAATGTCGTGTTTCTCCATGGTTAAGAATTAGAGTTGGGATAGCTTGGGAGAGGAACTCCTTTCAATATGAGCAGAAGAGATGTCTAAAGAATAAAGAAGCGATATTTTTGCTTGAATAGTGTCTGATAAGAATAAAAAATGTAAAAGCGAGTAAGGACTCGGTTGAAAAATAGCAAAATATCCAGGATAGGAAATGCCTAAAAAAAAAAAGTCGAATTATTAAAGAAACTAAGACCCTATTAAAAAAGCAGAGAAAACCCTTGATAAGGCCCCCTTTTTACTGGAAAAACAAATGAGGGTCCAATCGAAAATACTAGAAACTCTCTTCAGAATGAATGTTCTCTGGATACTAATATACTGAATAATAGTTTCCTTCAAAGGGTATGTGGCAAACGTTAAATTGGTAATATCTGAGATAGGCCTACCCCAGCTATACTACATAATAAATTCCAAGTTGACTGATGTAATCGGCTCACTCATGATCACTGCCATTTCGGACACTGTTCTTTGCTCAGTCTTATTTTCGGCTTAATGGTGTTCCAACTCGTGCATGTGACTGGGTATGGTGTAAGAAACGGATGCGACTACATTGACGGGAAATTCAGTTGCTATGAGATATAAACGGGTACCCGTATAATTATCATTATTATTCCATGGTAGACTGGAATGTTATTCCTTAATAGATATGCCTGCATTAAGAGTTGAAAAGCGGCTGCCCTTATCATGCATATTTTCAGTGGCGGATCCAGAATTTGAAAATAGGGAAGGGCAGGCCCTACTAAGGGAGGGGCGACGACGAAATTCTAACACGTTCAATTCCTACATGTAGGCCCTGCAGTGAGTCAATGAGTGATTTTCAATAAGGAGCGTGTCACGCCCCCTACCTGGATCCGCCATTGCTATTTAGGGTCTACAAAGCAAAACCGAGAGGAAAAAGAAAGGCTAATTAAAAACATTAGTTGCCGACAATAACTAGGGAGGTTTTATTGTTTAAAGAATAAAAGAATATTGGTAGCAGAGTAAAAGAATATTGGTACGCATTCAATGTTTCTTCTGCTCCCTTTTAAAATTTCTTTTTAGCATGTCAGCATTGTCAGACGACCCCCCCCCCCCGTCCTCCCCTCTACCCAGACACACAATTTCTTTATTTTGTCTTTCTTTGCAAAGAGAATATAAGCCCCCCCCCCCAAAAAGAAGAAGAAGAAGAGGGAAAAAAAGGAAGAACAAAACCTCAAACAATCATGCTTCTAATCTATCCCGCCTGTTTGACAACACTGTCCGTCGGCTCGCCTCTGCGTATATCCCAAAACTATCTGGGTCTACTAAAATCTACCCCACCCTAGTAACACCCTGGATCGATTCCTACTTTTGTTCCAGACGCACAGAGTATTAAAAAAGAATACAAAAACTGAAGAGGGGGTTTCCAGAGGCGGCGGAACCAGGGGGCAGGGGGGGGCACTGTGACCCCCCACTTTTTCATCCACCCTAAAAGTGCCCTTTTTCATGACTGAAAAGTGCCCCTTTCTTAGCTAATAAAATGCCATTTTTATACTAAAAAAGGGCACCTTTAATAAAAAAAAAAGTGCCCCTTGTTACTTTATTATGTCTATTAAAACCAAAATTTTCGGCTCGCGCTTCGCGCTCGCGGATACTGAATAGGGTCTATAATGCACAATAATCGAATTTCAAGCTCATAATTTTCAACTCGCGCTTCGCGCTCGCGCATACATAAAGGGTCTATAAGGCACATTAACTACAATTTTGAGCTCAAATTTTTCGGCTCACGCTTCGCGCTCACAGATCGTGCAGATACTAAATAGGGTCTATTAATGTACAATAATAACTCCATTTTATAGCTCATAATTTTCAACTTGAGCTTCGGATCGCGGATATTTAATAGGGTATATGATGCACAATAACTCCCAATTTCGAGCTCAAAATTTTCGGCTCGCGCTTTCGCGCTCGCAGATTCTAAATAGATTATAATGCACAGTTAACTCAAATTTCAGCTATAAAATTTAAGCCCGAGGTTACTAAGTAGGTTTTATAATGCACCAATTATCTCAAAATTTTCGGCTCGCGCTTCCTTTTGTTTTATATTAATAAAATACAAGGCATTAAACAAAATTTTAAGCAAAAATTAAAGGCAAATTTTCTGCGCACCTCTACTTAGCTAAATACTTTTCTCGTCTAACCCTTTGGTCTCAAGTGCCCAAGTGCCCCCTTTTTCAAAAAAAGTGCCCTTTCCACCGTGACCCCCCACTTTCAAATTCGTTCCGCCCGCCTCTGGGGTTTCGGGCCTCCATGTTTCCTGCATCCTCACGGAATTTGTTCCGAAAAGTTTATAAAACTTTCAGCCAATCAGTGCTGGTCGCGCTATTTTCAAGGGGTGTGCAACGCACGATGTGGTCACGAAACAGCCGATTGCGTAATCATGGTGCCGTGCGCAGGATTGAATGAATGAACGGAGGGATCACATCAATTCAAAAGCATTTCCTACTGAATACTCTGTATTAATCTCGTAAAAGCATTCATAAAACGTTCTTATATTGCAAATTTGTAGATAATGCATTGAAGATGTCGAAAAAACAGAAACAACGGACAAAAAGGCAACGTCTTCGGGTAAGTTGTATTTTCCAGCTGTCTCTTTAATCTTGCTCCCAACATACTAAAAACGGTGTGTGGTGTTTGCATGTAAGCGGTAATAAAGTCGTGATCGCGTGAATCGTCCGAATCGAATACACATGTGTTACTGCTATCATGCTAATAATAAAGTACCTTGCAGAACATAAACCGAATGACAAAAATTACCGAGTGACCACCGATGAGAGCGAATTGGGTGTGGAATAGACCATGGCATGAATATTCAAAAATTGAATGTCATGTGTTGCGTTGCGTTGCGATTAAAAAATACCAAACATAACAGACCCACAACAACAACAACAACATAGAAATCTCACTGAGGATATTCCTTACCAAGATGATATATGTTTTTTAAGAACTTTGAATGATGGGACTGTGATGTGTGTAGATCTATATTTTATCTATCTAGTTAACACAAATAACACAATTAGTATAAAAAAAAAAAATAGTAAAGAAAGCTTCAAATAGAGACTTCTCATATGAGAGAGAGAGAGAGAGCATGAATAATATTTTTTAGCTATTTTAACTATTTGCGTTCTAATTTCTAATGTTTAATTATTTTGTAGTGTTGGCATCTCTGTAACTCTTCACTTAACCTTCTCTGTTAATTACCAGCCCTCCAGCAGTGGCCGAGCTGCCGAACTATTGGCCAAAGAGGGCGGTGGTCATGTTGGTTTTGTCGGTTTCGGGTCAATGTCAGGTGACCTGGGCTATGTACCGACCAGCGTGGGATTCGAAGATCAGGATGCAGGTCTTGATACAGATTTCAGAATGGTGCTACGTAAACTCAGTAAAAGGGATGTAGTCACAAAACTAAAGGTATGTTACTACTTCTGCTACTTCTAATGATAAGGATAATTTTAGAAAGTTTATGAATCTTGTTGATATGAACGTGAACGAGGTTCTAGAGGGAAAAAATTGGAAGCTTTGGTGAATGATAATAATAATGGTGGTTGTTTCCTGAGTGACACTCTTGCTTCCCTGGCCTATGGTTCCAGTAATCAGGACTTTAGTAATCATTTAATTGAGCTATAACTTTGTTAATGTTCACATTGACATTATTCACACAAGTAATTAAGTCCCCTATTCAATCACGTGTTAATGGAAGCTTGTGGAGAATAAATAAATCATATTTTATAGAAACCTGATGTTGGAAATCTTACTCTTGATTGACACTTTGTCAGGTCAAACAAAGATGTTGGTAATTTTTTAGAATTCAGTTTTGTGACGTTGCCACAATCATCTCCAAGGTGTATATTTGGTTTATTGTTTTGACAGTCTACATAAAGTATGTCACTTACTAAAGCCTC
>CALNVZ010000218.1:6744929-6762339 GCA_940671915.1 Paracentrotus lividus
CGAGATGATACTCTTTTTTAATACATGAGCAATATCGTCATATATTGATCACCCTGCCTTAACATCCTTGCTTAAGCAGATTATACATCCTAGGCCTCTCAGCAAAGACATACTGTATAGATATCATCACAAACACGAGCTTATGTAATGGTATAACGTAGTTATTAGTAATAGTCGAACAACAGATATACTTTAATCTAATGCTGTGTGTAATAATATATATTAACACAGTACAGATTTTTATAGAATTCTATGAACTACATTTTAGGAACTTTTATGTTTTTAAATGTACCTAAGCCTCTATTTTTTAACCTATCACATCATCACACAGTTGAGAGGCATGCAAGTCTCTTTTATCAAATATCTTTTTCTAATGAGAATGAAATATTTGAGTTTTCTCACCTTCTTACAAACCATCAACTTCTTTATTACACTACTCGCCACTCTCCGCCCCTCAAATTGAGCCTGAGCGAGCATCTCGTTTCTTCATGGTTATCTAGCTATCATATTGATTGCACAAACTGTCTTCTACGTATGTATTATCGATGATTCTTCTTATGATTTTGCATTTCACATTCCATTGTACATTTCCACATTTTTTGAATATCTTAAGCAATTCACGATACATTCATTATCTTCCTTGCACATCTAAACTTGTCAACTGTGGAACGATTAGATATTTGATCACCAATTAGGAAGTAGTCGATCTAGTAAGAATAATGATTTTTAGTGTATGTATAGTCAACTAGACATCAAAGCGAATACAATAGTAGTCAATAGGTGCTAATACCCTATGGTATACTGAGCTTCATTATCAAGATATCTTGGAAGAACCGAGATTGGTACAGAAGTATTAGCATTTAGACAGAACATAAGGGAACTTAGTATGTCAATCTCCCACATCACAAGTGAGCGAGAATATAATGCTTATCAGCAAGTTAAATCACAAAATTGTTCGTCTGATGAGATTTTATAGAAGCCTAATATTAGGTTGTCTAACAGATAGTCAATCAAAAGTCACAGATGGTCTCAAAGTAGTGTGTAAATATCCATGTATGAGGCAGGGATGGTTTTCTTGGGTTTGTTCGTTCTGGTAATATCTTTAATCTGTCAATGGAAGTCGAGTTAAAGCCGTTTCGAGTATTATTTTCGTTTAAAAACTGAGGGGACAGCTCTTATTCGGGTCTCGTACATGGTGAATATCTACGAGAACCATTTGAGATATGAGCACTTCCATAACTTACGGGTAGTATGTTCACCATAACACAGACAATAATACATATCACTAGATGTCTTAATTAGAATGTATGTCCTATCTAATGTCAATGTGATCACAGAGGTAAAATATCTTGCGAAGGCAGTCGAGGAAAAGGAAGAATGAAATATCACGACGATGTACCATATATTTCTCATCTGAGCAATGCGAGGTAAAAATCATTTCTACTCTGCGTCTACTTTAGGCCTTGCTTTATATATTTACAGTAATGATTCGTTTTATGTATTTCAGCTCTACGTTCTCTTAATTGCGTCAAGTTTCTCAACAGTACACAGTGTTCGCTTGTTAACAATCTTGCTGTTTGGTTAATTCTCCTCAAATGTTGGTGAAAATCTTTTGTGATCATGATTGGAAGCAGATGCTGCAATTGATGTGCACGCGTTCATGATCGTATGTGTCGGCACCGCAATCTAAAATATGTAAACATATAGTATGTCATGACGTAAACACCGGCACAAATTATAACTACTAAAGTTGGAATCTTGAGCTCGTTCTACATGTATCCTATGACATTGACCCCTCTCTTATTTCGTCTCGCGGATTAGCCCAACACTAATAATTGAATTACTGCTAACCATCATTATTTGCTTCCGATTCAAATATATTCTACATATGCTAAATAACTACAACAAATATATTCCTCTGTGTAAACCCTTCAACTAGCTCCGAATGCATAAATACAAAGATGTATCTTGACAACTCCAAGTAAATATCAAGAGAGGTCTACTAAACCGAGATACAGAAGCTTGATATATATGCATGGTAAAATAACCGTATTACCTGCATTGAACAAATCAAATTATCGACACTGCCAAGTTCTTTGTACCTCCATACGATTTGACTTCAAATTTTCAGAATAGAAGGGTCATATTAAGGCCCCTAAAAATGGGCATCTATAAAAATCTATAGGTTCGTTCTAATAATAAATTCTTCCTTCTCGCAGAGGCCACTCTTGCCTATCTGCCTTTGCTCTTCTCGCATTTTTAATCCCCTGCAGTATTGTATATGTTTCTCTGTATATAGCATGCGGCTATTGAAGGGCTTCATCTAGTTGATCATCTGCTCCGGAACGACATCGCTTTAAAACATGCTCAACAATCACACGCGATGTTCTCAGTTCACTCGAACATCTCAGTTTCTAACCAACCATACATCTCAGTCCTCTTCCGAGAACAAGCGGTTACAGAAACAAACAGAGCCTTTACCTAGTAAGCAAGCTCGAATGTCTTCTTTTCTGCGTAAAATTCATGGCTCGAGCTTTATAATAAGTGCAATTGCTTAAACATATACAGCTATCCAGCGACATAAAAAGTTCTTCGTACAGTTGCATAATTGTTCAGTTAAGTATTTAATGAACCTCTGTAGTTATAACTCCAGACTAGATATAAGAAAATATCAGGAGGAATACAGACACCTTGACAATGTGTCCATTTCCACGGCACTACCACAGCTTGCTATATACGTGCGTCCTGTATTTACAATATACTGATCATGCCTCTCCTATAAGCAAGAAATGTTATGACTGAGTCTGGGAAATATGTAAGACTATAAATAGGCTCCCTGAATTACAGGCTTGGATATAAACATTAGAGTTTATATCCATCTCCCCCTATGCCGTCGCTTGCTGGAGAATCCTTTGCACCAATCGTATACATGAAATAACATGTCATGACAATCCCACTGACTCGTGCTGTATCTTCTTTGATCACGAGCATGATCTTGCTAGTTATGATAATCTCCACATCACCGTATGTTGTGACTCGCAATTCAGTATATAACACGTAGTATCACATCGAAACACTCCATGTTAATCCTAGGCTGCAAGCTACGTACAACCAGCATAACCAATACTATATCTTATAAACCAAAGGAAATATTTTAAGGAAATCCAACTAGCAAGTTATTGCATCCCATCTCATAGTCTCGATCCAGCTTACAGCTCGAGATGAACCCACTTAATTGGGATTGAAAATAGGAGACTGTTAGATGCACCCGTGGATCTCTTCAACTGATCCATTTAACACACAACTGAGAGACAATATATTTGCAGTTTCAGGGTGTTTGGAAGACGTAATGGACATTGTTTGATTAATCGGCCTACGATTGAATCCCAAAACAGTCAAATGATTTAACACATATTGTCTGCAATATGTACTTTTATTTAGAAATCTCAATCCTTGTAATTCGAAAGGCCTAGCACAATGACGTCACCAACGCAGATTCATCTCTAGAGGTATTTCTTTGGGCGTTATCTATATTGGAAATTCAATGTGAAGAAAATTCAAAGCCAACAAACTTTCAAAGATTGGAGTGAAGTTGACTCTAATGGTTTCATATACGCGATTGTACTATGATCGAGAAGGTACTTGATTCGGTAACTGACTGTTGTAAAATTTTTATAATGTAGAATATCGTCGCCGGCAATGAAGAATGTACACCTGAACTCATAGTTCTCTACAATCGAAGACAAGTCGTTTAAGAATATCTTGCCAATGTATGAGATTTCTCACGATACATAATACCAACAACCAACGAAATATATGTTTGGGGATCCATTGAGTGATCTCCTTCCGTGTCTTGGACCTGCGTATCGGGATCAGAGCAAATGATGCATGATTTAGGACAGATTCTTCATATATCAAAAGGCACGAGAGAATAATGTAAGTAAATATAGAACCTTGAATAGGTCAGGACGGCCATATATTTATACATGCGCTCGTTATTACCGCAGTAAGCTGGTCTCCATAAGTCCTCTTTACCAGCTATTTTGTTACCCACGCACCAATACACTGGGATCTCTGTCACTTCCAATATTTAAAGTAAGTCTGCACGTTGCTCTTGTTGATAGTTAAGCCGTGGCAAGAACCATATCCGAAACTCCCATAAATTCGGCTTAGCAAGAGTACTGATTTGGGTACGGATCAAAAACGTCTCACATCCTTATTCGCAAGACGCGATATGAATACGCGAGAAATCCACATACTGTAGTCTTTCAGTTTGTCCTACAAAAATGGCAAGCCCTCAGATTCTAACAGATTCTACATGAAACTTCAATGTATTATGTCTGTTTTTTTCCAGGGTGGCCGCTGCTCGGCATCCAACTTGGGAAGCGTGAATGATGAATACGAGTACGACGATTGTAACTTTGAAAAATGTCATATCATGAAGAATGATTAGCCTAGCGGAGTTACATTGCCATTTAGCCCCCTAGTTGCTCTTCCACTTATAAAAAATATTAAAAAGACATAAACATTTTGGACTTCGTCTTATCCAATTCGAGTTTAAAAGTATGAGCCAGATCAATCTTGGTCATATCGATGTACTATTTAGCAATGCACCTAGTAGTAAGTATGGACCTATGATTCTCTAATTCATTCAGTAACCGGGTATGTCTGTTTCCTACCCTATTTATTGTTTTAGTTATTACCTGGAGCTTTTATGTACTTGCGTCTCTCAAGCTCACACCATTCTGTGGCTTTCCTCTCCTCCTTGAGTATTTAACTTTGTGTTCAACCTGTTTTCTTTGTAAATTTAATCAGGTGATGACACTGTCTACGGTGCGGAGGCCCAAGTACGGAGTCTTGTATCTATCTGTGTTCTCTCCGTCTTCTGTTTCTCGCGCTGGCGCCCTTGGATCGATGCATCTTCGGTTCTCCGGAGAAATATGTTTACATAACACCAAACTTGACAACAAACGCCACAGACAAATTACATAAAATTCGAACATTGGATTAATTACGAATAATAACAAGGAAGTACCATATACAACTTGCATGCTTACACCAGTCTCTTACGGGAGTAGTGGGTCATTTTTTAAGCCTAATCAAAAAGCACCAATGTTCAGCAGCACCCTGTCAATTCCAAATACGAACATGGCATATTGGACTCCACTCTGGACATGGTTTGTTTTGATGGCGTGTACACAATGATTGAATCGCTGCCACCCCCAAAATTTATGAGAAGCGTGGCCCAGACTTTTTGTCCAATAACAAGATTGAGAGCATGACTATAGTTGTTAAAAACATAACAGATAATTGGCTGTAAGAAGTGATTTCTACTTTGGTTATAAAAACAAAAAAAATAAAGTTATGTGTTTCTCACTTCGGACCTGATCTAAAAAACATATGTAATTCAATTATAGGTAGGTGCCGGAACCACAATAATTCCAGTGTTGAACTTTGATATTAAAATTATAAATTAGGAAACTTAATTGTGTGAGTGTACTGTCTTTTTCAAGTATTATCAATTTAATGACATAATAACCTTTTATCCGTCAGAAGGTTAATCCCAATGCTTATATTGAGTTCTATCATTGCAAATAAAAATGTAATAAAACTTAAACAATGTTATTAACTATTTCAAAAGATGTTCTTAAACAATTTCAAAGAATCATTGACTTTTTTAGCTTCCCTCAAAAAACTACGCCATGATGCTTGTTAATAAGTCCTTCATTTTAAAGTATAAAAAATAATGTGACATTAGCCAAATGGGCTAGCATTGGTAAGTGACTAAACTAGATATCAAAAAAGAACATATTGTCATGCCGTTTTTCTGTTCAGTAGCAGGGGCCACTGCAGTCTTTATCATCATGTTATACGACAGTGTTAACTGACAACTCCACAAACAGAATCAACCTCCATGAGATTCAAATTATATCGGGACCAACAAGTGATAACGCATTGTGTGGACAGCCTGCCTAAATGGACAAGATATCATTGTAACTTAGTCCATCAGGAGAGTCATTTATGAATCGAATTTACCATATATCCTCCTAATCAATTTGCCAGTCTGCACTATCCCAAAATACCCCCAGCGATATACCCATATCCTATCCCCACTCAAGTTAATGTACCCCAAACTGATTTCCCGCCAAACCCACCTATAATTACCCATACCCTCTCCACCCCCCCAGTATTCTACATAAAGAGATTTATTTTCGATATCAGGTGTTAGTGCTTAACCAGAAAGTAATGTGCTTCGGACACTGTCTAAAGACTACGTTTAACCCAGTCCTACAATACCTTGTATCTTGCGTGGCTAAAAAAAAAAAAAAAACAAAAAAAATTAGATAGTTGGCTTTCAAAGTGGTATAGTATGTGTTCGACTTTACATTACACTGCAGGATCATTAAGTTTCACATATGTACTATATGCTATGTGTAACTTTACATCCGCATTTATCTTTGATCATTTAGTCTTTATTTAAACTTTCACATCATTGTGTACTAAATGAAGATCTAATTTATAATGTAAGGCAAAGTCACAGATATTAGCGCCCCATTCAAAAAATCTAGAGCAGATTTACCTGACACAGGCCCTGATTATAGATTTCCATTTATTCGTAGACCTTGTGTTTAGTGAACAATTACATCTCATCTCCCTATGTCATGCATATAGGAATAACCGCAAATCATAATACCTCCAGACTTGGCAAAAGTGATGCGTCAAGTAAAAACAAATCGGACCAATGCTTCCTGATCATTATGAAACATATAAATAAATCATGTAAAACCTAAGTCTTAAGAACCAACTAAAGTGAAAACAATCAATTAAAAACTCGAACGAACTCATCATCTACGAAGTTACAGATTTAATGACAACAAACAAGTTGTCTCCGCTCTCTACTATCTTAGGTTTAAGAAAATTTGACAAGCCTTTTTAAACCATACTCTTGATACCTGCCTCAGGCCATTGTGCAATTTCATTTTCACAACCCGCCTAAATGATTATTTTGACTATACATGATTTTTACTATAAAACACACTCTGTGTATTTTATCTATTTGTCCAAGAGCATAGACTTATTTCATTTCCTATCAATTATATATGCTTCAATATTCCTTTGCTGTTAATACTACATGGTTGCCTGGTAACAAAATGCTTTTTCTTCTAACACTTGACAAATTCAATACTGTTCTTGTCTTACTTACTATATCTCTTCACTTATTCCCTTCTCGGTCACAGATCATTTCGCGCAGTGCACGAATGGGATATACCTCTCTACCCTAGACAATGATACCTAATTATATCACCCCTCAACCTGCTGCCGGACTTAATGGATAGCACCCCAGCTCAACAGGGATCTCATTTGTATTCGCTGCACTTCCGCTACTTGAAAGATTTTGTGATTCCAATTTTTCAATCATTTTAAGCATTCAATCATATATAGCTATTTATATACTATGTTTGCTCAATTTTTTTTTGAGACTTATATCTTGGTCCGACTTTTGGATATTTTATTTCATTATCTAACTAAAATAATGGTACTGTATATTTATGTAGTATGTTTATCCTTATATAAGAGAACTTACAAACAGTAATTCTCTTGAAAATTGACTTTTATATTAACAGTAGGGTATATGTAATATTTGCACAATTCCTGGTTCGTTTGCTGAAATATAGCGTATCACATCTGTTAAGACACCTTGCGGCGTTTACAGTCTACTCACTTTGTAATTAATAAATTCGTACAACCGAGAAAATCCAATCCTAATGTCAGACAAATTCTCTTCCGTCCTGAAGATAATAATCCCAACAAAGTGCACATCGGTTACATATGTCCCATATGGTAGCTCAAATCTGATGAACGAAGAAATTGATTGCCAATTGATTTTGTAATTGATTTGCATCAAATATGATATGATCGTGTATAGTGTAAGATCAATTAAGTATGACCCAGTGATGATGTTTTAAGGAGCACACTTGTATAGTGAAGATAGCGTATGATAGAACATATAAAACCCAACATCATGTTAACACAAACTTTCGTGAGCTATTTTCTCTTCTATCATCTATGGTGGGAAAGAATAATCAGTAGTATTGCTATCTACTGTATAAGAGATCAGCTCTGACGATCATATGCGTAGTAGCATTATATGCAATAGTGGTATGGCTTCGCGATGGGAGTGAGGTAGGTTTTGAAGGGATGGGAGTGGATTAGGGACTTGATATTGGTAGATGTACAAAATTGAAGTGTTATGATCACCTTGCACTATGTTTAAGGCTTACATTATTGGTAATAAATCAGAAGGTCTGTACCGACGCAGATTAATGGTAAGGGTCTATTGCTACTACACTAAGACTGTATCCTCTAACTAAAATGTACATTCAGTATATTGTGAGTGCTAAGCAGATATCAAAATACATCTACTGTATCCAATTAGACATCTTGATTGATCTTAGCATTGAATTATGTATGCTGTTGAGAACGTGGGATATAAGCTGTGTGGTTGAACCATTGTACTAAATGACTTTTTAGTATGCCAATAAGTGCATACACCTTCCGGCACAAATTGCCATTCTGAAGTCATTATTGAGTTGCGATGGGCAGCAGATAATCATTTGTGTTTTATATAAAATTCTGAAAGTGTGATGTTGTTTATAGAGGGCTAAACGTGCCCAATTTCCATGCAAGTAGTCCACAAGAGTATTTACAAGCAAAATCTTCAACAAATTTTCCCGCCTATCCGACTCAGTTTTTTGCACTTGTTGCCTGCTGTATCTTTAGCGCTTTTGTCATGCGATTGGACTAAGTTCACAAGACTGATTTATGATTAAATGAGAACATACGCATCTAGTTCATCAGCAGGTTATAGACTACAAGGTAAAAGAAACCAGAAACATCAGAAATATAAGAAAGATGCAACATACGTTGGTACTCGTCCAACCGAGTCAGAATTGCAACCATTAGGTAGGTAAAGAATATTTATATAACAAAATTCCTTGGAAGACCAACACGAGTAGTAAGATAATTATAGAATTCAAATCAAGCACCACAGAGAAAAGAGGAATGTTTATTATTGTGAAAAAGTAATAGTGCATTTAGTTTAAGCTGTCACACCAAAGAAATAGAAAAAAAAGAAAAAAAAGATAAAAATTCAGCATTTAAAACTACTATGTAAGACAATTTATGAGCCTTATTTGGACCTAAATTCATCTATGCGACTCCAGCTACGGAATCTCCCAACAATGCATTGCATGTAAATCCTGCATAATCAAATGCGACGTATTGTGGGAGAATTTGCCCTCTGTTATCTGGTGCATATGTACATGTTAAATTGATAAATATGTGATATGTACCCTTGACATAGAGGCTATGCAGATCTAGTAGACTATAAGCAATATACATTAATACCCTCAGGAAAGTTCAATTTAGTTTATCTTAAAAAATATTCATAATATTACAGATCATGCATGTTTTAACCTGTTTCATTTTTATTGCTATAGCACATATTTGTCATACTTTGACTAACATTTTCTAATGTTGACCATCATACTTTATTTTAATTGTACAAGTCATGTTTAATTATAATCTTAGGTAGTCTTTATATTTAGTTATCATTTTGAATGCCTAGTAACCCAACCCAAAATCCTCTTTATAGCAGGAGATTCTATCCACCAAAGACCCCCAAGCAACGGGAGACACCAACGCTTCTACTGGTGCCCCTAATAATCACCAGCCAACAAAGCTCAAAATTCCTTCTGGGCCTAGTAGAATTCCACTTTAAGTGTGCGTATCTCCTTCGCGGCGACGTTCTCAATTCTAAGATGACGGATCCTTCCGGCACGGAGAACATAAAAAGCAGAAATACATTTATTGAAGTCTGCTCCGATACTATACTTATTACGCTCGCCGAGCGAGACGTCTCCTTCTAATAACATGATTTCTAACTGTCTCAAAGCCAGTTTCAAAAGAACCGTCTCAAATAGTTTCTGCAACTCATGAACGTCTCAGAGACGTACTCCGCGAACAAATTTCCAAAACCGTCGTCCTAATGTACATTTAGATAAAAAAAACCGTTTCAAGTATCTAAATCCGTCTACAAAGTATTTCAAAGTAGTTTCGTAAGTGAGGATACCACCCTTGGGTATATAAAATAGTTTCGGGTGTTTTTTGTTTTTGTAAATCATTCATGACAACAATGAATAGGAATGTGTTTAAAAATTTCAGGGATTCAATTCTCATTGTAACGAGCTTGTGTCATCAGGAGGGAAAAAAAAAAATCTGCAAGGGCAGAGATAATTGGCTTACCTCTAACTAAGAGTTCAGAGAGAAGGGAGATTTTCAAAAAAAATTAGTCCTTTTCAGCGGCAAGAGATTTCATGCAAAAGCAAGGAAGACTGGAATACTATGATGAAGTGTGATTAGCAAGCTTTCTGTATATGAATAAATTCTTGATTATCACAGTTTCAATAATGGTTTCTATAAAAGATTCCATATTTAAAACTCTTTACTTTCTGCATAATCCTATTTTAGACTACTTTAACATAAAAAACTTTCAAAAGATAGCTTTAGTGTCTTTTGAAAGGGAATTTGACTTCTTTCTTTGTCTGCTGCATAATAATATATGCAATCAATTTAGAATTTACGCAGTTAAAATCATTAAAGAAAAGCCATGGTACGGCACAGTCTGTGTTTCTTTTTGTATTGATGACTGTTGATATTGAGTTCTCGTTGCTGTTCAACAAAAAACAAAATTTGTGCAATCAAGAACATGTGAAAACTATTACTTCCACATCTGTCAAAGGTAGAATAGTTAAATAAATTTGAATAAAATACTGACAATAAACTAGTAAATAGTATATAAATAGTTACCCATATGGTATATGGATATTATCTGGGAATTTTATTATTTGCTTTCTTAATCGTGTTGCATGAAAATTTTACCCTAGTGCAAGAAAATGCACTAGTCATCACCTTTGTAGTTTATTTATATGTATCTCCCTAAGCTGTGATCGTTCCACATCAAACTTATTTGTGAATTGCCTTTTGTATTTTTAATGTCTGCGCAGTTCAATAATTTCAAACTCTAACTCTTTTTCTCGTCAGAACCTGGTGCCATGTACAGAGTTATAGGAACCCTTGCAGGATGTACCATCGGTCCTCCCCTTACCGTCCTAAACTTTGCCTGCTCTTTACTGGTAGTATGGATGAGACTACCAGGCTGACGTCGGTCCCCTTTGGGAAGGCATGTTAGCTCATTCTTGTGATCTGGTGATGGTTGACTGTTTTGTGTGTTTCTAATGATATTTATTTTTTCATTTTGTTTTGCTGCATAAATTGGTATTTTTTTTCAATTTGGTGTACGATTGGATGAAAATTTTGTCAAACATGAAATATACTATGTTCTTTAATATGGGGCTATGTTTCATTGACTTTTGATTATTTTAATTAAATATGATAACAAAATGACAATGAAGGAACTTTCTCTGTTTGGAGCAATAATTCATAGCCTACACTATTTTGTATACATGGATCGTACAGTGGATTGTCAAATGTAAATCATCGTTTAAATATCATTCAGTATATCAGCTGTAGAGATGCCCTAAATGAAGTTACTTAAAATTTGCAGTGTGTTATTCCAAATTGTTTGGATGCATGATAAGCTGGGGTTGTACCTTCTTCTGCATATCAATAACATCTATTATGGCTCTTGTTATGATTGAACCAAGTTCAAAGAAAAGTCAAATGCGTCTTCGTATGTTCATGACTTATCTTTATAACTGGTATCTAAAGCTCAAGTAATATTCTTATAATTTCTATAGGATTGTTGAGAGTCATGTCAACTGGAGGAAAGCTTCCTTCGCGAAAGCTGCTTCCGGGTCATGTTCTCGTCATTGGGGGTAACGGGTGTGCCTCTACTATTACCCCATCTCCTTTCCCTCCATCGTAGTCATCTACCGACAGAGGTCTTAAGGTCAAGGACTGGGCTTCTGTTAAGGAGTTCTTCAAAACTTCAGAGAAGGGTAGGCTCCTTGGGAATTTTAAAGACTTGTTTCTCGGTTCTAACACAAAGGCTGTATTTGGACTGAAGACTGATTTGTTGGATGAATGCAGGATTGTGCATAGCTATGTTTGAGATCGTCTTTTGTCTGTTGTCTTTGATCTAGAATGAACAGAATCGCCTTCAATAAATTGTAGGTCTGCATAAACTTTAACTCATACAACTCAAGTCTTCAGTTCACCCAATATGGGCGTTAGGATTCACTTATTTTGGCATGCAGGTGATGTACTCAATTTTTATCTTCAGTAATTGGAAAAGATCAGAATGGCAAAACTTGTGTCTGATAAAGTTTATCATTCTGTTATACAAGTTTGGGGCAAATATTCTGATAGAAAATGAGAATAGAAATCAGATTTGGTTACCAGTGATTAACTGATCATGGCAAATCTTCGATCAGACAATGTGCGCCATGTATGCTTATCTGTATTTTGGCAATTTAAAGTATATATGAGTATTCAGCCTAGTATTCAAGGCTTCTCTAAATTACATGTATGCAATAACTTTCGGTAATAATATTATATTACACATTCTTCATATCTATCTTCCAGCAAACCTTTATTTATAAACACTAATATATTACCTATTAACGAATTTATATCGCTGGAAACTGCTATGTTTATGTTTAAGTTACAAAATAATATGCTTCCTGAAGTTTTTAGTAATTATTTTACCATGAATTATTGCATCCACAATTACAATACAAGAAATGCACATAATATTCACCCCCTTTTTTTTAATAATCGAATTGCATTAACACAATCTTCCATATTTTATAAAGGCTCAGTTCTATGGAACAACCTTCCCATCTCCCTTAAAAATAGTAGGACAATATATCAATTCAAAAGACAGTGTAGGCAATATCTTTTTCATCAAATGTAATAATTTACAAAATGTATTTTCCAGTTTTCTATTTTCCCTTCTTTTTTCGCTTATATATTTTTGTATCTTGTAATCATATTTCCATTTTTATGTATCCTAAGTTTAAACCAGCTTTTGTTTTGCATGTTTTTGAGGATCATTTCCAACAAGCCGTTTATGTGCTTTTTATGATCCTCCCACCAAAGATATTTTGTATTACCTTGTTTGTTTGTATATTTATATATATGTATGAAATGTTTTTATCTTGAAGTGGAAAATAAATTAATTGAATAACAATTCATCATGATTTTTAAAGATTTTCTCTCAAAATGTCTCACTGTGTGTACATGGAACTGTCTTTAATGGAAGTCTTCAAATCTGGTAAAAGCCTTCTTGTTTGAAATTAGTGATTTTGTGAAAATTGTCTGTTGTCTGTTTCTTAACTGATACATTTATTCTTTATTCATAAATCTTCCCTCACACAGACTTAGCAGCAAGCGTGTTAGTCAGAGTAGCAGTGAGAACACAGCCATCCTGAAATCATTCATGGAGTGCCTAAGATATTGCATTGCTCAGAGTTTATCAGATGTGAATGCAGCTGTTCACACTCATCTGGTTGATCAACAGGTATGTGTGGTAACCATTGTCGACATAAGGGATCAAAGCGTTAATTTGAACGTTGAGTTAGGATTGTTGGTAGTAAAGCTATACACCTGTAAGTGTTTTCCATTACTCAGAGTTATTAGATGCGAAAACAGCTGTTTACACTCATCTAGTTGATAAGCAGGTATGTGTGGTAAACATAATGGACTAGAGAAGATAAAACATTAATGTAAACATGGATTATATCAATGAAGCTGTAGGTCTTTCTCAGAGTATATCAGATATGGACGCAACTGTTCACACTCATCTAGTTTATCAACATGTATGTGTAGTAATCATAGTGGATCAAATCAAATCGTTACTTTGAACGTTGAGTAAATTACCTGTGGTTGATGATTGATATAAGAAATGTGTTGGATTTTATTGCTGAGAGTTTATCAGATGTGGACGTAATTGTTCACACTCATTTAGTTGAGCAATGGGTAATTGTAGCAACGATTTTGTTTAAATCCTAATTATACAATATATGACTATAACTTTTGTAAAATTAAATCTCTACATGTTCCCTTCCCAATCAATGCATCATGTTCCCTGACTTAGAAGAGTTTGATGTATCAAAAATTTATGTGGAAGTACATGCAGCTGGAGCATTACAGATCAAGTTGCCTCCTGAACCACACTTAGTGATCGAGCCTGATCAGTCTCTCATGGCTTTTTGCGCTTGGTGGTGAAATTGATGATGGCCATTTTTGTAAAGGCTAGTGGTCAATTGCAAATTTAAAAGAACAGTCCTAATTAGTGCAATGCTACAATGATTTGACTTGCCATTGCAATTTTCTGATTGATGGCAAACCTTTGTGTTACCCTGATCTTTACCGTGACTCTGGTTTTTTTGAGGATTTGACTTTACCTCCAGTGAATGCATAGATATGAAGATTAGTTAATTTTTAAGAATACCGATAGTAAGTTTTAAAATATTAAGTTTGGAGTGAAATATCAGTCTGTTGTGTCTCAATAGGAAATTCAATTTCTTGTATTTATCTCTAGCTGATGCCACTACTGAAGTCTTCTTTGACTGAAGAAGCCCAAGCATGGAGTGTGGTGACCATTTATCAGCAGACTGCTTTGGCATTCACTAAACACCTATACAAGCAGAGCGACTGGTGAGGAGAAAGGTCACCAGCTCAACAGGTGCTGGAGTCTCTTTGGTCTGGTATCTCAGACAAGTGTGTTGATCCTGTGACATCGGATCTGACCAATCAGGAGTCAGCTTTGAATAACATTGCACTATTGTTGCAGTACTGAAGGTACATGTAATTAGTGCATTGAGCCCTCTATGGAGGAATTTGGTCAGAAACATATTTGTATACTTATTACTTTAGAAAGTGAGTGCAAAAATTGCAGCAAGCCTTGTGTTGTTTTATTTTAAAAAAAAAAAATGCTCAAAAATTATTGTCCATAACAAAGATGACTGATATTGTTTTCCCCTTTCTCGCCAGCGCCAGAAGACGTTGCTCCTATCCCCCTCTTGTTGAACGCAAACAGGGAAGCGCAACTTCCATTTTTTAACGTCTTTATGACACGGCCGGGATCGAACCCACGACCTCCCAATTATGAGCGGACGCTCTATACCACTGAGCAATAATCGGTAGCCTTATAGCCTTAGGTTTAGATTTTTTTAATGTGCAGACAAAATATTTGTTTTAGGCGCTAGATATTTTAATAAGCCAATCATATTACATTTTTATACTTTGGATTTAAGAAAATGTTTAAACCCATAAATTTAGGAATGTGATATTTGCTAAAAGAATCTGACTGGATATGAGAACCACAGTTACAACATCCTTTAATTTCTGCGCAACCTCACTTTCATGTTCTTCACAAAATTGGACTTTGATCACTCAAGCATGCAACATTTTCTGGCTTTCTGGTTCATATCGTCCGATGTTTTTACGAACCGTCAATAAACCGAATTTTTGGTTCAAATTTCGAAATGATGATTTTTTCGATATTCTTAAAGCCTGTATTCAACTCTCTCAGATTACCAAAATTTCAGGTCGAAATAATCTTAATTATTTAAAAATATAGAGAAGATTCAATATTTCCGTTCAAAACGTCACATCGTCTTCCATGATTTTACGAAGCGTCCTAAACCATGTTTCTACAATATACAGTCTCCAGAATGGGCGGCGAACCCGAGCCTACATAGGTTGAGCGTGCGCGTATGCATTGAATTTATTCTTCTACAAACGTTCTATCTCGTGGTTTAGGACGCTAAAAAACATGCGCGTGATACGCATGATTTTACGAAGTGACCTTAACCCCTTGTTTATGAATAATCAGTTTCTAAAAAATTACCTTGCATTTTATTCTAAATATTTAGAATTCAAACCCCGATTGCAAATAATTTCTTTCATATTGTAAAATTATAGAATTTATGCTGTACATTGATGTAATTAATTGCCCTGGTTTCCTTCAAAGCGCGAAGTTATGAGCGTCAGAAGAACATCCAAACTTTGAACGCGATTATCTCAAAAGCTGGTTTTGGGAACTCGGCGAGGTGTAGGACGGTTCGTAAAATCACTGACGATATGATATAAGAGACTAGCCCTCCATGAACAATAAATATCCCCCAATATTGGATGGAATTGTTTATTTGGCAGCCATTACAAAAGCGTAATTTTATTTTTTTTGGGGGGGGAATGTATGTATGGCATCTCTACTTTTAAATGCTCTTCTTTCTCTTATTGCTTAGAATCTCAGTGCTGCAGAGGTAAAGAAGACAGGAATCAGTAAAAGAAGAAGCAAAGGAGCTAGGATCAGGTTTGCTGTGGAGGAAGAAGAGGTAGAAGGAGAAAAAGATCAACCCTCAGGGAGCAGTGGAGATGATCGACTAAGCAGTCCTCAAGCAATCAATAGCCAAGAAAATTTAGAAGGTAGCCTTATAAGTTAATTGGATGAATTGTGTTGTGATTAAATGAAAGGAGCTAAATCTTCTTTTTTATTATTGAGCTATTGATGTGAGACCAAGCCAGATCTGTGCTTTGTAGCATAAAGACTTAAGATCGATAAAAAGTTACAAATGATTTCATCTCGGCAGTCTCATCTGGAACTCATGTACAGTCATAGACTAGGATTAGGATATAATTAAGATTAAGGTTAGGGCTAGGGTTAGGATTAAGATCATCAACTTTGGGGCACCCTGTCCGTGATAAGGCTTCCAATATGAAATGAATGTCACTTTTTATCCATCATAAGTCTTTATGTTACAGGGCACTAGTGCTAGTCAACTTACTTGTAAACCTACCATATCATGTTAGGAATGTTGTATATGTTATTTATTGGATTAGTTGGGGTGATCTAACTCCATATTTATATATAGAAGTTAAGATATTTGTTAGGTAAAAGTATTTTAGTATATATTAGTGACATATGATTTATTTATTTTTATTTATTTATTATTTATTTATTCTTTATTTATTCTTTTTTTTTTGGTAGAAAATATACAGTAATTTGAACATGAAACATTCAAGATCAGTAGTTTGGTAAAATATTCAAGAAGGTCTATATTTTCTCTCCCTATAGATTCCGTCATTGAATTACCCATCGAGCATCCCCAGCTTCCTGCCCTCGTCTGCGACCTCGTCCTGTCTACAGTCCACCAAGCGAGGGCCTCCTTACCCCACCTCCATTTCCTTGCGCAGCTTGTTAGAACTTTCACCGACCATTGCACCCTTCGAACCCTGCTTACTGCGGCAGGTGTGAACAAACCTTCTCCATCTTGTCATACTGGGAGTGGTTTCATTAGCATAGATGCGGCCTCAGAGGGGGATGAAGGAGAGGAGGATGCGTCCAAGAGCAAATCATCAATGGATAAAGAGGTTGCATGTA